>JAUBOD010000981.1:2146130-2177944 GCA_032353885.1 Nothura maculosa | reverse complement strand
GAGCACATGGCACAGGGCTGCATCCAAGTGGGTTTTAAAGATCTCCAGAGAAGGAGACTCCACAACCTCTCTGGGCAACCTGTTCCAGTGCTCTGTCACCCTCAATCATATTTCTATGTGATTCATTATGAGTAGGTAAAATTGATAATATTTAGTAACAAAACACATTGCTAGTTTGGAAACCTATGCAGTGTCCTTCTTCTTTGCTTGCTGGGAGCTGTCACTAAGGTTTTTTTGTTTTGATTTGGTTTGTGTTTTCTTGGCTGTTTTGCTTTCGCTTGATCTCATTCTGTGTTACGTTTCAACATTGAGAATGTCCTTCTGTATCAACAGAATAAAGGGCAACATGAAAAAGTATATTTTTCATTTCAGTAGAGACCATACTATCAAGGACTTTGTCTTTTGGGCGATAACCCTGTCTTTGCTCCTTGAGCTACATCTGAAGGGGGAAACTAAAAGTCTATTTTTCATGTGAGCTGAGCTTATGCATTTCAGGGAATATACCATTGGGGTATATGTATGCCTCACTGATACTTCAGTAGGATAATCTGAGACCAAGTGACTAGCTTTAACCAATGTGTGTATTTTGTTTCAGTTATTAAACTTGACTTATCATGTCAGCAGGAAATCTGCAATGCTTGTTTTTGTTTCTCCCCAAGAGCATATCATTTAAGGAAAGTATAAAACACATTAAAAATATCATAGACCCAGATTGAGCACTCTTCCACATTTTGGCCAATCATTTAGATTGATGCAGTATAGATTTAATTTCTAGGAACTCAAAAAGAAAAAAAAAAGAAAGCTTTCTAAATAATTACCCAAAGATCTCCTTTTCAGAGAATTTTTGAAAATAGAGCCAGATAAGAAAAAAACAATAGGCTGAAATATTGTACATATACTTGGACTAGGAACAGCCTCTAGGCACAGTGACTGGGGAAAGTCTTAGCATTATTCACTATTCTATTATTTTTTAAATTAAGCTAATCACATTGTGAAGAAAGTTTCTAAGTTTACAAAAATTCATACAAAAATGCTGACTATTATGATACTTCCTTGTAGAACTGGAAAATTGAGTTGCTCGTGGAGATATCATTGGTAATTCTGATATCTTCCTACTGCTACATATTAGAGATAGTCAAACTGGATAGAAGTTCAAGAAGAAAAACAGCACGATCTAAAAGTAACTGTTAGTACTGTACTAGCTGCTATTTTTGCTCAGTCTTTTTCTACCTGCCATTTTAGCATATCAAATTGGGTTTATAATATGTAGCGTAATTATAAATTATGTTTTCATTTTGTTTACAATAAAAATTTAAGTATTCAAATTGATGATATGATAGATTTGTATTTTTTCAACTGTTCCTTCAAGAATATTTTGTCATGCAAGTGCTCAAGCAGATCTTGACGGTGAAAATTCTTTGACCCATGAGAAACACTGAATCTCATACTATTGAAGCAGCTGTGGAAAATTAATGTTTCTCTCAGCACTCACTCAATCAGTAATATGTGCTCAAAATGAAGGAAAAAGGAGAAGGCATATATGCCATGTATCATATTGATTGCACTTTTGTGATATGACTCACTTCAACCTCTGTGCAGAAAACAACACATATCAAATCTACCAATACTGAACTGAGCTTTTTTATTGTTATTTAACTAAATTATAATTACACTATCTGATATTA
This sequence comes from Nothura maculosa, assembly GCA_032353885.1. Classification (NCBI taxonomy): domain Eukaryota; kingdom Metazoa; phylum Chordata; class Aves; order Tinamiformes; family Tinamidae; genus Nothura; species Nothura maculosa. The sequence goes on along the minus strand of JAUBOD010000981.1, from coordinate 2,176,259 downwards.
TAATCACCACAGTTCAACACCATTAGGAAAACTCTTTCATTTTACAATCAAGATGAAGTTAAACTGAGTTAACTTTAAAAGAGGTTCAAGAAGAGAACTAGAGAAAAATGAAACAAAACATTCATGTCACAAAGACATTTAATTATGGTAAAAATTGTACATAATTAACTAACGATTTCATCTTGTTTATGAGTACCAAACCAGTAAATCTGCTATTCAGAAATACTAAGGAAATTCAGTAAATTAGTTTTAGTGAATTGATTCTTATTTTGATGCTCCCCGAGGAAAGCGTTGAAGGAATCCTTTTAGTATCCAGTGAGCTAGGAAACCCAAACAAGGTTTAGAAAGGCTTAGTGTTCTAAAGTGCTAATTCCGAGTGATGAAGCATTGGGATAGACTGCTCAGGGAAGTGGAAACTGCACCATCCCTAGCAGTGTTCAAGAAACATGCAGATGAGACATGGTTTAGCAGGAATGGTGTTAAAGAGCTTGGACTTGGTGACCTTGAAGGTCTTTTCCTACCATAATGATTTTACAACACTATGATGGTCATTATTACTAAATGATGAGGAAAAAAAGATGTATCTATATAGTCCTTTGCATGCTGATTTGCACTTGCTCTGCAGCTTCCTGATACAAAAGGATATGCATTAAGTTACTATTAGAAGTGTACAGCCTAGTCAGTCAGACCATTTTTTACCAGATATCTTGTGCACAGGAAAAACTGTTTTCCCTCTCTCTAGTTCTGGGAGGAGGATATTGGGGATCATTAGAGAACAGGAATATAAATCGGAGGAATCTGATCCCTCCTTACCCATTGGTAGTGTCCTTAGGATTACGTCTTCCTACAGAGTATCTGCGAAGAGGTAGAATTGCTCTTTCTTAGCTTTCGATTAGTTCTCACATGTAATATTAAGTGGATGTGAGCTGAGAAACGCAATGCTTATTTCCTTCCCAGGAGCTTACAGCACCAGCAAGGCTGTCTTCCTCGCTTCCAGAAGGTCCTAATACTCAAAAAGTACAGAACTACACAGCGGGATGGAGAAATGCTGTCAGTGGTGGAGTTATGTTATACTGTTAAGTATAGCTATGAGGTCAAGCACTTTCGTGTGTGCAAAGTTATCCATATCTCAAACTCACATCAGTGGAATAAAGAACACACACATGGGCAGTTGCAAGCCGTCTCTGACTCCTCTTCACCATGCAGTCCTGTTCTGATGGAAGTCATTGTAGGTGAGTCACACTTTAAGAATTTGAAGTGCCACAATTAGAAAAAAATATGCCAAAAAATGTATTCCTAGAAAAATAACAACTTAAGTTTTCTTTATTTCTGTTAATGAGTGTAAAGTTTCAGCCATGTTAAAGCATGCTTATTGTATACTACACCACTGTAAAAGTAGCCATCAGGTTTCTATATTGTTAGCATCTCTGGTTAAACATTTGTCATTAACAGCAACATTTCAACATTAAACAAAATGTAGATGAAATATTTTAAAAGGCCAGGTTATTTTTATATTCAAAGCTTCTTTTGAAGTAGAACAATTGAGAATGTAGGAGTGCATAGGCTCAGCTTATGGCTTTAGTCATAGTGAATTTCTTTCTTTCTGACTATGCCAATTCTGCTAGAAGATGTTACTTTTCACATCCTATTTCTTCTTTCCTGTTAGATTAATGGCTATTTTTTTATTTATTTTTATTTGATGCTATTTTGTTCTCATTTTTTATTCCAATATTCAGTTATCTCTGAAGTTTGTCGTTTTCTCCACAACAAATAGATCATCTCTTTGACCTTCTCTGCCTTTCAGGTTCTTATGTTGTCTTCTCTACAGTTAGCTCTGGGATTATTCTCCCTTTTATCTTTGTTTTTCTTCCTTTTTAGTTTGTTTCTCTTCAGTCCCCTTTATATGTGCATTTTTCTAGAGCACTGAAAATCTTTTACATGTATTTCCTCCATGCTAAATTTCCTCTATCTTTGAGATTTTAGGAGTTTAAAGACTTCTAGAGTACTTGTGATATATTTTGTAAAACCTTAAAATATTTCAGCTTTTGCCATACTCCCATTTACGTTGTCCCTTTTTTTTGGACTCGTTGTCCCCTCTTGCTAAATGCATATATTTTTTTCTGCCTCACCACATAGCTTCTTTCAGTTGCTTCCCATATATCACTTAGTTATTCTCATTAATTCTGAACTTTTCCTCCATTATACTGCATTCTAAAAATACCATTTTTGTAATTTTGCTGCCTTGGATAAAAATATTAAATAATTTGAAATTATCATGAAACATAGGTTGATCAAGAACATAAGAACATAGGTTGATCAACTGCTGTGCTAGAAAGAATCTTAGTACTATAGAAAAATAATACTTAAGGGTAGTGTTTTTGCAGGTATGTTATGATTTTACTAATAAATTCTTCTATAGGTTTGAAAGACTGGATACATTCATGCTCATGAAGAGCCCAAGATTTCTAAATGGGTGAATCCACTGTGTATATAGGAAGAATATTGATTATATTGGTGGGTTTATTGAAATTTTCATATTTAAGCAAACAATTTTATTTCTGTTTAGCATATGGCCTTATATATATCAACTAATACGATAAATTGGAATTTCACATGATAAAAATAGGCTATATTGTTTGTGTTTTTCCCTTCCTCTTTTCCTAAGTGGAATATAGGAAGAGAAAAAGAAAAACAAACAAAACAACCCACACTGTAGCAGCTGCCATATTCCATCATTTTCAATATTTTTGATTCTCACTTAAAATAATATCAAAAGAGCACCTCTACCATCCTCCAGTCCCCTTCATCTTCTAAAATACATGTAAAATGTGAGATGTTTAAAGCAGAGAAAATGATTAAAACAATCAGATTTCCTTCATCTCTACATCTTGATATTTCAATAAGCTTGATCGTCGCAGGAAAGAAATGGGGAAATAGAAACTGAGTTTGGTTAGCTCTTACATAATATATGTGCTTACTACAAGAGTACCATCATTCCTCTCTTGTTAAACTCTGCTCGGGTTAAACATTGTCCTCTGCAGTCAGCCACTCTGAATGAAAGCAACTTGGGCATCTCTGCACCACGTGTTTTTTCATAGCACAGAAGTGCCTCAAGAGAGCTGGCAAATGTCAAAGAGAAGAACTGAGGCACATTGGGAAACAGTTCCCTGGACTTTTCATCCTTGGGGGAATCTAGCTCGTTTGATTATCTGGCAGGCCTGAAAGCAGACAAAAGCGTCCCGTGACCCAGGAGAAGAGAAAGTCACTCCTACGCCTGGGCCAGCTTGGTGGCCATCCCTCTGCCATGCAGTGCAGCTGGATCCAGGTGTGCCTGCACAGCTGTTGTTATTTTCTCTAACATGCTTGGTTTATATAGCTAAGACCTGTTGTTATTTTCTCTAACATGCTTGGTTTATATAGCTAAGACCTTGCAGCATTTCCCTTCCTCTCCTCCCCGCCCCCCGCCCCCCCCCCCGCTATTATTTTAAAGTGAAATTGACACCTCTTTAAAGAATACAGCTAAATTCTTGGTATTATAAAAGCACTGGGCATTGAACTCCTCTATTTATCCATGAGCTTAATACAGGTGTCAGGGAGGTTTAGAACATCTCTATCCAGCCCATGATTCAAGCCTGATCCATAGGGATTGTATCTTATTTCTGAGTTGACTCAATCTGAAGAATTGAGCTTGACAGAATTTTTTTGTTGATTATGTATGAAGTTTTCAGATACAAAATTATATCCACCAGAGAGCATGGATAAGAATGAGAAAATGCAATCCCTTTAAGGATCCTTAAGACCTCAGAAATTGGACAGGATTCTTTTCTATTAAAAGTTTAAAGTTTTATCCAACAAGATAGCTTGACTCACATCAGTATTACAAAAGATTTACTATGGAAAAAGCAGATATTAATAAAAGACAAGATATCAGGTCTTATGCTTACTTGTGGAGTTATAACCATTTAATTTTGCAGGATTTCTGTTTATTTAGGGGAGTTATTGCACCTTGCTAATTTTCACATCAGACCTCTTTCTTTATTCTGTGCAGGAAGATGCCATCGGCAATCAGCCTGCTTCTAGTTTGTGGTTCTTCATGTTGTCAGAAGTTGTAGGTGTCTGTTTGTTTAGAGATTGTCTCTTAGGAAGGCATTTATTTCTAGAAGGAATATACAGACATGTGAAAAATTGAAATAAAATCCACATCCTTTGATACGTGTAGTTATGAATTTCAAATTGTGTGTCTTTTGTTCCTACTGTGGCAACTGTGCTGGGACTGTGTTTTCTGTGTTAACTTTTATTTAAAAGTAGACAGATCTTTACATATTTCCATCACCCTTCTCCCATCCCCCCCAGAGAATTAGGTAACACAATATATTTTGGATAAGAAATGCTAGGAATAGGTAACTCCTCTCTGTGTATGATCAGAGTGAGGGGAAAAGTGGAAACAAAACAACATGAAAACCCTGAAACCTTTTGGGCTTCTGAACTCAATTGTAGAGAGACAGCCACAAGAAACAGATTAAAGTAAATGAATAACAAAGCACAAGCTAAACTCTGACCTTTCATACCACACCTCCCTAACATGCAAGGACGCAGACTGAGTCAGAAGATAAACTGGTATAGTCCAAGGGTATGCTTTGTAGTCTTGTCTTTTTTAATTATTACAGTATCAGTTCAATGATTCTATGAGTAAAAGAAACATTTGTCTTTTATAATTTTTCCCAAACTAACTGACATATCATCTTCCTTGGCCTGTTTACCCTCAGCATAAAAAAAACATATAGGAGAGTGTGCAGAATGTGTATGACATTTTGCTGCCTTGATACGACCTCTGTACACAGAACTGCTTAGAACAGAAGTGAAAGCTCTTGAGTGTGGTGCTCTAAGATCAAAATAATACCTATTGTGTCTGTAAATGTGTGTGCTTGTGTGTAATATAAGCTTATGCTTATGCATATTCATATTTTATGATTTTTTAAATCAATTCACTATCATATTTTTTCTTTTGTTTCTTACATCTTAAAACCAGTTCATATATCTCATAGATTACTGAATGAAGGTGAAGTCCCCCTGGATGTCCCATAATTCTTTCATATTTTCATTGACATGAGATTTCAAATATTGTTAAACTATTTAAATCAACTCAAGACTGCTGCACAAATCCTAGACTTCAGCACTGTTGACAGTGTTGATCTTTTTATACAGTTTCTTCAGGTCATTGTGTTGACATGCTGTTTAAACACAGTCCTCCATGTGGAGAGTTAATGAATAAAGCAGAAAAATAATGAGATCCTTTGCTTGCATTATATATTGTGAGAAACCAGTGACTGTTTCTCCCCTCCCTTGCCTTTCTGTTTGGAATCTGGAGCTATGAGGGTAATTCACAGTAGAAATTTTTTTTAAGAAGTACTACAAAAGAAGGTAACATCTAGGGAGAGTGTAATCTTGGTATATTAGCATATTTTTGACCAAATTATCTACCTTTTCATTTTTGATCAACATAAAGTTCACAAACATTTAATAATCTATAAGTTTAAAGTAGACTAGGAAGAAGTATGAAAAAACCTGTTCATTATTTCCTGTGAAAATCAGAATCATATAATAAACAGTTAGTGGCAATCTAAGACATTCAACATTTAACATCAGTTTATTGTGTTTAGCTAAAAGAGTTCTTTTAGCACTGAAATATGTGTGAAAATTTTAGCTAAAAGCTAAAACAGCTAGTTCTTTTAGCACTGAAATATGTGTGAAATATTATGCTTGACCAATATCTGGAAATTTTTTCAATGCATTAATATATTTTAAAAATATTTTTCAATTAATATCTTTTAGTAATATCTATTAGTGTCATAGATGCTCACTGAGTCATTGATGTGGGTAAATATACTTAAGGAAAACTTGACATACAGCTTGGTTAAGTACACATATGTAATCATAATATGATACATTTTAATATTATAAAGTAAAAAGCAGCTGATGTTATTCTTTACATATGGGATGAATTTAAATATAAAAAAAAACATAAAATGCCACTGTTATAGGCAGGAAGCAAGACAAAATTAGAATCTCTTGTATAAAGCATAAGAAGACTTATTTGGTTATTAGCATCTTTTAAATTTGAAAGGGCAAAAAGTTATTTCCTCTCTGCAATGTAATGATTGTGTCTGAAGAGTAGAATCAGTTATCCTGATGCTTTCTACCTTGATGCAGAGTTGCATTACGAATGTATCGTTTTGGTTATCTCCTTTAAATTTGGCATAGTCACCCAGCATTCGTCTCCCTTTATGCAGTTGGCTGCTGTTTTCATCTTTTCCACTCAATACACATTCATATGTCAATTATTTCTATCTCTCACTCTGAAGAAAGATGGTAATTCTCATATCTTGAAATAGACAGTCCTGTGTCTGGGAGTCAGTAGATGCATTTACAGAGTATTGCAGAGGTATAAGCAGCAGTATTCAGTTTCCTGTAGCAGCAAATGACTTATGCTGAGGCATTTTAATAACTCTGAATTGTTTACTGACAAGAGATGCATTAAGGTGTTCACAGCTGCAGCTGTGTGCTTGCAATCTCTTTCATTCTGTTTTATGTTTTCAGGAGTGGTGCTTGGTGAGACATCCCAAAGTGTGGGATAAGTTTGTGGTTGTTGTTACACATTGGCCACAGAGAAGTTCCATTTTCTGCCTCTTCTCCCAGCCTGTGGAAGTCACTAGATAAGCGTCTATTGAATCAAGTGGTACTGGGTCAAGCTCTAGAATAGCTAATAAATGTTATCTGCCTCTTGTCAGCTGTAGAAAAGGAAAGCATGTGTGGTCTACAAAATAAAACTGAACTGCATTAACTGTGATTCTAATTCTTATATCTAATTCTCTTTTTTAAAGCAGAGAAAATTTAAACATTTTGAAGGGCAAAAATAAGCGAACTATCAAGGAGTCCTAGGATTAAATCCTGTAAACAAAAAAAAATACTTACTTTCTTGTCCAACATTCTCTCCACCTCTTTTCTTTGTCTCTTCCCAGACTCTTAAACTTTCAGGCTTCCTAACATGCTTTTTGATATTTTTCCATCTGTTACAAAAAAACCTATCCCCACACAGCTTGACCTTTCATCTTTCCAGATCTGGAGAGGTTGGGGAGATGTTTATTTGTTAGTTTGCTTTTCTGATATGACCTCTATCCCATCTGCCTCTACTGCAAGTTTTGTGGTAAGTTGACTGACCTTTCTGGTTCAGTCGTTGCATCACATCTCAGGATACAGCACGTTTCAGGAGTGGAACTTCTTTGGAATCTGAGTTTTTAAAATACTTCTGTGAGAGACTTCAAAGTCCTGCAACTATCATTGCTAAATCATTTCCCAGAATTGTTACCAGACATAATAGATGGCTTCTTTGTTTTACTAATCCAGTGAAAAGGAGGCATCCAAGAGCTGACAAATATTAACCAAGATCAAATTCCTTCCTGTCTTACCAAAATTAAATAGACTTGGGTTTGACAATAATGTAGCAGACTCACCACAGTAGCAATTAGCTATAAAAGTGAGTTGGCTTGTCCCATCACACTTCATTTTAAGAAAACACTGTCATATGCTCTGTTTATTCTAATCTAGTTTAAAGTAGACGAGTAGTTCAACTGTGTCCTTACCTCGGGGGATTTTGTTCCTCTGGCTGCTTTGTCTTTCAGCATCTACTAAAATGCTTGAGTCAGTGTTACAGACCTGTAACTCAGAGGGATCTTAGGTAAAAAATAGACCTGCAGTGCTCGACTGTGGTGGTCCCAGAATTACCCCTGTACGCACAATCAATCAGCTGCCCTGGGTTAACCTGTCCTATGGTCAAGAGATAACCTAGTGCCATTACTGTTGGGTTCTTGCAGCCAGCAGTCATTTGCTTCCAAAGAAAACAGCAATACTTAAAAACACACCATTACTGGATCAGCATAAAAAAACTATTAAGTTTCACAGCACGTATGGATTATATGAAGGTTACCAAGGTGCATATTATCATTTTCTATGCACAAACACACAAAACATTACATACCTTTATTTTGAAGGACTTTTTTTCTACACTATGGGAAAACAGGAACAAAAGAAAAATCCCATACTCTTACATCACATTCTGTATCTTTCTGCATTACTCACATATAGCAACTGGGTTGCACATAGTTTGGATGCCCAACTTTGTGTGCTGTGTTTTCTGAGGTAGGTAACTAACACTACAAAAGACTGCTGCAGCACTTACCAGTCCATCATGTATCAGTCTACACAAACTGTTAGCCTCTGCAGATGATTGAGAGATAGGGACAGGACAATTAAGACTGCCTCTAAGATGAGTGGCAGCAGTGTGCTATGGCCTCTATGGAAAGAGAGGCTGTTCCTGCAGAATCTAGACTGGGAAAGTGCCAGAGCACAGTGCTGGGCAGGTGTATTTGCTGGCCAGGTATGTTTGCTTTTAAAATCAAGGTACTGGGATATACAGGTGGAAAATGGATGATGATGGGCTGAGATGTATACAGAACTGCTTTAGATATGAGCATAGGTGCAACCTTGGGTAATCAGATATGTCTTGAGTATAATGGCAAACAAGATAAGTCTAAACAAGTGAGCCATCCTAATTCACTGCTATGTGTATCTCCTGTGTTTTAGTAACAGGAAATTAAGATTAATTCAAAAGTGAGGTAAAACGAAGAATCAATCTCCAAGCTTAAATATGTTCTTCTGCTACATTACCATTTAAGTGAAAAAGCAAACTATTTTGTACAAGATAAACTCATTTCTTGTCATTTCACGTGTTTGATATTACAATGGAAATTTAGTGCTACCCATAGATTCAACAGGAATAAATATTTTTCTTTGATGAGATCTGACTTTCTAATATAGTTGTAACCTAATTGTGTTATTCATAAAATAGAAGAAACAGTACAGTACAGAATTTGCTTACATGCTTCTGTCTGAATACTTTGGTCCTGATCTGTTTATGAAGTTTTTAGTCATCTAGGGCGAAAATCAGCCATCAGTATGGATATTTTGTAGTGGTTATAATTAAAGACTAAGAGGAGAACTTTAAACTCATATTCACTAGCAGTAATTGAACATAGATATCCACAATGTAACAGCTAATGTGTAAATATTCTGTTTAACCTCGCCCAGAGTCTGGGTGTATTCTTGTATTTGATGCATGTTTATTTTAGATATCAGAGTTCATAAACTGCTTTGAATCAGAAGGAAGATCCTTATAAGCAAAGTCTTGTGTCTTAGTGATAGAAATTTGTCATACTGCTATTGTAAGAGTATTTACAGCCTGTCCACCAACACAATGCTCAGTTTTTCTTCTTCCAAGAAAAAGATCCAATAGTCTTACAGTACTGGGAATGTGAAGACAATAACATTTAATTTATAGCAAATATAAATCTATTTTATAGCTAATAGCTAATATTTCAGAAATTATCAAAACAGTTAATGTAGTGTCTAATGAACAACAGAATATAATCTTAGTTTTATCTGTGTATACAATAAGAGAAATTACCAAAACTATCTGGCTACTTAAAGATGAGCCTTTTCTTATGATGATTCAACAATACAGTATGTAATGATCTTATGAAACTCATTTAACATTGTTGTCCCTGGACACAATGAATTTTAATCATGTAGACACAATTAATTCATTTTTAACTGTTGTCATGATTACAGGTCTAGGGACACTTTTGTTATTCTTTGGGTGTCTGTAAATGCATCCACTAAAATACCAATTTTCTAGCTTTTAACAGTCCTAAACCAGAAATTATCTTAAACAAAGTGCATGTATAGTTATTGTACTTGCTTGTAAGTAGAAGCTTGTGAGCAGCAATATGTATAGGGAACGATCCACATTTGTATAATCAAATAGTGTTTAACTGAAGAAAGGAGGCAGTTAAAAATGAACTTTAAGGAAGCAATCTGCACACAAGACTCTCTAAACTTTTACCTCTATCATAGTGACTGATGTCACTGATGTGGATGAATATTTTCAAAAACTCTACATGGGTCCCAGTGTCACGATCTAGTAATCACCTGTCTGAGAATCACACACACACACAGAAAGGTTGAGGTTGGAAGTGACTTTTACAGATCATCTAGTCCAACCACCTTGCTCAAGGAGGAACACCTAGAGCACTTTGCTCAGGATCTCACCCAGGTGAGTTTGCAGTATCTCCAAAGAAGGAGACTCAAGGCTCCAGAAGGAGCATTGGACCTGGGCAGCCTATTCCAGTGTTCTGTTACCCTCACAGTAAAGAAATTCTTCCTTGTATGGAGTTGAAATTTCCTTGGTATCAACCTGTACCCATTACCCCTTGTTGTGTCCCTGACCACCATCCAGAAGAGTCTGACCCATCCTCTTTACATTCTCCTCTCAGGTATTTGTACATACTGATAAGATCCCATGTCTCTCAAATTGCAAAAGTGCTTTTAAGTTGGGACACCAAATGGGACAAAACTGGCTTTGTTAGATGGATGGAAGGTAGGATAAGGACAATTTAAAATTTTGAAAGCTAAGAAACTAGGTACTATCTGTTTATATTCTTGAACAGATTATTTGGAGACTTGCCTTACCACCAGTCAGGCCTTTTTTTTTTCTGCTAGCTTATAGGTTCCTTAATTTAAACTACTTTAGTAATGTAACCAACATACAGCTTTCCTAAAATAAAATGTACACTTAATTCCGTGAGAGTTATATTCTTGATAAAGGCTATATTTTTGTGTTTTGCGATGTGTTGGTTAACCAGGTGTTGCATGTTTTTCCTTTAAAATTCTGACCGCACCTTAATAATACCTTACAGCCAAGTTCTAGACCATAGGGATAGAGATAGTTGAAGTCTCACCAATTTCAAAGTGGATCCCCAATACTCCAAGAACATAGATAGATACGTGTTTAACTTAACTTTCTGCTTTAAAATCATGGTCTGTTAAGTAGTGGGACTGCAAGGTATGTACATTTAAATATGGACATTATTGGTCCTCATAGCTCATCCTTGTTTTCCATCTAATCTAAGAGAGAAACTATGGTCTATTGTTTTATATCTTGGTGAAAAAAATGATCAGAAACATCTGAGCCAAGAATGAAATATTGGCTAGTTAAATCAATTTCTGTGTGTCTTTGGATTTGTGTCATGTTTGGCAGTTCAGTTATCAAAGCTATTTACTTGTCAGCAAAGATTTGTTTCACTTTGGGTGCAAGATGAAACACAGGAGGTTCCACCTGCAGGTGAGGGAGAACTTCTTTACTGTGAGGATGACAGAGCAGTAGAACAGGCTTCCCAAGGAAGTTGTGGAGTCTCCTTCTCTGGAGGTCTTCAAAACCCGCCTGGATGCCACCCTGTGCCACATGCTCTAGGTGTGCCTGCTCGAGCCAGAAGTTTGGACCAGATGATCTCTAGAGGTCCCTTCCAACCTTGTAGATTCTGTGATTCTGTGTTTCTTTGTGATCTGTCTTATCTTCTTCTTTGATTTGGAAAGGAAGACATAGTACTGAATCACTATAGACTGTGATGTTCATAAGAACGGATTAGACTGTGACTACAAGATCATGCAGAAAGAAGCTGGGCTGAGAAGTGGACTGTATTAAAATAAAATCTCAATACTGGAAAAAAAAAAAGCAAAGAGTAGAGAAGTATCTACAATGTATATTTGTGAGTCTACCACGGGATATGTATTTTGTCTAACATTTCTGAAAAATTTCCTTCAATTAAATGAGGATACAACTTTGTAATCCACTTGTGAGTGCCCCACAGAGAATGTTACTCTTAGTGCAGTTACACCAGAGAGCCTGCTCCTTCAGCTCCATGCTTATGGTCTCTTCTTGTGAGGACTTCCATCACTAAACTTTGGATCAATCAATTGATGACAGTCAACAATACCTTAAAGAATTTATCATGGTAGTATGCAGTATGTACATAAGGCATGAGCAGTATAGGGAACATCTCAGTATCACTCTATAGTCAGTACTTTGAAAAGAGAGCTTGTATCAGATTTAAATGGACAGTTAGAGACAAATTGACATAAGAAGTTACTCACTCACACTTATGGTAGTTAAAATGACATGAATGTGACAGGCTGTAGTTATTGAGGATGAAAAGAGCTTCTTCTGTGATCCCATTCCTTCACTCTTTTAGCAGATTTGGGGATGACAGATATGTTCATTTGTATCCCCCCACAGAATTTCTTACTCAATATTTTATAATTAGGCTTGGGGGTAAGAGGTGTGTAAATGTCATCATTACTGCAAATAGGCAAACACAAGGGAATGAGCTAAAGACGAAGTTTCAACTACAGTATAGGAATCTGGTACTGAACCTGTCACAAACCTGCAGATACTTGGGATATTATTATGTTGGATTTTCTGAATTAAAACAAATAAAGCCAAATGAACTGGCACAATTCTTTTGTACACTTCAGGCGACATGCAAATTTCTGTAACCACTACATGTAGTCGTCTGACTAAAACTTGCAAAAGGGATTAAAAGATTCAGATTAAAAGTTTCAGATTAAAAGTCACAGCAAGAGAGGACTAGCAGGAGAATCAGTCCATTTTACTTCTCCCCTACTTAAACAAAACAAACTCATACAAAATTATAGAGTTCTGCTTCTCCCAGTCCTGGCTATGTGCTCTGGCCATAAAGGAGCTCTCCTTTCTAAGTATGAAAAAATTAAGCCTTCCTGACTGAACCATTAAGCTTTCTGCTCCTCAAAGCATAGTGTACATGTCTATATGGGTAGTTGTGGATGTGTAGTGCAGAGAGCTTCATCCTTTCTACAAACTCTTTTAGGACACTAGCACAATATTTTTTTTATTTATCATTCTAAAAAGATAACAAATAATATTATACTATTTTTATTAATTTTGGAAATAAAATCTAGAAGAAGGTCAGGTACTAGTTGTGCTCAATTATTTCCTAAAAGCTGGTCAAAGACACCTGATTAAAAGCTCCAGAAAGTTTCTGGAGTTTCCATGCCATTCAACTGTTGAGACATTTCCTGAAGAGTTTGGTAGCCCTTGCAAAAATTCTGTTTTAAAATCAGGGCTAGCATAAGTCTATTTCTTTTAAAAATCACTCTGAATCTCCTTAGAATGACCACATTTTTTAAAAAACTAATCTCTAAACCTTAAGGGATTCTTAAAATTCTACTGTGATGTTCAACAAATTCATAGTATTTATCTTGTTAGTTGCAGAAGGATTTTTCATAAGAAAAGAATTTGGTAGGCTCTCCATATAGAAATGTTAAAGGTCAAATTTACCTCTGTATTTAAAGTACTTTTTCTTTTTAAAAATTTTATTTCTTTCTTTCTGAAATGTATTCAATCAATTTTAAGCCTGAATTACATATTATTTTGTTGTTTCTTTCCTGTGTAGTGCTCCTTTTGGAATTGCTATTACTTACTTAAACGACACTAATGCTACAGTTAGAAAATATCTAAACATATAATAGATGCACGAGTGCATCTTGGGATGGAGGTATTATGGATGGAGAGCTGTCATCACATCCTTCACAATAACATTATCGTGTGCTCCTGTGGTGTACACCTGTGGCTTGTTGGCAAGGCTTTTAATGCTAAGGGCTATTGAACACCATGCATTTTCATAGTGAATCAGAGTAAAGTTATTTAACACAGGTGTTTCTGTAATTGTGATACATTGGGAGATTCTCGGTGTTCAGTAGTCTTCGAAATTATGCTCTCCACCTGTGTAGTGAAGTAGTTCAGTATTACTTCACTAAAATCTGTACTAAGCTGTATTATTTAAAGATAGGCATATGTGTGCATCTATGAAGTACATCTATAATGAGCCATAGTTCAAGTTCAAAGTTATAATGAAATTTCTTGGTTAACATATCAAAGCAATATTCTCAGCCATTTTTTCTCTTAAGTGCCCAATACCGAAGAGAAATTAGATGGGCGTTTTCACTTTTAATTAGAGTGAGGTTTCCAACCTTCTGATTATAAAATTTGTGTTGTGTAACCTAGAGAAGCTAACAGAGTGATCTCTGACTTCATTTAAGAAATTAGGCAAATTTTACCACGTTTGGAAATATCGACTCATAAAACATCGGGAAACTTGTCTGGGAAACATTATTGTCTGGGAAACATTTTGACAAATATGTAATTATGATCTATATTATAAGAGTACCATCCGTACTTGGAAAGGGGGAGCACATGATGATAGTTTTTCAACTTCTACCCTGAAATGGTTATGTTTGAAATGCCATCAGAACTTAAACTGGAGCCACTGCTTTGCACAGAAAGATGATAAGTGGGATTTATCAGGCAGGCAGCAGATGGATTCTGTGAGAAGCGACCTTCTACCAGGGCTGGTAGTGTGTGTATCACCCACAAGGGCAAGTAGTCCACACGGAGCACAGGGAGCTCTCGGAGAAAAGAGATCTTCTGTCAGTCTTTGCAGAAGATATATGATGCTGGTCAGCTACACATTGCTTAGTGTAATGTGTTAGTTCTTAGTCCCTCTGTGTTTGGAAACAGCTACTTTTTGCTTTTTGCTATTTCAGATATTTAGGTCATATAGGTATTGGCATTGGAAGGGGCAACCTGAATTACAAGGTAGAGTCCTAACCAGTCACTAGCAATTATAATTTTCCACCTTTTTAAGTATCTGAATGTATTTGGAAGATAGCAGGAAAGTTGCTATATGATAAATAAATTGTGAAAACAAAAGGTGTTTGGGTGGGAGGATTTTGTTTGTTTGTTTTCTAGCTTTGTTCTTAGAGAAACCAAAGAATCCCCAGAGCTTTCATCAAATATAAAGTTTTGGCCTCAAGGAGGTTTGGCAAAATTCTGTTCCACTAGACTATGAGAAATGTCAGGCAATCATAAGAGGTGACGCTAAGCTGATGCATTGATATGGTCACTCTTGTTTTACAGTTTTGTGACTTTATTGATTCCTCTGTACAGTAACTAAATTAAACTTTCTTAAAATAAAGGATTAAAACTTTCAGAAATTAAAGCACTCTATAAAAAACTATAATTTCAAAAAAACACAGAGAAGTCAGTCCACTGTGAGAGCTTATGTTTCAAGGACTATCATGGCAAGTGTGGCAGAAGGCCAGCATGGATCAACAAGCAGCTCCTGACTGAGCTCACATGCATAAAGGAAGAACACAGAAGGTGGAAGCAGGGATGGACTCATTGGCAGGAGTACAGAAACATAGCCAAAAGTGTTCAGGAATGGAGTTAGGAAAGCCAAAGCTCAGCTGGAGTTGGAGAGATGTGAAGGGCAGCCAGAAGAGCTGCTATAAGTATATCAGCAGCAAAAGGAAGGCTAAGGATATGTGGAGCTACTGCTTAGTGAGGCAGGAGAACTCATGACAAATTACATGGAGAACACTAAGGTACTCTACAGTGTTTTACCTTGATTTTCACTGAAGGAGTTATGTCTGCATGCCTCCTAGGTCCTCAAACATACTAGCACAGTTTGTGGGAATAAATCATCACCTTCAGTGAAGAAAGACCGGCTAAGGGCACGCTTAAGTCATATGCACATACACAGGAAAAAAGGTCAGTCAGAGTGGAAAATAATAATTGCCAGTGACTGTTTAGGACTGCACCTTGTGATTCAGGTTGCTCCTTCCGATGCCAATACCTGACATGAGCTACTGAGGGAGTCGGCATCTGTGTTTGCAAGGTTGCTGATGAGGAGAAAAAGTCAAAGGATACAGATATCTTCAAGATAGGCAAGAAGGAAGGTCCAGAGATTTGCAGGTTGGTCAGTCTTGCCCGGGAACTGTTAAGGAGCAAATCTTCATGGAAATTATTTCCAGACACATGAAGAACATGATGAAGAATATGATTAAAAGCAACCAGTCTAGATTTACCAAAGTTAAAGAGGATCTCATCTCTGACGAATTGGCTGTTTTTGTGAATTGGGGAGGGCAGTGTGTCTTATATGCCTTGACTTCAGCCAAGCTTTTTGCATTGTCTACCATTATATGCTTATGGGATATGCTTATGGGTGGAATGCGTTTTACTGAATGGATAAAAAATGTCTGAGTGACCAGCTTGCAAGGCTGGCAGTCAGTTACCAGTGATGTTTCTTGGGAGTTGTCCCGGAGTTGATAATGTTTGAAAAGACATTCTTTAATAAGCTAGAGAATAGGACAGAGTGCGTTCTTCCAGATTTCCTGAATGATAATGAACTGAAAATAAAAAAAAAATCAAAGGAGGCTCCACTCTTCAAAGGACGTGAAAAGCTAAAGAAAAGGGATTACCAAAACCACATGAAGGTCAATTCTTTGGTAAATTCAGACTCCTGCAGCAGTACAATCTCAGTGCCAGCTGGCTAGAAAGCAGCTTTATAGAAAAGGACTCCAGGAAGCTGGTGAACAGCAAGTTGAACAAGAGAAGTCAGCAATGTGCCTTTGCAGTAGCAGAGGTCATCTGCGTTCTGGGTTGCATTAGAAAGTGTCCAGCAAGCAGGATGCACTTACTGCTATCTACAGCTATTTCATGCCGTGGTATAGAGAAGATGGAACCCGGTACACAGTGTAAGAAACAGAGGCAAAGGACACAAACTGCAACATGGATAATTCAGACTAGATGAAAAGAAAGCCTTTCTTTTTTACCATGAGAATGAACAGACACTGGAACAGGTGCCTAAAGCTGTGGGACCTCCGTTCTTGGAGATACTCAAACTCAGCTGAATACTGTTTTGAACAAAATGATCACAGTAGGGGATAACTTGCCTGAAGTAGGAAATTGGACTAGAAGATCTTTGGAGATCCCTTTCAGTCTAAATTTTCCTATGATTCTACAGAAATACTGATAAGTTATATTCTGTGGAAAATGATGTATGAAAATGTGCACAGCTTTACAAAGATGTTCATCTACTTTATTTCTGTTATCTACTGTATATCTTATATTTGATAAAAATTTATCATTTTCTTGAATAGAATGTATCCCTTTAATTCACAGGTACTATGACATTTGTATAATATTAGAAGATGCTAAGTTCTTCCAGAATGATAATCATTTAGAATCTATTTTTTACAAAATCCTGTGTGATATAAACTGCAAAAATTTATTAAGAAAATGAAATTTAAGATGGAAAGAAGTAAAGGCATATCTATATAATTCCAAATAATGGTTTAGTAAAATTATTTATGAGCAACAGCCATAGCAAATAAATAATGTGATAAATGAAATCTAAAATACAGAGCTATAACTGAAAGTGTTAACCTGAACAAAATCTAAATTGTTGCCAAGAACATTCTTAGGCTTTTTCTGTAGAAGGAGAGAATAGGAAGGAGCGTACGTTTTATGGAAATGAGACAGGGCACTTTAATTAAAGTCCTTAAAACTGTATATATCTAAGAATAGTCCTCCAAAACAGTACCTTTTTTTTTTGCCAATTTTAATTCTATTCCCCGTTAATTTTCTTCTTTGATTTTTTTTACAGATTGTTTCCACAGAAAAGCAATCGAAATTTATTATCAGCATTTATTTCTATATTTCTCTCTCTCTTTCTCTGTCTTTCTCTTTAAGTTGCAAAGAACTGACATGGTGATTATTCTCCATTTTCACTTTCAGTCTCAGTGACAGAAGTCTGAAAGTATAAATGACTGAGTTTCATAGAGAAGAATACAGGCTTATAGACTGCCATGAATCCCAAATCCTACAGAGTCCTAATGACTTTTTTTTTTGGCTAGAGATTTTTTAAACATTCATCAGAGTTGATAAAAAATACTTCTATTTGTCTTTTTTAATCTCAATACTATAAAACACAAAAGGCATCAGAGTCTCAATTTGTATATGATTTATTTAGGAATAATATTTCACAGGCATAAAGTAAGGAAATACAAATCTATTCTGAATTTAAATTTACAAGAAATTCACTTTCACACCCTAACCCCAAGTCCAAAGTCAGAAAAAATCTGCATTAGAACTACATAAGTTTTTTTTACCTCAAAGCAGGACTAACACAATATAACTCATATAACTAAACAATCAAATTCATATTTGTCATTACAAATGTATAATTTACCAAAGCAAGAATTTGGGTTTTTTTTAGGACTATTGTCATGTTGATATTAATAACACTGAATATTTACTCTTTTTTGCCTTCATATAAAAAATGTTTCCCTAAAGTCACATTTAGGAAGAAATAACAAATACGGGTTTTTTTATTTCTCAAGGAGAGGGAAGAAATATTCACCATGACCTACAGCATTGGTATGAAAACATGTCTGAACCGAAAATAGTTATTGTTAATGAAATACATAGTCAAGGTCAGAGTAATCTCTTCATTCAAATGCTGTCTTTTGAAACTTAACTGTGATAAATTGCCCACCCCTGCTTTCTGTCTCCCCCTAAAAGTCATAAAAGGTCCAGCATTACCTTGAAGTAGCAATAGTTTTTAAATATCAGTCTTGAATGTTCCTTGTTCTGTCTGAATTTCATGCCAAAAAGATAACATGACAACTTTAGGAAAGAATTTCCTACTCCTTCATGCCTTATAAGCTGATTCATTCACTCCTCCTTAAAGGTTGACAGGTGAAACATGCATAGTCCTTAGAAAAAGGAGAAAAAGTAGCAAAATCTTTTTGATGTAACACAGTTTAATATCACTGAGAAGAGCCTGTTTCCCAAACCAAATCCTAATATGCCCACAGAGGGCTGAAGTTTTAAACTGTGAGAAGGATTCTCAGCTCCTCCATGGAGCCATTATACTTTGCACCTGCCTCTGGAGGGAATCTGGGAAAACTGTTAAGTGCCAAGTATTTGCACAGTCATAATCTATCTGACTTACAAATTTATAACATGAAACTCATTTTGAATATTTAGTGCTTTCCAAAATCTGCCAAAGTTTCAAGCATTCTTTGTAAACTATGTGGACTGCAGATGCAAAAGAAAATATTTGGCCTTTATTTAAGTATTAAGGGTTTTTTTTTTTTTCTCCAGAAAAAAAGAAATAATTAGAATTGAAAGGAATTAGAATCTTCTGATATTCTTCTCAGCAAATTCCAAGACAAAATTGATATTAAGCATAATCGTGGCTAAGGATCAAAATCAGTTTTTCACATTTTACTTTTTTTTCCATAAATTGAAAAAAAAAAAAAAAAGATTTCCATATTTTTTTTTTCTATAAATGGCGGAGATATAAACTTCTAGATTTTCTTTTCAGGATAATGTTTATTATGGTGTATATGGTATTTATAATGATGTGCTGTATGTGCTCACACTGCTCACTCCAGTGACACACTTCTAGCCATTTTTGTTGTTTCGTTCTTGAAGTGAATCCTGAGGAGCACAATAAGAAATATCAATGGTGAGTTGAAATTTCAAACCTGAAGAGAACTGTGGTTAGTGGGACATTAGTTAGGAAAGAAGCTGTAAGGGAATCTGGCAAAATATTCCCACCAAATCATCATTTTAGGAATACAGCAAAACTCTAGTAATGGATACTGATGATTCCAGCACGTTGATCCAGAGCTTCCACATATAGAGATAACAGCTCAGCAGAAAGGATTATTATGGCTGGACAAATAAGGTAATGATGCTACTGATTGCAGGTGATATGTTGGGCTGGTAGACACCATAGAGTATGTTAGCCTTGTATCTTTTACTAAGGAACTAACATTATCTAACTGTACGTCTATTTTCTGTTACTGTGGATTTCTATATCATATGCAGACGTCTGTGCTTTCTATACTGTGCTTTCTATACTCCTAACCTTAGGCTTTTCATATTGATGAGTGCAGATTATTTTAAAAAAAAGAGATTTTTAAAAAATTTTTGTATGTGAATTGAAAGCAAGGACTTATTCTCACATTGCACAGTTACAGGAAAGGTCAGCTGCAGTTTGCTTCTTCTGTTAGAGCTGCACTTGGCATTCTCTTTTTACCCTCTCTCCGTTCTATAAATCACTGCACACAGAAAGGTCAGGAATGCAGAGAAGGTAAGACATCAGGCTAAATAAGGAATAAAAGATTCCTCTCCTTTTGGAAACAGTCAGAGCTGAAAAGGAATTTCCAGAGTCCATCTGGGATAGGAACCAAATTGACTTAGTTTAAGTGTGTGGTTACACACAGCATGATACAACTAGTTGGATTCATCTCAAATCCTTGTACAAATAAATGAATTAATTTGGTGTAAAGCCCTCCAAAGCCACAGAAGAGTTACAGCTGACTCTTTTTTTCATTATCCTTTTTTTTTAATCAGTGTTGATATCTGCTTACAGCATTTGTACTTTCCTCTCTGTTCTCTTTTCCTTATCTGACCTAACCTGTACTTGTGTCCTTGAATATGTGAAAGGACAGAGTGGAATTGAAATAAGGACAGTTGTTGCCATTTTCGTCGCATGCCACAGTAATTCTAAATCAAGTATTTTTAGACATGTAAATTCTTCAAAAAGGCTGGTTCAAAATTAATCTCTTTTCCAACTATTATATAGCAAAAGGCTGCATTCAGAAAAGTGATACAGTGTCTGACACACTGTTGATTTTCAAGATTGCCTGAAGAACCTCTTTGAACAGCATTTTTAAGCTGCTCTAGGTGCAAAAGTGTTGATAGGCAAGTGCAATATTACAAAACTTGTAAAAAGAAGTTAAGATGGGAGGAAATATGGGACACAAAAAGGAACTCTCTTACACCAAAAGACTGACAATGAGTAATTAAAGAAGGAGTTGTGTGGGACAGTTTTTCTTTTTCTCTTTATTCATTTTCATTAGATATTTGAGGTGAGCAAATTTTTGCTAAACAATATTCTTGAAAGGTAAGAGCAGAAGCTGATACCAAATTCAAGATAAATTATTTGAAGTAGAAAGCCTCAAACTTTTTATCAATAAATAATGGGCAGTTACAGATGTGCTATTGCAGTTGCTTTGTGGAATCTAGTTGATATCCTGACTTTGTAGACATATCTGTAGTTGTATGGAATAACATCAAAGTGGTCAAATAAACACCATAAACATTCTTTTGTTTAATCCAGTCTTTATGAAAAAGAATGGAGCATCTTACACTTTTAAGATACATGCAACTGCAGCCTTTTCACAGTGACATTTTTATGAGCTGTCTAACTTCCATCCAGCAAATAACACTGCAGCCTTGACTAAATATTCATAGCTAAAATTCAAGACCTTGCAAATCTTGGTCACCGCCTTCATAGTTTCGTACCTGTTTTCCACAGAGCACTTTTAGCACTGCTTAAGTGCCATGATGAGAAATACCATGAGGACTTTTGTTTGCAAACATGATAAAAGAGTGATTAAAGGATAGGGAAAACTGAGAGTATTCAAGGATTTCTTAATCCAGAGCAGAAGAAGCTACAGATTGTAAAGAGGGGATATGTGTTTTAATGGGTATCATTTTATATGATTGTTTTTTTTATACAGTGCAGTTCCACACTTTGACGGTGTTCTTGATGGTGGAGCACAAAATCAACTCACCAGCATAGCATAGCTAAGAGTAATATGACATCTAGTTTAAGCTTCATAAAGGCTAAGATAGAACAAGAAATCTAAAGATCCACACTTCTCCAGTTTCCTAGCACGCTCGAAGGAAGTCTCTAATGTGAGACAAAATATTCCCTTTTCCATTTTATTATGTCATCTGCTCCAGGTGGTACATGTAAAGCATTACTTATGGACAGTCCCTGAAATGTTTGCATGGCAATAGGAGACGCAGATGTTAACATCCACATGCAAAAAAAAAAAAGGTGCAGACTGTGCCATGGCAGAGATGCTCAGTGATCATGTTTGCCAAATGAAGGGGTAACTAGAGGGGAACACTGGCATCTTTTTTCCACACCTGTGCTATTTTCCTGCATATTTTAAGGGGCAATTAGATTCATTTCCCCTTCAGAACAGTCTGGGACTTCTGTGAAACTTTGGAGTTTATAATAGAGTCCTTCCTGCAAAAACAGTAGTAAGCAGTTAAAGAAATTGTGAAGGCTGCATTTGTAATTCTGATTCATTTTACTCCCTTAATTTAAAACATTCTTCCTGATTTTTTTCTCTGTTTTTAAATTTTCTTTTTATTTTTTGGAGGGGTGTGTGTGGGGTGGAACATGTTTTAAGGAGACTGAAATTAAAGGACAGGTTGTTCTATTCGTGCTGTTGCTGTTTGATCTTCCACTTCAATTCTCTGTGGTAGAACAAAGTGTGGTGTTCACACAGAGAACAAAAGCTTGAAAGGAAAAGGCACCATGTTAGATATATAACAAAAAAATGAAAGGGCCATATATCAGGTTGTGGGAGTGGAAGAAAAATCATTTGTTGTATGAACTGCTCATCATCACTTGTGAGTGGCCGCTCAAGAAACTGTATGCTCTTTCTTCATACCATTTATCAAGCTGCTACAAATGAAGGCATTTTTGATAACTAACACAATAAAATCCAAAGATTAAGGCTGAGTAACTCAAACTGATATTTTGCAGTTTTAGTCAGGAGAGTGATGGGTGGAAGAAGGAGGAATGTCAGTTTTGCTAGAAACAGAAACTTAATTTCTTTACTTTGGATGAATTCCAAACAGAGCTAAGGCATTTTTACAACCCTTCCATTTCTTACACAAAGCAAACAGTTTGCTTCTGCTTATTTAAGCACACTGAGACAAGGAAAAATCCAGAGGCTTACAAGATCACAGCTGTCTGCTCTCCAAATACTGGTTCAAACCTTTAGATGAAGGGTAGTGTTGTTTGCTTTCTGTGGGCTGCAGGTTAAAACAAATCAGGTTGTTAGCAGGACATAATTTCCCTAGGGACAGAGCTTCCTGGATGAATTAAAAACAAAATAAATATGCATAGTTCTTTTGGTTTATATTCTCTCATTTCCCAAATACTTTCCTATTTCTAATCTGGCAACTAGTTCTAAATAAGACCGTAAATCCATAGACCTTTAAATAAGGCAACGTAGTTCTTCAAAGTTATAATTAAGTCAATTTGTGGCAGCTTAAGATATCTATTAATTTGGCATTTCAACAAATTTCCTCCCCACTGTGGACAATTAGTTGTCCACCCTTGCCTGCCACAAGAGATTTTCCTCAGTTGAATTGCTAAAGATATTTTATGTCTCACATTCTGTATTCATGAATATTCTGGGTGTGGAAAGGGTG
The DNA here is from genome assembly GCA_032353885.1 of Nothura maculosa. Taxonomy (NCBI): domain Eukaryota; kingdom Metazoa; phylum Chordata; class Aves; order Tinamiformes; family Tinamidae; genus Nothura; species Nothura maculosa. Next base: position 2,153,173 of record JAUBOD010000981.1, on the reverse strand, counting down.
GGGATGCAGGTGTTTTTAATGCCATAGTGGAGTATGGAAGTACTGTCACTTTATATTGATTTGTATAATACCTGTACCAATGATCTTTAAATTTAAAAAAACTCAAATAGTAATGATACAGACACACTGTAATGATACAGACTACACAAAGCACTACATAAACATTGACATATATATTGATAACATATATTCAAGGAAAAGCATTTGTAAATAAACCCAAAATTCCATAAATAAGAAATTATGCAGCAGCAAATATTATACTTACTTCTTTGTACCATCCATCAACAACTAAATTTTTGTTGAGAGTGATGAATCTAAGCCAGTCAGCTGCCCATTTACGGAGGTTCTATAAATTTATGGTAGTCCTAGGTGTTACACATTTGCAGAAAGTTGACACAGAAGTTCCAAAAACCATATTTTTCTCGATATTAAATGAAGGTAAAAAGTAGACCAATGTCTGACATTAGCAGTCTCCTCAGGAAGTCTGCTGTTGATGTCCTCAGGATACTCAAAGCCCCTTTCTGTAGAACAAGGCCTGTGAAGGACATGATGTGAATATTACTTGTATCTACCTCAAAATGCTGAGTACGGTGAATTGATGCAAGAGAGACTTTTTATGCACTTCTAATATCATTATCTCTTCTGATCAGGTTATAATGCAAATATTATCAAAGGCTTGCAGCTTATCTGTGGTATTGACATTCCCAACATTGACATTCTCAGGTCAATACACTAAATTATAATACTCTTTCTGTGAATTATCATATTTTTACAGATACAACCTCCAAAAAAGGTAAACACAACACCTACATAACCCTTCAAAAAAGAAGTACTTGAAAGCAAGCCCTTGGTTAACTCACTTTCTCATACCTGTGAAAAATCAGAGGTATCATATTCCTGGAACTATGGGAGAAGTTTGTTGAGGACTATGATACGGTTGGTAGAGAGGAAGAAAGCAAGAGGAAATCAGGTACTAGGGCTATCTGAGAAAGGGAAATCTGGTATAAATTTTATTTTTTCCTATATATGTTTGCAAAAATAGATAAAACACACTGCTACTGAACCAATTCCTTCCTCCCTCCTCCTCTCCTTCTACATAACATATCTTGATAAACCTTAGCATATTCAAAAATGTCAAGAAGAGTTCAGAGAACAGAAAACTGATCAGAAAATCTTAATCTCCAGGAAGATTATGAAGCAAATGCTCTTAGAAGCCATGCCCAGCCATAGGATATGAAGGTGGATTGGAGCAGCTAGCAAGGATTTATCAATGTCAAATCATGCCTAGGCAACCTATCTTGTCCTTTGGGTCTGTATTCTTGTTCTCCTTGTTTCTAAATGTGCAACCTGCCCTGTTTAGACCTTCTTTTTTGGCTTAATTTTGTAGACTGTTCATCCTAATTTTGGCCTTCGTACTCAATAAGCTTCAGTAAGCCAGTATTTCCTTTTTACCTTCTTTTTTTGACATCCCTCATCCAGTAACAATTCCTGATATTCCTCTAAAATATTCTATATTTTTAACACTTTTTTTTTCTCCTGGTTAGCAATTTCTTACATTGCAATCACACTAATTTCACTTTAGACTTCAGTTAGTCATCTGCCTGTGCGCTCTAACCATTTGCGCAATATTGTCCATTAAAAATTTTGATTTTAACACTTTCCCTTTTCTCTCTGTCTTTTTTTTTTCTTTTTTGGTAACTAATCAGAAGGAAGGTCTCTGTGTTTCAGTCATGCCAGCAGCATGAAATTTCATTCTTAAAGCTAAGTATATATTATATCTGACCTTGCTACAACAAGGAATATTTTTTTTCTGAATCAACAGGTGTTAAAACTTGAGCCTTGTCTTTGTGTAATTAGTAGCCCTCCCAGTTTGCTTTGCTTGAGGTTATAACTGCATCCAAAAATGCAGTTATTTTTTCAGACTGAAGGAAATTCTGTGTTGATTACTAAGTATTTTCAGCAGACAGTACTTAAGTAGAATTATGGCAACCCATATATTGGCTCATGTGTAGTTCAATACCAGCTCTCAACAGATGTCTGATTTAATTATAGGTACTTTATGCTTATTTTCATTGTTGTCATGAACTTACCACTATGTCTTCAGTTCTTTTAAGTAACATTGCAGCCAACTAATGCAGGGGAAACATTTAAAAGTGTGATTACCCTCTGCAATCTTTTCTCCCTCTTTCCCTCCTCACAAAAAGCACAAAATATGCTGTTTCTTGTCAGCCATTCAGATGCCCATTTTTTGTATCCTTGCTCCAAAATTGTTCTGTGCATTTTTAAAGAAAGACATTTCACTCAAATGCTGGTTGCATTTCAATCATGATGCAGTTTTTCCTAGTATATTAAGTCTGAGCTCAGTCACTGCATAGATAAGACTCTTAAGAGAACATTAATAATTTTATGGATATTAAGTACACCCCAAACTGTAGTCAGCTGAGTCCTGTAGTCTGTGTCAAGTCAGGAACCAAGAAACAGAGGTGCTCTGTTTTCTGCTTTACCTCAGTTTCTCCATTTGTAGAATTAACATTATTTATACAACCTTTTGACAGAAGATACTAAAATATTTGGGATAACATAATCTTTTAAACCTTTGTTAATAAAATTCAGGTTAACTAGTAACTCAGAACACTTCAGTTTAATTATTCGCCTGCCTTATACTGTTTAATCCCAGTATTCCCAAATATTTCAGGAAAAGAATAGTGATGTGTTTTAATAGGCATCAGGTTTAATCATGAGAGAAGTATTAATAAAGATAGATACCACTATTACAGAAGAAAGAAACAACGCACTACTCAAGGAGCCACTGATACTGCAAGAGTAGGTGACAGTGAGGTGGTAAAAAAAACAAATCCTTTCACTGTTTTTTTGTTTGTTTGTTTTGTCAGGTCTCCTAGGTAAGCACATTGAGTGCACAGTGAGGTAAGCACAAAAGGCCCATTTTATCTACTGCTCTGCCTTTCAGAGTTTCTAAGAAACAATTGGAAGGAGGAAAAGAAGCTCACAGTGAAAACACTGGAGAAAGTTTAAGTGAAGTGTAGTCCTAATGAGACCACTTTTATTTATTAGGCTTTTAAAGTCTGTGAGCAAAAAAGGTGAAGCCCAAAATCTGAGGGACGGGAGAGTACAACATTTTTTTTTCCTCTCCTCCATCTCATAACCCCTTGTTTAATCCTCTTTATAGCCATGCTGTAGTCTGCAAGGAAAAGCTGTGTTAATTGGATAAAGTGACTGCAGTGTGAGATAATAAAAGGCTCAAGTACAGTGTGATTCTGTGTGTCAGGCTTTTCAAAGTGCAGGGTACAATCTGAACTGAATTTATTTGACTTTGGCATGCAGACACTGGACAGTAAAACACTAGTGGTGCATTCTTCAGTTCCATGTTACCAACCTGTGTTTTTTATTTTTGGTGGTACTTGATTTTCAGAATACAATGCAGCTCCTGCAGATTTCAGCTAGAGTGAGTGGGAGCTACAGGCAGCAGAAAAATCCAAGCCATGAAAAAATGTGCAATTTAAGAATAAGAGCACACAGTGTCAAGTAAGACTGTTTCCTGTGTCAAAGCTGCCACTAACTTTCTATTAAATCAGGCAAGTTGTTTAACATTGATTCCACTTTTAGAAAAATACCAGTTCCACCTACTGCTTCTTTTCTGCTGTTTGTTTATGTACCAGTGAGCCTTTCTGTCCATGACTGCCTCCTGTTGTCACTGAGGGCTGCTATAACTCAGCTCCTTTCCTCTCTCGGCCTTTCCTAGAGAAAAGCTACATATTGATCAGGGAAGCACATGCTTTTCTATTCCCTGTGCCAGCAATGACCAACAGTGATGATGTGTCATATACTTTGACTATAATATTGAGGTAAATTGCACCAAAATGAAGTATCTGCTAGCAGACAAGGAGGTACAATTAGCCAGAAGCATTAGATGAGGAAAAGAGGTTATTAATATATCATTCCTCACACTGACCAATGGACACAAAGCCTTATTTATCTTTATTTTAAAGCTCAGAGATAGCAGACGTGCTCATGTAGTTACAGAGACCACTAGGTTAAAAGAAATAATGAAAATGCTTTCTTGCACTTGAAATCAACAAACCAGAAATTTCCTTGATTGAATTTATAGGTCAGACCCTTCCCCCACTCGAATGAATTCCCCACTGATTGCACTAAGTGGAATAGGGTGGAGGGGTGAGGATGTTCATCTCTGTACTTGCATGCAGACGTTTTCACTCAGATTAAACTTGGACTCAAAAGTGGCTATTTATATGCATGAGACTAATGCAAAGTGCATATTCTGCCTCAAGATTAAAGCATTTAGTTTTTCAAGAGGGAGCAGTCCATTGATCAATGCCTCATGCCCACATTTCTCATTTTGATAGAGCTTTGCCCATGAACTCTCATTAGATGCCCTGATTCCAACTTAAATTTGATTTCAGCTGCAGCAGTGTGATGTCATGAAGAAAACAGATGGTTCCATATATGCATCGAAATACAAAGCATAGCCAGGTATATAACAATGGCATATCGTCCTCAATAATATAGGTGCCACCAAGATGAATTGATGTTGAGGGCTGCAATTTGCAATCCTTGGTGTGTCTGCAATTAGTCACAGGTACAGCTAATTTTATGTGAATTTATTTTTAGAGACAATTTTGCCAAACCAATCTTACTTTTAAACATAGGCTCAGGAAAGTTGTAACCATTAACATGGCTAGTTTCACATGTTTAATATATGGTCACACAGTTAACCAGTCCTGTAATTTAATTTCATGGTGCAATTGCTCTATATTGAATATTTCATATAAGGCAGATTAAAGGTTTGGCCTTACAAGGCTTTTACCCCTACATATTTCACTTTCCCAATCATCTGCTGCCATAGCAATACATAATGCTATTTTCCAATATATTCCTTTCACATGGCGCTCCAGTCTGACTTATAGAAAAAAAATCCTATTCTATAGGCTTTTTTTTTCCTTTTTTTCTTTTTCAATTGGACACAGTGGTTGAAAATTTCCAAAATAGTGAAGGCATTTTTCATCAAATGTATCTCAATGATTTAATAGCAATCATGTGTCTAAAGTCTTACACAGGTCTGGACACACGTCCTTCATTATATGCCCTTTTAACAAGTTCCTGCCAAATCTGATTGGGATAAATTGTATGGCTATGGTTCAGAGACTAATTCACACTCATTATTTTCATAAGTTACAGTATATGCCATTTCACCCTTCAGCAGATGTGTATTTTTATTAGTTTCAGAGCACATTCTAGTCTAAATCCCAAATCTCCCACTAATAAACACAAAATATGCTTAATGTACCCAGTATGTATCTTCCTACATTTAGAGGCTCCCTGCCATATTCTAAAAGGTTTGGACCCATTCCCAGAGCAATACGTTCAGTCCTACAGTGAATCACTGCTATGTGTTGCAGCTAACCCATGAGATGCTTCAAGTCTTGTACCTGAAAGCCATAACACTTCACAGACACTAGCTCTGAAATTACTGTGATTTCTGTTATTAATCTTGATTTTTTGTAATACAAAGTACAATGTTACAAATAAGCTACCTTTGAACAACTGTGTAGAAGGTTAAATAGTCTAAATTGATCTCTATTTTTGAGACAACATCTCTACATCATCAGAAGCAATTCTGACAAATAAAAAGCTATTAGTCCACCAAAACGGTAATGAGATCATGATTAATAAACACTTCTGAAAGGTCTACATCAAAGTCAAGGCTCTTCTGTGATAAATGTAAACATTCAGACCTTACTTTGCCAAAAGCTATGTGTTTCAGTTATCCAGCTCTCCTGATTGATCTGTTCATTATTCTAATAAATAATTTATCACCTTGAAGAGGACAATTCATTATGCAGATAGTATGAACAAGTAACTTTAGACAGTCAAAGCTTTAGAAGAATTAACAGTGTTACCAGTACCATGAAGTCTGTTCCTGATGCAGACTTAAAACATGCATAACAATTAAATCAGCATAAAAACAGATTGTTTTACACAATTTATACGCAATGACCTATGTGAATTCATGACATAGATCAATCAGAAATTCAGTATGCCAGAATCTCTTTCTTTATTTGATTTTACTGTATGAAAAATTATTGTAAGGTACTGGCAGTCATCTTAACAGAAGTGACAGAACTAAATTACAGTTTATAATATACTCCAATTCCTAAATTAGGGAGGAAGTTATGAGATTTGCAGTGTTGATTTTCTTATTCCTTCATTTTCTGTCCAAAATGCCTATCTGATTTTGTATAGCTAAAAGGTTTAAAAAAAAAAAGTCCTGTGGAAATGAGGCAGAGTTGGTCATTTCTCAAAGTAAAGGGATTACCATTGAGGGTACTGAATTGTAAGTCATATCAGAGAACTGCCTCTGCAATGAAAGTTTAAAAAGGTGGAGATAAGGACACTTGTATAATGGCAATACATTAGGGGATAGAGTAGACACCATTAGTCATTGCAGTTTTCCCTAATAGGAACACAAGGGATTATTATTATATGGGGGTTTATGACTAATTTCTCTTTAAAAATTTTTAAATGATTGTAAGAATCTCTCTGTCCAAGGAGAGGAGAATGCAAAAAAAAATTTGTAATTAAATATGTAATATGTGCTCTCAAAATAGGATTGTTTAACCTCACTCAAAATTGATAGCATTGCAATTCAGGGTTATTTAACCATTTCTCTCTTAGAAATGCACTGGGAGAGAGAGGGAGAGAGAGAGAGAGAAAAGGAGTTTTTATTTTACCTTTTTATTCTATTTTTTCATAAAAAAATACTTTCTTATTTTCATAAGAAAATACTATATCAGTATGATTTGTTCACGATCCAGAATAACAGGAGAAACCTAGGGACATGGAGCTTCTAGAGAGGGTCCAGGCGGAGAGCTACAAAGATGATTAAGGGACAGGAACATCTCTCGTACGAGGACTGCGTGAGTTGGGCTAGTTCAGCTTGGAGAAGAGAAGGCTGAGAGGGGATCTTATTAACATGTATAAATACATGAAGGGAGATTGTAAGGAAG
>JAUBOD010000981.1:2110506-2128894 GCA_032353885.1 Nothura maculosa | reverse complement strand
CTTGCAATTTATTACAGCCTTTTTTGTGCTGAAAGTAGTCTTTCTCATATCTAATTGTCATTTAGAAAATTTGAAACTTTTGTCTTATTTCTCATCCCTATTACTTAAGATATTTTGCCAAGACTAAAGAAAATTCAATGCATTTTTCTGTTACTAGTGGATATCCACAAGATATCTGTCTCATAATCAATAAATTGATTACTCATTGCACAATTATGAAGTTACTAATTTAGAGTTCTGCCTGAATTCTTCAAAATAATTGCCTTTTTCCTATTGTTTTACAAAAAAGTTTCTTGGAAATGTCAAAATTTCCATGTCTTATTCACCAAGTTTGCTGAAAATAAAAATTGTGACAGGCATTCAAACCAGTGAAATGATTTGCTTATTTAAAAAAAATTCATACATGCTACAATGAAATTGTAGATATAATTTTCTAAATAATAATCCAATGCACTGTGAAAGGTAAAATTTAAATCCTGCAGAGAACTGAACAGCATAGTGGAGGTAATTACCTCCATTTATGTCACAAGAAACAAAGTATTTTGTACACTTTTATTCTTTTATTCTACTTTAGCAAAGCAATTAACCATATGCTTTAAGTATGTGCTTACATATTCAGTCTTCCAGTACAGATATATTGATATTTGGTGTCTTGAAATGAACATCAAAAATGAATAGTGTTTTGTCTTTAGCATATGTAAATATCATATATAAAAAGTGGAATAGTGTCAGTAACACACAGGTACATACATATTTATGCATTCTGTACAAAGTCTGTATACAATGTTCATCCCTATTCTGAAACCAATTAAAGGAGATCCTTAATTTAAGTCATTCAAATATATTCAGAAATTGAAATGACCTGAGGCATTTGTTAAGTGTTATTTTCTGCAGCAAAGAATATGATTGAGAAGATACCTGGAAACTCTGAGTTTTTTATGGATACATCAACATTTTTCTTCTTAGCAGTGACTACATCATTTAATGTGTATAAACCAAAGCTAGCACCCCATAATTGTATATGCAAGTAGCTTTCATCTGTTATTAGTCTTTTGTGTATGCACAAATATTGCAGGAAACAAGTAGAGGGCTAGTGAATTTAGTGTAATTTATGGTGATATTTCTCTGCACAGCAAATTTATGCATTGGCTGCAGTCAGACAAATATTTGAAATAGTTTTGGTGATTGTGCCATGCTCTTTTTTATTTCAAAAAAACAGTGGATATTGCTGGGAACTGAACTTTATGCTTTATGTCTATATCTTAAAGCACTGCAGTCCTTACAACTGCATCAATCTCTACATAAACTTTCTGCCTTTCTTATCTGATTGCCTGTATCCTCCTAAATCAAAGCTAATGTTGTCATCATCATGGTTGTCTAAATGTTTGAGGGGCATGTGGAAAGATTCCTTATCTTAGGAGGTTGGTTCAGAAAACATGGAATCAAACTCTAGTTTTCAGGCAAGTTGAAATGACTTGCTAATAATAGAAATTAATTATAAATTAGAAAGACTCTCAAGGCTGGTCTCAAATGCACTGAACAAAAGAAAAAGGGAAAAGAGGAAAAGAAACCAAGAAAGACCTTCAAAATACAAATCTCCATCTCTCTATGTAACTTCAAAAGCTAGATCTAGGGATTGCCCTTGTGATTTTCTTTTGGGTATAAAACAAAATCCTCTTGCAATAAAGAACTTGTGGCTAGTGACATATTTTACTTTTAATCAAAATAATATTTTTACAAGAATTGCTCATGCTTCTGGATAAGCAGATGTTGCATTGTTGCACCTGATCTGGAAGAACATGTTAAAAATGTTGTGACTAATGGGATAGAAATTCATAGGTAGATTATTCATAATTTTTGATGTGTTATGGAAAATAGTTATGAATGAGCATGAACGTATGTTGCAGTATTGTCTTATTACCGTAGAGTCATTTACGGAATTTCATTTCCCAACATCACAAACCTTAAGCAACATCAAGCAATTTAAATAACCAGTTGCATAATATTTGAGTTAGTGAACACTTGAACTAAATACTTCACATAAAGCTCAAAATTAAGATTTTTTTTTCTAAATTTCATAGCCCATACATTTGTTAAGGAGAATTTGTGAACAGCTAAAGCACAATTTTTTCAATTTCTTATTCAGCAAAATTCTGCTTTATAGAACAACAATAAATAAAATTTCAATAGTAAAAAAATCATATTTGTAAATTTTGTGATAGAATCAAAGAATTCTAGAATGATTAAGGTTGAAAGGCACACTGTATACTATACTGTAACAATTGAAATATTAAAGGTATGGTTTCCTTCATATTATTTTATATCTGATAGATTGTTTCTGATCCTGACATACATGAAACTTCATTTATAATACAATGCAGGGTTCTGGTCACTCCTTTTTGAGGGAAAAAAAAAAAGCAGAATAAAAGAAGTGCAAAAAAGAGATATAAGATGCTCTGGGAAATAGCCAGTTAAATAGAAAATGGCTGTTCTAGACATAATGAGACGCATTGTTTTTACTTTCACTTAAGCCTAGAAAAGTAAATTTAGAAAGACAAATGCCAAAACCTGCAAGTGTATGATCATTAAGGTGAGAGGTGCTATTTGAATAAAGGATTAAATTGACAGAAGAGCGAATAGGCATGCATACTGAACCTATGGAAATGTATTTGTGAGAAATTAGTCATGGGGAAAGTAATGTAGCTGGCTTTTAAGAAGGGGCTATTTAAGTAAGTTATTAAAGATATAATATTGTAATCCTCAGTATGAAAGAAGTAGATGAGGCTCCTTCCATTTTTCTGTCCCCCACTGAAATGAATTTCAAACTACTAGACTTTCCTGCTAGATGGAAGTTATATTTTTCAAGTAGTTCTAATACGAATAGTTTGCTTTAAGATATAGGTCTTTTCAATTAACTAGTTTATCTTCAACTGCATATAGAATTCTCCAAACAGCCAGTTTTGTGTAGAGAAAAATCTCAGATTTCAAACTCTTGCCATTAAAACAAATTTTAAAATTTTAGGGGAAATTATCTTTTCAAACAACAATTTGGAAATATTTTGTGAAAAGTTGCAAATTGGTTGCAATGAAATGCAACCAAATGAAAATGTTAATGAATAACTTAATACAGAAGAAAAGTCAGAATACCTGGCTATGTAGAATACCTGTGCGTGGTGGCACAAGTTACTGGTCATGAATTTTTCATTCTGTTCTAGTGATTGTAATTCTTGGTGCATTTAATTACAAAGGACTAAGGTTTACTTAGAGGTCTTGTAATATGTGTGCTTGACTGCCAAGACCACTAACGGAAATTGCAATCCGTTGTTGATTGATAGAAAAACATGCACTTCAGCAATTACACATAGTACTCTAAATACACATGCAAAAGTAATTAACATAAACTGGTACTCTGCATGTTTGAACGTTGTATTGGCTCAACGCATTACCTCTTGCTTTGACAGACCATCAGGACTCAATAGGTAGTAAGTTCTCTCATGGAATAAGATTAAATTTCTCCAAGTGACTTTCTTTTGTTCCTAGAAGAAGAAAGTTTATATGAGCAGCATCACAGGGAGTACTATGTTCATTATTTCAGCAGAGAAGAGAGTGTTAGAGGCCAGTAATGAAGTATATTTGTAGAAGTCTGAGAGACAGTAATGTAACACTTGGGTTTACCTGTTCTTATTTGTCATATTTTCATAATCACTAAAATTTATACATCATAAAGAGGAAACTTAAATTCAGAGATTTATTCATGACATCTTCCTGAACTGAAGCCGTGACACCATAACTTTGCAAAGAAATGAACAAACAGAAAATACAGAAAGAGCAAATTTGCCAGAAACCAGGGATAGCACTGGTTACCCAGCAGAGACTTCAAAAGTGGATTACACTTGCAGTAAAACAGTTTCAATTTGTCGCCTTTAATTGTGGCAGTACTCCAAATCTGGTAGAAGCATTGCAGAAACTTCTGCAGTGAAAGCATTTTTTCCAATACAAAACGTGAAAGCCCATCAGGCTGACCATTTTCAAAGATATTTGGTCTTGCTATCTGGTCACACATGATTAATGTGTTTCCCCTTTATAAATTTCCTAGCACCTTTAGACCTCTCCTACTGCGTAGAGCTAGGCTGTCTTTTTTTTTCCTTTCATTCTGTTCTTTCTGCTCTGTCTTGGACCTCAGATTAACCCTTGACTTCTCTCAGCTCTATACATTCCTATTGTTTAGCTAAGCTGATTTTTATATAAAAATTATAAGAAGTCCTTTAAAAATTCACTTTAAATCCATTCAATAGGCATCAAAATTAGTGTTGTGTGTTATTCTTTTAAATGCATGAGGTAGACATGGAGAAATTTCCTTTTTTGATTAAATGAAAAACTTTTGAGTCTATTTTTTAATCTATATATTATTTTGCATTCTCTTCTGAACTATAATTTTGGCTTTGCATATCCTACACACATGGTATATTTTTACAGGCAAAAAGTTAGGACAACTACTTTAGAAGAATAATGAAGTGCAGTTAAGCCTTGTTTTGTAAAATTCCACAAAAATATGTAAGTAGCTTTAAATGTAAAGAAATATACTAGTCTTATTTGTGACATAATACAATCTTCATGCAATGTAGCCTTGATCATAATGTGAATATATTTAAATTTCTCTCTAAACTTGATTATTTAAAGTGATGACACAAAGTAGTATGGTGTATCACCATGAGACTTTTCCCTGAAGAGAAGTTTCTTGATGTTTTCCACTTTCTGGAGTTTTATTTTCTAATTGGAAAACTGGATAATTTTTCTCTCCATGTACACTTTTTTCCCCTCTCTAGAACCCCTTAAACATAACCTTTGACATATTTTTAATTCAGTTTTAAATCTTTATTTCTGATAGCTAAACCAATTCAGTTCCATTTATCCTTAAGAAAAATCCTTACGAAATAAGCATGAAATCATTAGACAAGAATTACTTCTCCTATTGACATTTTCCTCATAGTGCTTTGCAACACTGTCATGTACAACAATGATTGAGCACAGATGTTCAGTTTATAATTCATTCAGTCTTCCGTCATGACTCATCAAAGAGTCCAGTACCCATTTTCAGTTTTTCAGCCATTGTACCTGTGTAAAACTTCATTACTGCTGTCCATACAGCACCACTTGTTTGATTGTACTACATTTGATTTGCAAAATGGTTTTACTTCTCCTTGCATTCTGGGCCATGCTCAGATCTTGCAGGTTGCCACAGCTTTCATATTTTCTTCTCTCATTTCTGCATCTTCTTGAAGTTTTCCATCCTCTGCATATTTACCACTTTATTCTTGCTTCTAGTGGGCTATTTAGCTATAGCTACATCTCATTTGCTTTCTCAGCTTTCTGTCAGGAGTAATTTCTGTAACTCAGCAAAGCCAGATAGTCCTCAGTCAAAGCCCTTATGTTTCCTCATTCTCTTCTGTCACTGTGGATTTTTGGATCAACATCTGATTTCTCGTGACAATTTGTCACAGTACTGCAGTTACATTTCCAACCTCTTAATTTCAAGTTTGTAGCAAAAAAGAAAAAAAAAAAAACAACAAACCCTCAAAGAATTCTCCTTTCTGTCACAATCCCATTTAAAACTTCCACTTTTGATTCTATGCCCTTATGCTTTTTCAGGACCTTTAAGGAAGAGATTAATGTTACACGCTGTTATTTTTTCCTCTTTCTTAGTGACTTGAACAATGTGCATGTGGAGCCACCCAGAAAGAGGGCTGTAAGCTTTTTCTGAACTAGTGCAACCAGCTCAGATGGGTTCACCATGATCTTGGTTGCACAGTTCCTAAGGAGTGAAAAGTTATTTTGCATGCCAGAGATCCCTAAGAAAATCCTTATCTATTTAAATTTGCTGAACTGAAGTCAACTGCAACTTTGTCTAGCCTCGAATGTAGGAGACCCTCAAAGCACTCCTGAGTCCCATCTGAGGAGCAGCTCTTTCCTAAGAAGAGATTTAATGACAAAGTCCTAGCACTATGCAAAATATGGAGCATAACTGAACTGTCATGTGAGACAACAACAGAGGAACATGAACCAGGTGATTGGCTTGTGTGTCTAAGTGCAATACCTGTAACATGAACTTTTAAAGCATCCTATTCATGTCAAATATCAAAACGAGAGCCATTTTTGTAATGGTATGCATGATTATTTACAGTTTGATCACAAGCAGATTCATTGTTACCACAAAGATTTAGCCAAATAAAATAAACTGTTAAAAGTCATGAAACACTGTAATTAGCTGTGTCTGAAATGCAAAAAGAGAGAGACCTTTTAGTTTATCTAATAGCAGTTTAGGTGATGACACGAAGTGATTCTTTTCCATGCTACATGTAACCAAGAGAAATTTAATCAAGTTGAGTCACAGATTAACTATGTTGAGGGAATGCATTAGCTCAGACTGGTAACAGCAGGACAAGCATTTTTATGTGGCCAATGCAAAACCACACACTCTACAAATGCATTACTTTTATATTACTGCTAGATTATTTCCCCTTACTGCAATATGGAGCTATATGTGAAGTTATCTTACAAAATCACTTATTTACAGAACTGAGAGGAGAAAGTGTATACAAAAATAAGTGTTTTTTTTTTCTAAGGAAAATACATTTTGATAAGCTACAAACAATGAAGATTCACTACTATTAGTTATTAATGAAATAACATGATTTGATTTTGCCAAGGATTTCATATTTGTATAAATGTAAATAGCTTCTGTTCTTACATTAGTATAAACAGGAGTATAAACAGTAACAGGAGGTGTTATTTCCTGATTTTAACTGCATAAACACACTGCCATCTGGATAGTGTATGGTTAAAATGTTAGTGCTGAGAAGTTTTATTCCAGATATTCTGCCCGGTTGCTTGTTTTTAATGACAGAATTAGTTCTTTGTATCATTATCTTTAAAGAGGTGGAATGCAATTCCACATTGAAGAAACCACATGATGAAAACAGTATGTGCAGAACTATGGCTATGGAAACTGTAAATACATCAGCAATATAGGTATACGAGTAAGAAGCTTTTAACCGTAGTGACAGTGTAGGTAAGGTTAAGGCAAGTGTAAACACGTGCTTTAAGGTAAGCACCTTCTGAAGTGAGACTGTGTACAGTATTGTTTGAGCCTGTGACGACAATTTATAACTAATTCTGCTTGGGGAATATCTTTGGATATGTAAAGCTGGACAGGGAATGAAGTAAAACCAAATCAAGAGAGTAGAGAAGGTGAAGATGAGTGCCCATTTCTGTCAACTTTTTCCAAACTAGAATGTAAAGAAGCTTTTTAAATTATTTGTTTCTTAGTTATTAAAAAAGGAGAGAAAAAAAAAGAGAGAGAGAACAAAAATATGTATTATTTGTTCATCAACCTACCCATTAAAATGAATAAAAGAATTCATTAACTGTAGCTTTGGTGATCCTCCAGGAGAATCCTCCAGATTCTCCTTTCTGTTTCCAAGACATGAGGGAGAGTGATACTGACTTACTGATTTCCACTCAAAGCTCACTACTGTCCATGGAAACAGTAAAGCTTTTAATGTTGTTAAATAAAGCTTTTGTTCTAGCCTTATATGTAAACTGGCATATCCTTTCTTTGAGACTGCAGCAAGTCACTGTAGATGGAGCAGTATGAAATGCAAAATGCTTTACCAAAGCAAATGCTAGCATTTTTGTCATTTCGTTAAATCTTGCACTGAGTTTTTTTTTTTTTATCTTGATCCTTTCGATATAAGCAACAATGTCACTTTCAGTTAGAGCAGAGCACTTTGACATAGTTGACAACAAATTTACTTAATGCTAGATCAGCCTGGAAAGTATACAAAGTCTAGTATGTCTAAGTAAGTATGTGTATGTGACTGTTGAGGAATATTATCCTATTCCCAAGATAGTTGTTACAGAAAGCTAATGTCAGAATGTCACCAAGTGAGCCTTTAAACATTTAGCTTGCACAAAGACATAACTTAAATTATTTCTAAGGATAGATTGTTCAAATGGGTTAACCCCCATTGTTATTTCTTTTGCTGTTTCCTTAGGTGTATTAGTTCCCTCAAACTCTGTAATTAGCTTGAAATTCAGATAAATGAAGTCAATTTGCTATACATAGCTTTATTAGAATAATCATTAAAATTCATTATTTTTTAATACAGCAAAGTATTTATTTATTTAAGATACATCCTCTGTGTAGCTCAATTTGGCTGATGTTAGTTGGCAATTCAGTGAAACAATTCCAGGTAGGACTATTGTTCCTATGGGCAAAGATTAATAGTCTCATGCAGATAGGAATATAAAGTGATATACAAAGGTGATCTGCATGTAATAGCACATTAAATAGTGCTTGGAAAAAAACAGTGCATAGATTATTTAAGTACGATGACTTATTTTTAATAAATGTTCAAAATAATATCTCAAAATAATATTTATAAATATGTAATATACCTAAACATCCTTGATAGCCACAGTAAATGAGTGTTCAGATGGCTCAAACCTATTTTGTTTGTTGTTGCTTCAGGCTTCTTTTCAAATGTTATAGTTGGAGGTGGAGTAGGGAGAAGGATTGTACATCAAAATAGAAGAGCAACTTTTCTGAAATTTCCCTTGACATAGAGATTTTCATCAGTAAATTATTTGATAAAATGTGTCTTAATGGTGTGGCATCTTTTCACTTTTCAGGATTCTGCAAGAAATAAAATATTTAAATACACTATACTTCTAACATAGAAAAAATTAGCATTTGATATAGCATAGAAATATACTATGACCAAAAAAAAAAAAAAAGATAATTCAGTCTTTTTACTTGAACATAAATCAACTTCAAGTATCTATTATTTTGATTTTTTTTTTCCAAATAATATTTACAAACATTATCACCAGCTCCTGGGAATATGACTTTGATTCAGTTTCATCTTTCAGAAATGTTTGTGTTGAAATGTTTCAATTAATTCTAATCTAGTTTGGTGGCATTCTCCTCACATAATTTGAAATGGCAACTGCATGGAAGTCCACATTGTGAATTTCAAGTTGTGTAGTCACACTTAGTGTCAGCAGAAAATAATAGGTTCATTTAGGGTGCAGATAATCTCACCCAAATGTAGACATCTAAAACATATTAAATGAACCTTAAAAACTACTTGTTTCTCTAGGAACTCTAACTGTACAATAGTTAAGATTTCGATATCTCTGCTGTAGATTTCTGATGTGAGGTGAGAATCCTCTTGTCTTCTGAGTCCATTTCCTACCCCAGGCGTGACCTGGGCAGGAATATGAGAGCAAAGTTCCCTCCATTCTCTTCTCAGGATGCTCTTCTCTTGTAGAAAATAAACAGCCAGTAGATTGTTGCAAGGGAAGGAAGGGAATTGAAGGTAACTGTCACTGGAAAATATGATAACTGGAGAGTTATCATATATAAAGTCAAAGAAGGATATATCTAGAGCAAGTTAATTGAATGAAGTGAGCCTGCTTTTTAAAACAGCTCAACAGGACAAAATTTTATTAATTTTATTTGGACTTAGTACTTTGTCTAAGAGTCAATAAATCTCTTATTTTAGAATCATGGAATCATAGAATCATTATGGTTAGAAAAGACCTTTGGGTCCAACCATAAACCCTTCAATACTGTGCCTGCTAAACCATGTTCCTAAGTGCCTAATCTACACATTTCTTGAAGACTGCCAGGGTTGATAATTCCAACACTCCTATGATAGAAATTCTAGAATGTAGAAATTCTTCCTGAAGTCTAATTCGAACCTCCCATGGTGCAACTTGAGGCCATTTCCTCTTGTTCTATCTGTAATTATTCTGGAGAAGAGACCAACCTCTGCCTCCTTTCAGGCAGTTGTAAAGTACAATATGGTCTCCTCTGAGTCTCCTCTGGTGTAAATAACCCCAGCTGCCTCAGCTGTTCCTCATAAGATCTGTGCTACAGCCCCTTCACCAGCTGCATTGCTTTCCTTTAAACACGCTCCAGCAACTCAATGCCTTCCTTGTGAGAGCCTATGCTACTTGTACTATATTAAGAAATGTTAAAAAGGTGGACAAAGTTAATTTGTTACTCATAAGCCTGTATGCCCCATGAACTAGTTTATTTAAATGAACATCCATATAGCCTGAAAAGAAATGAAATGAAATTTTCCCTTTGTTATAGGCATTTACAAAACAAATATGAGTGATGAAGCAGAGCCTACACTTCAATTATATTTTACAATGTTTATCACAAAGACTTCATTGTAATTAGAATGTCAGATAGTTTTTAAGATCATGGGTCTAATTTGGAACAATTCTACCAGCTGTGGAGGTCCAGAATTCTGCCAAAACCTGTCACTTCTGATTTGGTCACTGTTTCTGATGGAGTTATTCCTCATTCCATGCTTGCTTAGTTTTTGCCAAGATTTGGCTTCTTGCAGTCTAATAGCTCTATAGGAAATCTCCACATTTCTGTAGGCCTAGCACAGGATTGTGCCTTTCTACATTTGTTATGAAATCAGTGCATCTAAGGACCTGAGGAAATGCCTTTTTTTTTTTTTTTTTTCTGGAGTGGTTAAAATGACACTGCCTAAGAGCTCAGGTAGTGGCTTAACACAATTCCAGTTGTGTCCAGTTCATTCATATAGCACTTCATTGGTGGCTCCAGTTTGGTGGCTGAGTACCAACCCAGAAGAGGCATGCTCCTCCCTTCTAGGCTTTGCTTGCTGTGCTGTATAGGCAGCAATTTTCGATAGAAAATGGTAAGAGGAATCATTTCAGCCATTTGCAAGATGAAAACATATCTAAAGCCTTTACATTTTATAAACTTCAACAATGAAACATATGGCACACATTATTACTAGGCTTTTTTCTGCTACTTTTGAATTACTTTGTTCCTGCTTGCAAGCCCAAACCCCCCAAAACAGGTTAGACTCAATTTCTTCAGTTTCATTACAAAAGTATTGTGCAGATCTAGCTAAAATCTTTGTTTTAGAACTATAATGATTAATGTCTTCAGACAGAAAAAGACTAGAAAACTAAGAAAGAAATAGGACAGAAAAATTAAATATACAACCCGTAGCCCAAAACCTGCTGAAAAAATCTTTTTAAAAGTTAATGTTGGCTCTCCTATTCTTCTTCCAATTTTAAAAAACATCAAAAACTTTATTTTATCAACTGCAAATTCTTCCCTCAGTATCTCATATCCTTTTTGTCTCAAGGAGGTTTTTTTCTTCTATCCTTTCTGTATTTTATTCCTTATTCTTTGCCTTACCTTTATAACAAATTTGCAATAGCAGATTACTAATTATAATAGTATCTCTTAGAGTGATAAATTAGAATGACAATGTAAAGATCCTGTTTCTAAACTGAATTTCTAGTTTCAGAACACATTCTAACACCATATATTGTCATATAATTTCATAGATAGGAAAATAAATGGACTTAGTACACTGGCTGAACTGATAGCAAGATGCAAAAAATCTGGTTGAAATCTTACTTATTTTACAATCAGTAAACTGATTGATGGTGTCAAAAAGTAAGCAAAATTACAATGTATTGGATATGTGGATATCACAGAGACTAAGGCAGTATCTCAAGTCTGAACTTCTCAGTTTTTAGTCAGATTAGACTGAATGACAAAGAAAAATATATAATGTCTGCATATTATTTTCAGGTTTGAAAATGAAATTAGCTATATCATCTTTGGAATGAAACTGAACGCAAGTGTTATTGAAAGAGGCAGTGACACTCACCTTTCTCAGGTCATAGCTATACACAGTTCTGCAGTGAGTGCATAGGTCTATACTGAGGTAGCTAGTGGAAAGGTTGTATTTATATATAGCTAGTATAAGTTTTTGGATACTGTAGATATTTGCCATAGGAGTATAAGAAGTACTGCAGGGAGGTCTGGTGAATAGCCATAACATAACCATAAATGACCGGTTCAGCAGCTGTAGTATAACAATAAATTCCTATTGGGTCAAAACACATTGTTATTTTTAATGACATTAAAAAACAAACAAAACATAAATTTGTTTTGAACTGGTAATATTTCCTTTCAACTCAAGCAGGAAAGTCAACAACTGTTAATAAAGGCCAATGAAATGAAATGTATAAAGTTTCAGGAAGAGGAGGAAACTTTCCATTCACTGATTAAAACAATCACCCAAGATATAACAGGCTCAATTCTTTTTTCTCCTCCGCTTGAGAGGACATGAACCCTCCACTCTCATCTTTAACCTTGCTGCTCTCTTCTTGCCCGAATTGGCAGTCTATTACCTGGATGGAGCAGAGGTTGGTCTCAGTCATGCCGATGCAGTTCCATTTGATTTGGACTATTTAAAAGCTGAGAATAGCCTCTTTAAAACAGACTGCCTTCTGCAGTTTGATGTTGAAATTACCTTCCTGGAAGGTCAGGGATCTTGGTTGCAGTGGCTGCTCTAAATCTGGCTGAAAGTGTGTCCAATCGATCTTCTCCTACCTCTTAGGAGGTACCCAACCACTAAGTTATACAGCAAGCAAAATATTGTGGAACGACTTTAAATGCTGCACAGGACAGGATTAGCAAAAGATGCCTCCTTGAAAATAACCTATTGATATTAAATTTAATAGGATTAAAGAAATGCTAATCCTTCTATCTGGCAGGAGAGATGGCCCATGGATGAAGTTTCAAAACAAGAAAGGTCTGTAGGAGAAGACAGGTCAAAAGGAGAAAAAACAGAAATCTGTCCACAGTAAACAGAAAGGTTATAGAAAACAGAGATCTTCATGGCCAGTAGAGTGTACCACAGCAATTTATATTTGGCTTTTTTTTTTTATTTACAATTGCTAATAAGAGCTAAGTAAGTTTTGACAGCCTGGATTATGGTAGATCAGGATGGCCATAGCAGTAAAGAAGCTAAATCCATTATATATGAAGTATTGAATAAAGAAAAAGAGACTGAAGGACAATAGAAATAAATTCTGCATGTAATATTTGATTAGTGAGCTAGAAGATATTCACAATATCTTCTTAATGAAAAAAATATATTGCAATGTGTTTCAATGCTTTTCTACATCCCCTGAACTGGATACAAACGGAGTCTATAGATAGCAGCATAGTATAAATCTTTAAGGTACTGTATCAACTATAACTCATCCTGCTCAATTAGCCTTGCAGTTATCAAGAAGACTATTTTCCCAAGCTTGCCCTGTTGTTTGAATCATTGACTTCCAAAACAGCATATTGATTTCCAATAAATTTGCCATTTGAATGAATTGGAAGCATGCAACAATGACAACTGTGTTTGCTTCCTTAGTTGCTTCAATGCCTTTTTATTTATCTATTATATATACATAATAAATATGCATGTGCACACTGTTTTTTATTTATTAAGAAAGGAAAACTTTGGAGAGAAGATGGTTTCAGAACAAATTGATGAGGCAGGATGGCAAAATGTATTGTGGATGGGGAGAGGCAAATAGCAGGTAGGATTTTAGTGTTGTGACATGGTGATAACAACATAGTTCCAGCAAGGCTGATGTTTATACCACTCTGAAATGGAGGTCTCTGAAGCATAGTCTGCTCTACCTCCTGCCTGCCTTTTCCCAGCACCGTTGCCTTCCAACCTGCTCCTAGCATGTCCCCATACATCCCTCAGGAGCCCCCACATGCAGCCCCCACATGCAGCCTTGCTCTGTGCCCTCCAAGTCATAGTCACCTCCAACAGCTCCAGAGAAGCCCAGGGAGTTTCTTCGTGCATCCTGGTTAAGGAGACATTACAGGTCTCTGACGGCCCTGGGCTGATGCTGTTGCTTCACACGAGCAGTGTGCAGGAGGTAAAAACTTCCCTGCAGTTATTCTGGGAGAGGGCTTATCTGCCTTAGATTTCTGATATGTTTCTAGAGTCTCCTTCTAACACCTTTAGTAGCTCACCTTGGTGTCACAGTATCCTCAGCAGTAGCACATTAGGAAGGTGTTATTTTCCTTTCACCCATCAGGATATGGAGATCCTCCTAAGGGGACCACAGAGACAATCATCTTCACTTAAATCCTTTTTCTGCCGTCTAATGCTGAACACTGGTAACTGCTCATAGCAGAGTTGAGATAAACAGAAAATTCTTCTTAGCAAAATTCACGCAGAAAATGCAATTTAATGATCAGGTAGTCTTGTTACCTTATTATTTAATATAATTTTATAATGTTGAATATTTTGGAGTAGATGTATTACTTGCCATGTTTAATATTCAAACAAATAAATTTGTACAGGTATATTGCACTCATCTCTTCAGAAATGTACAAAATAGGCAAAGATGATTTTGCAAAGCAACTCAGCAAGACGAATATAGTTATATTTAATGTTTTATTTTTTAACTATTCATTGTGCCCAGAAGAAGAATCTGACAAGTTTGTACTAGAAATTTACTAATCTGTACATTAATTCTGTTGATGTTAGCCTTGTTTGATATTATACTATTTTCTTCTTAAATATTCCAGGAGTTTAGAAAGATAGGATGACTACATATGTCATTAATGGTAGTACTATTTTTGCTATGAAAAGCTGCAAAGTGTGATCTGATTTCAAGAAGGATTACATGTATACTCATATTATAGATATACACATATTATAGATATACACACATGTATAGATCACATATGTTACATATGTAAGATAGGATAATTTCTTAAGATTATACAATTATTTCCTTGTGTTCACAGTGAGATATAGACTACATTCCTCCCAAAATATTTGAAATTAATGCAATTTGTCTCCGTGTGTTTATGTCCTTCACAGAAGCATTATATCCTGTGGAAATAATAACATATAATAAGACATATGTGTAGAGATATGTGTTTTATATTCCATGTGGAATATAGAAAAAAAATCATGATTGCATAGATCATTTCAGAGTGATTTCATGAAATCTGAAAACTTTGCAAATTTACTTTTTTTTGAATCCATTTTTTGAAAATGTATTTTTCTGCTAACATGGGTAAGAAGTATAAAAAAAAAGTCAGACTAGGACAGAAAGTTTAGAATGTCTGTCTCAAGCATGATATGTAATTTTTACTTTTACACACATCTTTAAACATCTCTTAAACAGATCAAGTCTAGCATCAATTTGTGTTTCTGAATACAAGTTTTGATCAAATATTACCTTTGACGTTGTTTATTCTTTCATTCAGGAAATAAATCTCTCTTTTGTTCAGAAAAAAATATTGAAATATTTTGATTTAAACTAAGAATATTTTAGTTTGGCTGCCTTATTTTAGCAGGGCAGGAGAAATACAGTCCAGTTATTCTATGGGCCTATCTTTTTATCAGTATTACAAGATTTATAGGATCTGAAAAATAGCAGATTTACTATATCTCTATATAGATCATAACATTCATTTGAGAAGGAGTAATTATCCCCTTTTCTAAGATCTATGGTGAAAACTTAGGCTTAGTATAGTGTGTCAGATTCTGATTTCTGTGAGCATTCTCTGGGAGGCATGATATCTTCACTTTTTATTAGAAATTAACATTTCCAATACATTTTCCTTGTTATATATGTATCCAACACAACTCATAAATAAATAACATGCTGTGCAACATGTTCATATTCATATTTACTTGCATATCATGAAAATATAAAAAAAAATGTTGATATGACCTCTAGCACTGTGTTACCTGGGAAGAGGCAACATCTGCTTCTAAGCTCTCATTAACTGCATTGGCACTTGTGCTCATATATTATTGTGTATAGAGAAATGATAGGTGGCTAGTAATTGCAACCTGTTCTGAACAAACAAGCCAAATGCTAAGGTTAAAAAACTCATTTTTCTTTTGCCGTGTGGACATCCCCCAGGTAAACAGCAGAGTGCATTCTGATCGCTGTGTCAGTTTGCTTGCTTCCTCACAGCTCAGCAACAGCTGTATCAGTACAGTGACAAAAGTTGGTGAATACTTCACCGGAAACAAACAGCAAACTAAATCATTGCAGAGCTCATTTGCTACTCATGGCTTAATAGAAGAATGCAGTGATGACACTGACTAAAGAAAGCCCATATACTATTTTATTTCATATTTTTAATGTTATGTAAGCACAGGTCTTCCAGGAATGCTAGCAGTCAGGAGATAAGACAAAGCACAAGACATGAACAGAATGTAAATGTCTGTGGTGCTGTGACGGATATGCTCCTGTCCCAGCTCAACCTGACCTGTACCTTACATGCAGCCCTGTTCAGTTGCTAACCACCAGCGATTTATCTAATCCTGGTAGGCACCACCATTCTGATTTCTTCTCCCACTTAGACTCAACATAACAGTCCTGAAGGCTGCATCCCAAAGGGAAAGTAAAGCTAATACACTAGCCAATGGGCCTCTGAAAGGAAAGAATGACTATAAGTCAATCATCTTATCCTATACTTACGTAGACAGCGTGAGAGCCCCTTGAGCTCTCCTGGCATGGCAGCAGGCTGCACATCAGGATCTCCTCTTGAGCAGGGACGCCTCTCAAGGATACTCCTTGAGGTTGAGAGATCCTCCCTTCCACGACAGATTTGTGGTAATTGAATATAGTGCACTCTCTTTCTTTAACTTTACTTTGTAACATAAGCACCCTCAGTCATAAACCGTTGATCAGGTTTGGGACTAGGATTGGATCCAGCCACACCCAGACTACTCTCATAAGGAGCCTGGAAAGCAAGGGGAGTCTAATCTGAACCTCGTTACCCACTGGGAGGATATCCCAAGATAATCGTGTATTATCTTGTGCCTCCATGCAGTAAATAATAAGTGATCTTGCCATAGAATCTTGTGAAATCATTATTATACTAATAAATCATATTGTTAGTTCTCTATTCGAGTGAAGTGCATTTTGTCACTCACCTCCACCACCACTTGTTCCATGACAGGTGCAAAGTGTTATCTTCCTACTCCTTCCTCAAATTCACAATGGCAAAGTGTTAGCAAAAATTATATTCTAGAATTAAAACAAAAACAAAAATAGACAAATCAACATTATTTCTTTTTTCAAAATGAAACAGGGCACAACACCTCAGGAATAGGAAGATAATTATTATATGCAAAGGAGCAACAGGCTGGAGACTGTTTAGAAAGAAGTATTTGTGTAAATCAGTCCACTGAATTTAAAGTTATTTTTCTTTCTATTTTCATTTTCCCAGCTTAGTACTAGGTGTACCTTAGGATGCCAGGCTGAACAATCCATATTTCCTCATAATTCTGTTCTGGACCTGGGCTGATGTGACCCACAGGTACTGTTTTGGCAAGCCACCATAACAGAAGTTTGGAAATGCTGAAAGATTTTGCTGAGCCACCTGTTCCAGTTTCCCACTCACCATTTTATTTGTGATTTTTTTAAATTTATTTTTCTTTTTTTTTCTGTTTTTGTTAGATTTTACTACTTCCCCTCAACTGCTATGTGTAGCAGGAGCTCCTCTAGCAATGGGAAAGGAACTACAGCTAAGACAGCACATATTACTCTGCTAAAAGTAACCTGCTGTCAATGCTGATGAAAGTAGCAGAAGGGGATGCCCTCTGTTTGTGGAAATGCTTCCTCATTTAAGGAAAAAATTGACCATTTTTCTAAGACTGCTTTTGATATACTATTGTTCTTTCATATGCCTGCTCTGCAATGATCTTGTACAAGATACTGCTTATCATCTGTCTGCTCTGCACAGTTGTAATATTTAATATAATAAGCTTTTGGCTGGTGACATTGATCCATGGTTGACTATACACTTTAAAACTAAACATTTGAAAGTAGGGGAAAAAAATCATAGAATAAAGAAAACAAGCCTCAAATATGGAAGGCAGACAAAATTATGGAGAGCAGTTCACATTAAATTGCAAAGCATCATACACTTTCATATATATGTGTGTATGTATATATGTATGTGTGTGTATACATACACTCACATGCATACACATACACATATATATTTACTGTGGAATAACACGGGCTGTAATTTGAAGTAAGAGCCCCATGAGACATAGCCTCTTATTCTCTGCTGGTTATGATTTCATAATTCTTAATTACAGATAAATCTTCCAAGTATTGTAAACTTACCTCCTCTTGATTTTAGATTAAAAAAAAATGTTTAATTAATTTATTCTCTTTCTACAGGCATGTTATCAGTTAGAGAAGGAGATATCAAAAAAAAAAAGAAGTATCTGCAAGGAAGTCTATATATTGGTCACAGGATACTGCAGTAAGGCACCTTTTTGCAGGTAGGTCAGGGAAGCTCTCTGTCAGAGGAAGTGAAAGCATGAGTGGCCTTTAAACCCCCTAGACTACCAACTTTCACTTTAGGTTTGAAAACTTAATCTGAATATAAAAATATTTTCTTTGTATAATCTTTCCTTTGAGGGAGATTTTCAGAGATACTGCAAGCTTAGATAAACCCCTGATTCATCATCAT
>JAUBOD010000981.1:2093124-2110406 GCA_032353885.1 Nothura maculosa | reverse complement strand
TTCTTTGTATAATCTTTCCTTTGAGGGAGATTTTCAGAGATACTGCAAGCTTAGATAAACCCCTGATTCATCATCATCTTTTCTCCGAGTGTTTGTAGCTATGTCTTCTGCAGTGTTTGAAGGTAAGGCCCCTGGACTCAAAAGCCAAAGCTTCCAGCTAGAAGATGGATGGTAAATTTATACTTTTGTAAAACCACTCTGAAATCAATTTCATGTTGTATATTAGAATTAGAATGAGATTGAGCGTGTTCACAGAGCAGTTTGTATTGCACTGTTATGTACCTGCTCAGAAATATATACTTGTATTTGAGATCTGGAGTTTTCTTGTGCCCATTTGATACGGCCACATAGGCATCTGTGTAAAATATCTAGAAAGATTATTTTAAATTTCAAAATAAAATATTACTGTGTTCTAATTTCATGCAATATATTCCAACATTACATTTAAAATATGTCCAGAAGTGACTTAAAATTATAACCTTCAAGCATCAAGGTTCATCATAAAATGCTGATAGCTAACACAGCAACATGACTTTTAAATGAAATAAAGAAGATACTGTGCTAGGTACATGAAAAACAAAAGGGAAAATGGAAATGTCTATTCATGTCTCATCCTGTAATATTAATTAACTTACTGTAAGGAACACCTGAGACTGAAAAAATAATCCTTGCTCAATATTCCATAAGAAGCTTCACAGTTCAAATGAGCCCTGGAACTGTCTATAAAGCCCCTATTTTTAAATATGACAGCATCCTCATAATTAATGTGTTTATATTTTCTCACCTACTTTTCATATTCTTTCCAAACTCCTGGATAAGATCTTCTATTTTAATTAATAAAAGGGGTCAAAGTTAAAATGTAAAGCTGAGTTACAGCTGAAACTTCAAAACACAGACTTTTAATATTAAATAGTGATTAGTATGAAGCATACTACTTGATTTCTAGATTTTTTTTTGGTTCTTACTGAATATTTCTGCAAATGGCTTTACAATGTTAGAAACCAAAAAAAAAATTCATGGCTAATAATCTCAATTTTAGGACAAATATCTGTGATAGAGAAAGTATTACAAGTTGCAAAACTCTTATTTCTATCATATTAATTTCTCTCTCACTAAGAAAAGATCATCAGTAAAACTACTGCATGTGTCTATGGATGTACTTGTGTATATCAAAATGAAAATATATGTTGACTTTGATGGTTTTAGATCAAGCGTTATATAGGATTACTGCACGTTACATGTTTAGTGAAGTAATAGTATCTAAAATTAGAAGATTGCTCAAGAAAAAGTATTGTAAGAAAATTTGGCCACAAATTTCAACATCACTGGAAAATTAACATATAAATTAATAACAAAACTACTGTCAGAAGCACTTATGAGGGCAGCTAGTTGAATTAGGCAGTAACACATAATTAGGTATAGCTATTAGCAAGCATATCTAGATTCAGCAGCACCTGAGAGGAATGGGAGCTTGTTTGTCCTTCTCATCTAATATTCTTTAAAACCAAAGATAAGACACAGTTGCATTTAACTTAGAGCTGCAGGCTATGCTAAGAGCTAAGAGCTATGATATGTATGCTGAAGGGAGAAATGATAGCTTTACTCTTGAACAACTTTTATTCAGAAAGTAGACTCCAAACCTGAAACTTAAATTCAGCAATGCTTGTTAACCACCGAGCAAAACGAAGATGTAAACTCAGGTTCTGCACATCCCAAACATCAGGGGAATTCTGTCTGAGCTTTAGGTAAGGTATATCTACAAATGATTATGAAAATATATTTTCATTCTCTGAGTCATTTATGCTGTCTTGAGATGAGAAAAGTAGTGCTGTCAAAGTTAGAAATATACTTCAGAAGGTATTCAGTCTCTTCCCACTACAGTTACAGTGATGCCACCCTATTATTCAAGAGTCCTGAGCTTGAAATGTCTCGTCATATCCTTAAAAACTGGTCATATATAATGTCAGACAGGTTGGAGGTCTGAAGCAAAGAAGTGATATAGCTAGAGATGAGGAATGAAAAAAATCTGCTCATGAGAGTCACTAGTTACTTCTGCCTATTTCCTTCAGTTATTAATTGTTTATACAGAGTGAACAGCTCTCACGGGAGTGGTGAAGTTGAACACTCACATGATACTTTGAGCAAGCACCGGAGCTTTGATGCACCTTCTCTGCTAAAACAAGATTTCAGTTTTCAGACTGCTTTATTTAAAGCAGACTTTAAAATCTTAAATTTTCAATATATTTGAGTCGAATGGTCCAATACCCTCCCCTACTCCCCTCTGCTCTTTCCCCTATAGAAATCCTAATTTATTTAAACCTGTGGGTTAGAATGAAGAAGCCAACTGCCTTAACCATGAAGCTTCCAGGGTGTTCTCCTCGTTGTTCTTTCTCTGTCATAAAACAAAATCCCTCCTTGCCTTGAAAATGCACTTCTGTATAAGTTTTAACAAAATTGATATTTTCACAAAAAGTAAGTTAATCAGGTTTATCTGACTCAGGAAAAAACAAAACCTTACCCAGTTCAAGTTACCCAGGCTTCCGACCAGCAACTATATTGAGAAAAGCACTGGTTTCAACTGTTGAAGTATACCAATGATGATTCATTAATAATTGTCAATAGATATGTGCATAATGCTTCAAAGTACAGTACATATGATGAAAATTGAAAAATCATTTACATTGAATAATCATGTTAATGCAATAGTCAAAATTTCTTACTCAGTCTCATGTCGTATTTAGTGCTTGCAATCAACTTAGCTGTAATGACCACTTACTGCAGAAGAAACAAATTCAATTTAAAATTAGATTACATTTTGTTTTGTTTTTTTTTCCCAAATAGCATTATTCTGGATTTATAATGATATGATAGAAAGAAAAAAATACTATCAGTTTACTTGAGATTGTTCACTTCAGAACTTGTAACTCACTATTTCCCTATCATTTTATATTTGCATTTTTAAAAACAGGACTGTGATTCTTCATGTGACTTTGACATATATCTTAGACTGCAGTTGTCTCTGTAGTCTCACCTGTACTGTTACTGTTTACTTTAGGACTTTCACAACAGCTGTAGTTTAAGCTTCCCCCCACCACTTTATATCTTTTTCCTCTTCAATACCCTTATTTTGCAAATTAATCATTTATTTCAAATACATGTAGTAAAGCTTATTCAAGTATAATTCATATGATTCAACCTGCATATTTTAGGAGATGAATAGTGTTAGATGATATGAGGTATATCACAAATCCTTACTAGCAGTCTATTTTCAGTAACTGTTAACAACGGTTATTCCTAACATTAGCATGTGTTAATTCATTAATATTTGAGAACTTTGGTCATGTTTTTAAAAGTTAACTGTTTGCCTGAATGTTTAGCTATACCTCTTTCTGATAATGGCCATATACACACATACACATATATATAATGAGCTTGTCTGTGGGTTGCAAAAGGTGAGAAATTTTCAGCTGTCAATCTAGAATCAATTTGCAAGAGAGGGTAGATAATATCTAGCCTCATTTCTGTGAAAGAATGAGTTTGCTAGAAGTTTTACTGGTAAAGATAGAAATAGGTTCCCTATTTTTTAGCCTAATGACCAGCTATACTGTCTCACCTAATCAACTGGAAGGAAGGATTATCTGTTACTAATTGTTTGTGCAAAGTATAGCAAAGCAGAGTTGTTGAATCTTTTTGTTATGTGCATGAATTAACAATCTGATTATTTATTGTGTGTGTTATTAATGATTTTGATTCTAATTGTTGGTCTAAATGAGGAGCTTCCCATTCAGATGTTGAAGAAATTTATGGATGAACTAGTGACATCAGGAAACAGGAAAAGAAAAGCAGTTGGAATTGGAAAAGTTGCTAAAGCTGTAGTGGTGGCACAGTAATCCTGGATATGCAAAGTTACAAAGACGGAAGAAATACTCTCTTCTGCCTTGTCAGCAGAAAGGATGAAAGATAGCGAGCTCTGGTTTCAGCCTATGTTGTAAGTCATATTTTCTAAAGAAAGGTTCCAGAGCACTGAAAGGTTAGGAAGTCTCTATCACTGAAAGTTTTTAAGAATTGACATGAATTATTAAGAATTACTTATGATATTTGGGAACAATGATTTTACAATCTGATCACACATTTTCATCAAGCGTTTTTTTTTTTTTTTCTATGTAAAAGTCTTGGCCTGGGGCTGTAGCTTTTCCTTCACAAAGCTTTTCTAGGCAGGGTCAGTGAGGAGCAAATGCAGGAAGCTATGCTATGTGATA
The DNA here is from genome assembly GCA_032353885.1 of Nothura maculosa. Taxonomy (NCBI): domain Eukaryota; kingdom Metazoa; phylum Chordata; class Aves; order Tinamiformes; family Tinamidae; genus Nothura; species Nothura maculosa. The sequence goes on along the minus strand of JAUBOD010000981.1, from coordinate 2,106,147 downwards.
GAATGATTTTCCAAAAGACATTTTTTCTCTCTATTTCCTCTTGTACCAAATCCTACTTTCTCCTTCACTAGAGAACAGATGCAGAGAGCTCACAAAATAGTCTCTGTAATGAGGAACACAGTTTTTTATTTCTAACATTAGAGGTGTAAACACTTTAGAAGAACCACCTAATTTTAAGGTATAAGTTTTTGCTCACATGCACGTCAGGCACTACCTGCAACAGAATTGGAATCTTTTGATTAGTGAGTATGGCTCCAAGTTCTTTCTGGAGGATGAGGTAGCAGGGCTCTAGGAAGCTGGGTTTTATTTATTCCTGATATTGTTACAATGTAGCAAGTGCTGAGAATGTACTAAAAGAATAAGATTCTTGAATTGGCTTTTTTTAAAAAATACGCCTAGTCCAGTCCCTCACGTTGCGCCAACAGACTCCAAGAAGTAATGCATTTCAGATTAAAGATGATGGAACCATAAAAATATCCACTGTTTAAAAAAAGGGGAGTATCTTCTCTGAAAAAATATTGCATAGCTTTTCATCATTTTTGTGAGAAATTGTTTGGGTGGTATTTTCCATATGGAGGAATGGGGAGATTAAAGATTTAACTTAATCCTTTCAGATGACAATTCACTTTTCATTTCCCATTAAAAATCTCTGGATTCTCTTTTCCTGCATGTGATTGTAGGAGGTTTTAATATTCACGGCTATTACAGTTCTTGAGCCTTAAGTTTTTCTGTCCTGTGGGGTTATGTTTTTTTCACAAGATATATTCTATTGAATAACATTTTCTTCTCATTAGAAGGAAAAAAGAAAGAGAAAAGAAGCTAAAAGCTTATCTTTTATGTGTACAGTACATATAGATCAGTGAGACTGTTAGTTCTCTTTCTATCTTATTTGATATATTTTCCACTGAAAATTAAGCTTGCTGTTATCACACTTACTTGCTAATTTTACAATCAATGTTACAATTATTCCGCATGTATCTGTATATCTCTAACAATACATTTCAATAAGGAATATGAAGTCACTGGGCAACACTAACATCTGGGCCTGTATCCAGATAGACCAATGTGCCCAGAAAGACTTGTTTGACAACATCATACTTAAAAACCCAGTTCCTTTAAGAATCTAGCTTTTTATTGACATAGTGGAGTCATTTGCTTATAAAATTTATTACACATGTTATCTTAACCTTTGGAATTGCTCACAAAAGTGTTTTTAGATAGCTTTGATTTGCACAGTAGGAATAGCAAAGTAATATAGAAACATGTCTTGACATCTCTACGTATTGTAGTCATAGGGACTAGACATATGTGCTCTCTTTCCATATTTAAGTGTTTGGGAGACAAATTACAACGAGTTATAGTAATGAATTTTTAATTGGCCTGGAGAGGAAATCTGGTCCTCTAGTTTCCAGCCTGTGAGGCCCAAAATGTCACTAGTGTTTCAGTATTCCAGTGTTAATATAAAGTGAGGGAAAGCATTGGAGTAGACGGAAATCCAATGAATGACCCTTGCCATGTTGTTAGCCTGAGCCTTGGATGCTGATGTAGCTCTGAAGAAGGGAAGAATGAGCACCACAGAAGAGAGGTGAGGAAGTAGTGGCTGGTGCTGAGAGGAAAAGGAGAAGGAGAAGAAAGGTGAGTGAAGCTTTTTCTGTAAATATTGAAAATCTTCATATGAATGCTGTCTACATACTTCCTCTGAGTCAAGATTGGCACTAAATAAGCTATTCCTCTGAAGTGCATTTTTGTAATAAATGTGTATATGCATGCATGTATACTGACATACCTACATTGCAATGCAAAAATATGTCATTCCTAGTAACTAGTAAATGCGTAAGAAGAGGGTATAATGTATGTTAAATTTCAATCTTAAGTACTATGAGCCAGAAGATATATTTCTGGTGTTTTAAGATGAAAACATATCATCCAAACATATTATAAAATGCTCTTGACATTTAAGTTTAGATGTGTTAGTACGTAGACAGCATGAGTCATATCTGTCAGATTTTTCAGTGCAACTGTATCAATTTTTGCCATAGCTTTCTGCTACTGATCTAGGAACGTACCCTTCAGAGGACTTAAGATCCATCTCAGCATTTTGTCTTTTTTTTACATTTTTATCATAAATACCGGGGATCAAATGCAAACACTTATGCAACAGATAAAAGTTAGAATATTTATCACAAATGCTGTGCTAAAAAAAACTAACCTGAATTCTAGGGAAACAAATCCATTCAAGCTACTATTTGCATCACAACACCTATTTACACTGCTGATCCTCAGACAAAGGAGATTTTTTTGTATAACAGACTATTGTTAATGTAAGTGGTACAGATCCTTAAATGGGGAATATTACCTTCATTAAAGTCAGTGAAGCTATGCTGACTTTCTTCAGGTGAGTATATAGCCTTGTATGGCTCTCTTGTTACCATGGGGAAATTTAAAGTAAGATTCTAGTGCAACAAAAGCTTGGACATCCAGAAGAGTCACTGCTGCTGTCTGAGCAGTGAGATCTGCATTACACTTTTCTGGATTTGTTTTTTTGTTCTATTTGCTGAGTGGAGCTAAAACCCTATTATCTAGCTGACTCAAGTGTCCTTTGAAAAATCCAGGCAATTATTGTTCATTTTAAGCAAAATATGTTTCTATTGAGTTTCAAAATGGGTAAGGAACACAATATCTAAATTTTGAGTAATCTGATGGTTGGATAATCAAACCTAGTATAATTGAGATTAGTATGGTATTGATTAGTATGGTAAACACCATATTGTAGTGGTGTTTAGTTTGTTTTCTTACTTGTTTCTTTAAAATCATCACACTGCATTATTTCTCTCATCTTTGGCATTGCTGATCAATAAGGCAGCAGTCATAATTTCCCAGTTCCGTGTTCCCTTGTGACAGGACAACAGAGTATTGCATCCTCTTCATTGCATTTCCTCATTGATAGTCTGCTTTAAACAGTCAAAATACCATACACCAATCTGATATTCACTGTAGGCAAAAAGGTCTGAAGTGAATTTGATTATTTTTTTTTCTATATTTTAGTGATGTAGAGCATCCCTCCGTGTTGTTTCATATAATAATAAGAAGTTTCATATAATAAAGTGTTTCCAAAGCAACTTCTCAATAGTTTATGCTAAAAGAGTTAAATAAAAGCTAATGTCATTAACTAATATCATAAAAGCTTAATAATTCTAAAACAAGTTTGCTTACATAAATGTGAATTTTTAATGTAATTTTCTACTAAATATAAATATTTAAATTGATTTTAATTTGCCTAATTTGGTTCCACCTAAAATATGAACATTTTTCCTTAATTGTGATTTTAATTGTGTGTCTTCCTCTGCCAGTAAGTTACAATATAAGAAAATGCATTTTGTTGAAAATTAGTCACATTTGTTTAGAATTACAAATGAGTGAAGCTTCCTTGGAGGTAAAAACATCTAATTCTCACTAGTTCTGAAGAATGCAAAGCATGCTTCTGTTTCAACTGAAAAGTCATATGTACGTTTATGTATTGGGAGCAGTTTCACCTCAGTTCCAGCTTACGAGTTCTCACCGAGATTCATCCCTCCAGACTCCTCAGGAACTGATCTTGCTTGTACTTACCTTGCCCCTCACCCTTCCTGCCTTTCTCAATAGCATTGCCAGCAGGGACATGCTGCAAGTATTTTCAGAGCATGAGGAAAAGAGGAAGCTTGGCCAGCAGCCAAATTCTTGTCAGAGGTGCCTAAATCGCAGGCAGCAGCCATGGCTTTGTGGGTTGCACCATCTGCTCTCAGATGTCACCTTCTGCTGTGAAATCCCAGAGAAAGCCCCCTAAGCCCCTTCTGACCTTGCAGAGGGCTACATCCTTCTGGATCCTGTATGCCAGGACAACCTTTTATCACACTGTCCACAGTACCTGCTAGGTTCTGCCTCCAAGGTTACCTGCTTTCTTCTCACCTTGGCATTGTCACATAAAATATTGTGAAAAAATATTTTCAGGAAATACACTGAAATTGAGCTTTTCTTGGTCTTCTGAACGTCTTTACAGAGTAATCCCAGGAGGGCCATGTCAAGCAGAATTTGAGTGGTGTCCTCTGCTCTCACACACAAACGAAAAAGTTTGTTTGTAATCACTTCAATTTTCCTCAGTTTCTTTCACAGCAAATAAGGCCTATTCTCTTTTGGCATGTTTTCAAGACTTTCTAAAGGTCCAAATAATGGTTTGTGTCTAGATATCCTTAATAGTCACTGAATAGTCATAACTCAGATGTCTTTGATTAGAACGGTAGTGTTCACAGACATTGAAGAACTGGGATGGGAAGCAGGAGTAATCTGAAATGATCACTAGAATACTTAGAATGGTCAGCCCTAACACATTTAAAAGTGCACCTCTACCTTAGCTCCAATCCGTGAAAACTCCATGGTTACTTCTGAAAACAAAATGTATGGATTAATGAAAAAAAATGCTCTTTAAAATATGTATTTTTCTTTCTTAAATCTACCATTTCACTTACTGCACTGTTTTGCTGGAACCAGCACATGTAAAACTTTCTCTTTTATTTCAATTAATAAACCTATCAGAAGGACATAAAAGATTACTGGTCAGGAAAAGGTCACATGCCTCAGTAAGACTCTGTCCTTTAGATTTATTTTAACCTCACCTCTCTGCTTTGTAACTACATCATTTAACCCCTTTGTCTATAAAAATGTCTTGGTTGGCTCTTAAACACATTTATTCTGTTTGCTATCTTATTTCATATGTTGCTAAGTAACTAAGACCACTGAAACTAAGTAGGTCACCTCAAAGTCTTTCCTTCTCCAAAGGGAATAAATTTAACCTCTTTTATATATTTTTTCCCCTCCAGAGGAACAAATGCTCTGAAAACCCAAACTTCTTTCTATGTGGATGCTCTCTCTTACATATTCTCCAGAGCAGTAAAGTCTCAAGGATGGAAATAAAATCAGATTTGCCAAAAGACAATAACTAGCTCTTCCTTTGCATGGAATATGTATCTGTCTGCCAGTTATCATTTTATTCCTATCTATCTGGTTACCTCATACCTCATTTGCTGTTTTGATTTGTGATTTTTCAGCAACCTTTTCTTTTTTTCAGCTTTGGATGGCTTCAGGAATTTTTTTTCCCATTAAACTTTAAATCATGATCAGTGAAGTCTGTGACATTCCATCAAAGTTTGTGTTCAGAGTCATTGTTAATTTCAGAGCAAAAAAAAGGTAGAGTGAGTTTGGTTTTTAAATGTAACTATTGAGGTTAAGAAGAAAAGTTTATACAAGGCTATCAGATTATTGTTCCTACTTCATCATTAACCTGAAGTAAAAGCTTTGGATAGTGCTGTGAAGTTTGGGAAGTTTGGCAGCTTGGAAGAAGGTGTATGAATTTTGCTACAGCATCGTCCCACTGTGACTGCCTGCTTGGCCAGAGAGTGCACGGAGATGCCTGCAAGCATCTGCTAGACAGTAGGTGCAGAAGATCCAACATGGGCCCAGCATCCCTATGCTGCTGTGCATCCCCAGTTCAGTTGTTCAGTGTGTCCTGTAAGTCTCTTCACAACACTGAAGAAGTGCCAGATCCTGTATTGACACTGAAAGACACTCAGTGACCATCCTAGTGAGCATGGCAACCCAGGAAACCTTATGGCAGCTATTGTGACATCTGGGGACTCATATTGTCTGATGGTCTTGGATTCTAGTCTGGATGGCACTGTTTTGGTAATTTTCAAAAAACAACCCAAAACAAAGATAAAAATAATAATAATAAACCCAACATTTTTCACTCAGTACTGTCGATCTCCGTCCTCAAAAACATCTGGCAATATAACATGGCTTACTGACTGAAATGGACATCACAAATTGCCTTCTTCCTACTTTCCCTAGATAATACTCCTCGTCTTTCTGGAGAGTGTGAACAGCTATAGCATATGGAACATGGAAATCAAGTGGAAATAAATAAATTATTTTCTATATTTGTGAGAGCTTCTTTCATGCTTTAGCACATTTAAAGCTATAATTAATCATTAGGTGTAAATGTGGCTTAACGAATAAATACATTTTGGGCCACGAAACAGATGTCAAAAGTGATGCTTATCAAATGAAAACGTTTTTACTATTCTCTTGCTGAGGTTACATTTTTTAAATTACATTGAGAAATTCATTTTTTTTGAAGAGGAAAATAAAGATTTCTCTAGTTATTTCTACTTTTATAAACATGTTTGGATGATGTGTGCTAGTGGGAAAGATGCTTTTATATGTTGAAAATAAAATACATAACCCAAGGTCCAATCAATTGGAAGGAAAATCATGACTTACCAAATGTCATATATTTGATTTTCCTTTTGTTGTTTTGCTCTCATACACTTCTAACTCATCAGAAAACATAGAATATTATCAGCTAAATCAGGGAAACAGTAAATTGTATCTGTGTTCTGAGTTTGTCCTGTTCTTTCTATCTATCCTTTCTGGCCAAAGAATCAGTAAGTGAGCTGGTGACAAACATAAAAAATGAAATAGTTGGAAGTATGGCAAGTGGTTGACATACAGAGTATCAGAAATTAGAGTTATTTTTTCCCCTTTCTTAACTTACTATATTTCAAGTTGATAATGTCTCTTTAAGCATATTTAGTTGTGTGGATATTTGAAAGCTAAGGTCTTAGTTGCTTGAGGCTCTGCAAAGGAACTGTGTACCGTGTCTCTTTGGTATGGTAATTGTTTCATTCCAGCTGTTACAAGAGCAGCTGTTGTGCATTGTACACATGAAGCAGCAGCAAAGGTTCAGCTCTTCTTGTTGTCTTCTACTGACATTTCTGCCACCTCCAGGCCTGAGGTCCATTTCTGAGGCCCTAGTGGAACCTGTTAACTACAGATGCGAAAGAGAGTCAGGTAGCCATAAAAGTTACCCTTCACAAGCTTTTATGTAACATATGCCAAACAATTTGACACTGTCAAGACTTTGCTTTGATATGAAAAGTAAAGAGGCAATGAGTAGTTTAGTTATATTTATAATGCACCAACAAGCTTCTATGGCTGTGTGTATCCTACAGCTATAGGCTACCCTTGAATGTAACCTCCATGCAAGCCAGACTGACTTTACAACAATCCCTTATATCACCCGCAGATTCTGTTGCATCCACGCTCGTACCAACTAGAATGATGTTATGGATGACCAGGATCTCACTGTCTCCAGGTGCAGGCCAAAGCAGTCCCTTCTCACATTCACGCTGCAGACACTAGCCCAGGGACCTCTCCTAGCAGCCTGCGTCAGGAGCATGTACCAGTCCTTCAGGCATCCTCACTGATTTTACTGCCTCCTTATTCCCTTAGCTCACATTTTTTGGAGTCAAAGTAAGGAAAAAGAAGGCACTTAAGGCTGGCCAAGGAACCGGCCTAGGTGGTAACAACAGCAGTAGTGTAGTGGGTGTATCTCTTTACTAGAGAGCATGGGACTGTTCCACGAGGTAGCTGCCTGGAAAGGCAATCCTCTGAATGACCTTGGTTGAGAAGGGGGATTGGATTAGGTGATATCTAAAGCTCCCTTTCAACCTTAATCATCCTGTGATTTTTTTGATTCTCTGAGTATATCTTACTGCTTTTAACCAAGTCAGCAGTGGTAACTAAGAGAACTATGTGGTGTGGCTCAAATGCCCATATTGGCGCCCCATCTATGGTAGTGAGTATGCCGCACTGAGATACAGCATGACTCCCTGCTGAATTTTCAAACAGCTTGAGTGTGTTTTTGGAAAGAATTGATCTGAGGTTCTCTCTTCTTGTAGCTAAACAGAAGAGAGAGTTTTAGAAAGTTTACCTCATAACTTCAATGGCCTGACACAGGCACTACATAGGCATGCCTTCAGCAAGCAGTAAAATGTACAAAAAAGGGCCCATTTAAGGATAGTATGGCTTTTGATATCTTCTACTAGTCCTGTTAGAATTTCTTCTGCTTTCCATTACCAGTTGAAATTTATTGGAGAGATTATTCTACATCCATGTCTGAATGCACTTTTTAAAGTAAACATTAGTAACAGTTATGAATGACTGTATATATATATACTAGAGCCATAAATGCCCAATACCAATAAAGATGTAGAAAAATACAAGATTTACACTGATATCCAAAGACACAGTTTATTTTAAAGAAGTGAGAACAATTAATTTCACTGTATGCAGCATAACTTGAATTCCTTCCAACTGGAATTATAAGACAGATCTCAAATTAGCATAATAAAAGATCATATAACTGTTTTTAGAAGAATGCAATTATACAATGGATCACAGATATGTTGATATTTCAGATATGTTAAGGAGAATCAAACTCTTGATAGAAATGATTAACAAATACTTTTTTGCTCATATAGAATCTTTCATTTCCCAAATCTGAAAGCAGTCCAGCAGGACTGAAAATGTTACTTTTTTTTTTTCTAAAGAATAAAGAAATTATATATGCACAGGTTAAGTGACTTATCAAGGGGATTTAGACGTATCTGACAATAGAATCTGTGTCTTCAAGTAGGGTAACTAACTAAGTTATGAGTGACTACAAAAAACAGAAAGCTTTGCTTAGGGAATGACTCCTTTTTCCAAATGATTCTGGAAGATGTCATCCCTTTATATGGATCAAGTCAAGAACTGCAAAAATCTGCGAGTTCTAATCTTTTCACTCATAAACAAGATCCACTGTATCACTCTCAGTTCACTGAAGCAGCTCAAATAAGATTGTGCAAAAGTTATTCCATAAAGTTTTGAGTCTTAGAGCTTAAAGGAATATAATTTTAAGTAATTCATGTTCAGGTTAAACCCCCAGAATTCTTACTCTACCTTTTTGGTTGCCTTAGGCAATATATATTAAGACAGACTACTACAACATTTTGGACTGGCGTGCCCAATTCACTTCCACAATACATGATCAGAGCTACTGAACAGCAAAGTGTAATCTTGGTATTAATAGCTAGAAGAAATCCTTCTTACTTCAAAAGACTGGGAGACCAAACAAGACTGTGGCATGAGGTTCTGCCTGATGTGATGCTCCAAAGCTTAAAGAACTCACAGTAAACATTATAACAGCAATAACTAGTACTATTGTTCCCTAAAATGTATGGTTTCCTTTGATAAATGACATATTATGCAAGTAGTTTCTCTTTTTAAGTGGTGAGGATAGCTACCTAAAAATCAGTGTAAGTTTCTGAAAATGTATCTGTTGGAGATTTCTTTTTGTGTGCTCTTATACACAGTTGGCAGCTCATTGCAGCATATGTTCCTTCAGCCATATGTGAACAATGATGAAGGTGCAAGTGCCCTGCTTCCTAATGGAGATTCCAGCTATAGGTCATATGAACAGTGTGCTTTTTTTAGGATAGTTCTCAGAAAAATCCTCTCACAGACTTTTCCTATTATTTGTGAATAAATATTTTATCATATTTTTATGTCATGAGAATCAAAATTTAAAGTGTATTTTTATGAAATCACTATTACAACTTTATTAATTTTGCTTTTTTTTGTCTCGTTGACATACATTATTTTTGTGCATGACTTTATTCTATTACACAATATACTGTGTATTTAGTAAATGTTTTGTCAACTGACAAGTAAATGCATGAACAGGCAGAACCAATATTGTATTTCTCTATGCAGAATAGTCATCTGGAATTCATTCCTGAATGTTTGTTCACTGATTTCACAAAGATGAAGCCTAGGTGAGAGAGGTGACTTTATCTTGACACTGCTGCTTTGCAGAGGACCACAAGAAGGATGCAATGTAAGAAAATCGAAAGAAAAGAATCAATTTACTTCTTATTGTGCATACAGTGCATCTGAAATTATATTTTTCCTTTGAAGGCTGCTTCTGAACTGACACAACCACAGAACTGACAGTGAGGTAAAATGTATCCACAAGAGCAATGCTGGGCTCAGTATTTCAGAAAGAAGTTTGATGTAAGTGTTAAGTAACAATAACTCTGATATTCATCTGTTTTACTATGCAATATATTATACATAATCTTATGCCTTCTATACTTAGTGTTTGGCCTTTATACATTTTATCTTGCCCTTCGTACTTGTCTGTTTTTCAGATTGCAAGCATTTTGGGACAAATATTTTGGCTGTGTTTTAGATGAGACTGAAGTGTAAGGCAAAATATAATCACCACTGTATTCATTAGTTCATTAGTCTACAGGTGATTGCACAGTAGTCAGTAGGTTCTTTCAGGAAAGTGATGTCCCATCTGTAAAAAAAAGTATTTTTATAAATAAATTACACATGTAAAGGTCATTGATTTCTGTTGTCTTAATTTCCAAGAGGACTTTGTACATTTTGATCTCTGTTCTGTGGTAATACTTCTGTTCTATGAAACTTTGGATAAACCTTTTATTTCAATAGTTGGAGTGAGGTCTCATTAAGTAGTGATAAAACAGAAGAAAGAACTATTTTCTTTGTTAGTCTTTTGAGGTCCTTCTCATTTTTTGATCAAAAGCTGACAAGTACTTCTGGTATTTAAAAAAAAAAGAAAAAAATAAAGTTAAGTTACATTACAATCAAAAGAATTAAATTACTTTCTAGATATTGGATAAATCTCTAATTTGCACTTAACTTCTAGTAACTTTCTCCCCGAATATAAAAGGTAAACTCAGGTTCACCTAACACCTAATATGGCAATAGTTTTAATTATGCATATGATGCAGAAGAATCAATCGATCAACAGAGAATATGCGTTACAACTTAGGTAAATAGGCAAGAGAGGGAGAGAATAAGGCATAAAATTTTTTCTCCTGCTCTACCTGCTTATACCTAAATAAGATGGAGATTAAAAAGAAATTAGGAGAAATATCTTGAATTTGTATTGCTAATGGATGACAGGGTTTTGGCTTTTTCTTCTGTACTCTAGCAAGCACAGGGGATTGATATAGATTTGTTGGTCGGTGCAGGAGATAGCTCAGCCTGCAGTGCACTGATCTGCATACCACAGGTTACGGTTTGTAATTATGCATTTTATTCTAAAAGCATCTCTCATCATGGTTTGGCAGTCTATGATGCACATTTGAGATTTGCTAGAAGCAACTGTGCTCTACTGTATGCAATATGTATGCAAATAAGCCACAATTTTATGTGTGGAAAAACATCACACATCTCTAAAACAAGCTTATTGTTTGCCTTGCCTTATTCTTGATTAACATCCTAAACAAATAAAGTCTGGCACTTAACATCACAGTTTTTACAACTATGAGGTGAAAGCAGGGGCATAAATCTAAGCTTCCTTAGTTGATGGGTCAAATTTTCTTAGAGTTCATGTTACGTTATTTTATGTAAAAAATACGCCAGCAAGCTCAACTGCTTCTGTCTATAGTTGGCCTATGCACTCATACCAACCTTATAGTTTTGTGCACATAAGTGTAATTTAGCAGAATATCATAGACTGAATGTTCAAATGACTTCAAAGGGCTTATAACTATTTGTATAAGCTATTTGCTACACAGCTTTCAGGCCCAGGAATGGCAATGGGCTCTATGCGTTTTCACATATCCTATTCTGTCCCATTTTTAAATGTGGTGATTAGAGATCCACAGCATACTATGAGCGTCTATACTATGGATTTCTGCCTCTCTCATAAGTCCTTTTGGAAAGACATGTTCTCTTCAATATCCTTGATGAAAGGATATTAAAGAGAACAAGGCAAAGGGAAAATCATGAAAAGCACTATTTTTTTGGTTATTGGCTTTTATACAGAAAAAAAAGGAAAATAGTTCCTTGCAATTCCTACTGCAATGTAGTTATGATACAATTTAACCATAGTTACCTCAGAGAAAATCCTCTTTCAGAAAAAAGAATGTCTGTATAAAGAATCATAAACTACAAGTTCAGAGAGAATTTTAAAAAGTAAAATGCAGAAAATATAAAGGAAGTGCTAAAAAGTTCATGTGTTCTTTATGTGTAAAGACACAAATTCGAAGAAGCCTCAATATCCTGTTTGAAAAGAAAAAATGTAATGTATTATCGTAGATCCCTAACATTGTCAGGGAATGCAGGGATGCTACAAGGAAAGCTAAGGCTCAATTGGAATTAAATCTGGTAAGAGATGTTAAGAGTAACAAGAAAAACTTTTTCAAATATATTAATAACAAAAGGAAGGTCAGGGAGAACCTGGGTCCACTAGTGAATGGGGTGGGTACCCTGACTATGAAAAAGAAAGCAGAGCTGCTGAATGCCGCCTTTGTTTCTGTGTTTGTCAGGGGCAGCCCTTTAGAATCCCAGGCCCTAGGGACACAAGAGAGCTGGAGAGGGGAAGGGTTGCCATGGGTAGAGGAAGAGTGGGTCAGAAAACACCTAAGGACACTTGACACCAACAAATCCATGGGCCCTGATGGGATGTACTCTAGAGTGTTGCGAGAACTGAAGGATGTCATAGCCAAGATAAACGTCATCATCTTCGGAAGATCCTGGAGAATGGGGGAGGTGCCAGAGGACTGGAAGAAAGCCAACGTCACTCTGGTCTTCAAAAAAGGCAAGAAGGAGAACCCGGGCAACTACAGGCCGGTGGGCCTCACCTCCAGAGTGATGGAACAGCTCATCCTGGCTGCTGACTCCAGACACATGGAGGAGAAGAAGGTGCTCCAGAGTAGCCAGCATGGATTCACCGAGGGGAAAGCATGCTTGACTAACCTGATCACCTTCTATGAAGGAGTGACTGGCTGGATAGATGAGAGTGGAGCGGTGGATGTGGTGTATCTGGACTTGAGCAAGGCTTTTGACACTGTCCCTCACAGCATCCTCCTGGGCAAACTTTGGAAGTGTGAGATAGATGCACGGTCAGTGAAGTGAATTAGGAATTGGCTCGATGTTAGGGTGCAGAGAGTGGTAGTCAATAGTGCTGAGTCCACTTGGAGGCCTGTACTTAGCAGTGACCCCAGGGGTCAGTCCTCAGTCTGGTCCTGTTGAACTTATTCATCTTCACCCCTTCACCTGGATGAAGGGATGGAGTGCTCCCTCAGCAAGTTTGCTGATGATACCAAACTGGGAGGAATAGCTGATAGCCCT
>JAUBOD010000981.1:2077521-2093024 GCA_032353885.1 Nothura maculosa | reverse complement strand
CAGTTCTGGGCTCCCCAGTACAAGAGGGATGTGGAGCTGCTGGAGAGAGTCCAGCGCAGGGCCACCAGGACGATCAGAGGCCTGGAACATCTGCCCTATGATCAAAGGCTGCGAGAGCTGGGCCTGTTCAGCCTGGAGAAGAGAAGGTTGAGGGGGGACCTGATTAGTGTCTATAAATACCTGAAGGCAGGTAGTGGAGGAGACTGGCCTCCTTTCAGTGGTGGCCACTTATAGAGCTAGAGGAAATGGCCACAAACTGAAGCACCATAAGTTTGACAGGAACTTAAGGAAACATTTATTGACTGTGAGGGAGGCAGAGCCGTGGATGCCCAGAGAGGTTGTGGAGTCTCCCTCTTTAGAGATCTTTAAAACTCATTTGGATGCAGCCCTGTGCCACATGCTCTAGGTGACCCTGTGTGTGCAGGGCGGTTGGACTGGATGGCCTCTGAGGTCCCTTCCAACCTTAAGCATTCTATGATTCTATGATTCTATGATTATCACATCAGTGTAACATCCCATTGGCCTAATGGGAGCAGATCATCATCAACTAGAGGATGCAGAAACCTTCTAAAGGTTTTTAATTAAAATATATTAATTTTGATATTTAGAGACTTCTACTGTCAAACACCTCAGAAAGAGAGATTGTTAAATTCTTTTAAAATTTGCTGTTAGGAGACAGTCCTGTGTAGATAACTTTTTTAATGTTAAAATATTAACATATTATTGAATATGCTTATTGTAATGTCTGAAAAAAATCTATCTAATGTTACAACATTAACAAATGTTATTTTAGAACTACTTGTTTTCCTAAAATCTGATGAAAAACAATTATCTGCCATTATCTTCCATGTCATGAAAGACTATCAAATGCCCAAAGATGTAGCAAATTCCTGCTCAAAGAAAAGTTAAACTAAGCTCAAATGTTGATTACTCTAAAGGACAGGAACTAATTTTCTTTCCAATGTCTTTCTTGATTGTAAAGCTTTTTAACAACCAGATGTCAATAATAAATTCCTTAGATTTCTTCTTTAGAATAGGAAAGGTTCAAATTTTATATTTCAGTGGCACAGTATATGAACTGGTTTGGCTCAATTACCCCCACAATTAGGCCTTTTCGCATGAAAATAGTAGGCAGATAGTCATATACACTTCGTAATTTAATATTTTTTTCTGGGTTAGTGAGGCATATGTAAGTAAAGCCAGTAGATAAAAAGGTCTTTAGTTGGATGACTATAGAAGGAATTTAAAATTGAGTATATGACAATGAAAATAGTTCTTAGTACTTTTTCAAAAATTAGTGGTCCTGACCAAAAAAAAAAAAAAGAAAGAAAAGGGAAAAAATATTCATAATACAGGGAAATACAGGGAAAACTCTTAAGGGCCTAGTTCTCATTCAACAGAAATTGGCTACTCCAGAGGAGTCTGGTATGGATCAAAAAGCTACTTAAGTCAAGCAGAATATTTCTGGTGACTCACTGGGAATTAAGTCAGGTTGCACAAAGTCAAACAAATTGATATGTATGTTTTGAGGTGTACTGCAGACTCATAGCAAAATCTTCAGAAATCTGTACCATTGAAGTAAGCCAGAAAATCGGTTACATTTAATGCAAGATTTCTACTGTAGTTTTTGAGAGGTAGCTTAATTAGTATTTGATGCTGAGTAGGGCAAAGAATCCCATTTTTTTGAGAAATAAGATGAAAAACTTTTGACATCCACATTTCTTATAACACTATAGAGATGAGTGTGTATTTTAGTAGTAAAATTGTGACTGTGGGTAGGTTTTTTATTTATTGCAGCTAGAAGTTATTACATGCTAGCACTGGTAGAGCACCCAAACGTGCTGTTAAGATTAGGCTGAATTGTGTCACCATTTTACCAGTGTTGGCCAATTTACTGCTCCTAGCTGGTGGAAGACTGAGGAGGGCAAAAGCCTGGCAAGCTACAAGAGGTTTCATGGTTGTCTTAGATTGATCTAGGTTTTCCTTATCACCTGCAGTAGTCCTGACTCGTTGGGTCCATGCACTGCATGACTTGACAACTTGCCAGTACTGGCACAATACTAACAGGCTTAATGAGGTGGAAATGCAGGGTTATGGAGAGGCTGGCCTTGGCCAGCTTAACACACTCCAGAAACTGTGCCCTAAATAGAAATTAGGGAATAAAATTGAAGTCAAACTTTATCTGAGACTTCTGAGGAGAGAGCAATTTCAATTACATGATTTGAACACTCTGTAGGATCTCTAAGGGCAGGAATAACTCCTAGAGGAAGATTGACATAAAATGTCACTACATAAGAGAGTAATTTAATCTGTTTCCTAACACATTATTTATTCTACAAATAAGTAGAATAAGTCCTTCTTCTGCAGAAGAGCCTAAACAGTGCCTAGGCCATGTCTTTTCCTCAGTCATGTTGAGTTATGAACTGCTTTCCACAAACACTAGGCATCAAAGCGAGGGCCAGCTGACAACCGCCACTGTCAAGGCAACTCACTGGCAGATACTTATAAAGTGTGTAATATACAGTGTGTATATAAAACATGTGAAATCTTTCACAATGATGTGTGTAACTATCCCTGTGTTGGTTCAGACATATGCTTTTATCTTCTGGGTGATCTTATTTTTTTTGCATATCTTCAGGTGAATTCCTTGCTGTACTCTGTGTGAGCAATTATTTTTACTCTGTCTGCGTAATTGCTAAGTTCTTTTTCTTACATTATCCAGTACTGTGAATTTAATTACTTCTAGTCTTAAAGTATTTTCTGATTTATGTATGTTTAACATATATATATGTTAGCTTTGCTTCAGGGTGGTCCCTCAAGTGCTGACAAGAACAAGAGCTCAACTCTCTCAATAGTGTCTCTCTAATGTAAAGCCATATCAAGCAATTCAGTAGTACTGGCTGTGCTTGTCTGTAGAATACACTTGCATATTTTAAAGATAATGTTAATTCAAGACTTATTGTTGCTCTGGGAGGGAGTTTCTCCTCTATTTAACTGAGTTCAGAGGATTTTTATTTTTTTAAGCAGGAAACAAAACATGCAAATCAAGTTGCTACTCAGTATTCATTCCAAGAAAAAATGAGGCAGTGAACTGGATTGAATAGGAAAGGGGCAAACAGTTGTTACGTGTGTGCACTGGGAGACTAGAAGGACATTCCCTCAAGATAATGTGAATTTCTCCAGTTTCTGAGCAAGTCAATGTAGCAATTGTGCATTGACCTTGGGGGTCTGTGATGATCTGCTCTGTAGGGCAGAAATAATTTTTGTTTTTCATTCATGTTATTCTTAGGAGCTCTCTTTTTTACCCTTTCAAAGGGAATCGTCTCTAGATTATATTTACTTTAGTCATTAGGGAGAGGACTATGCATTCAGGACAAGCATTGTATTGTCAAGCACAAGAAATGCTAAAATTGTTCCATATATAATAATAATAAAAAAGGATGTTTAATGAGGATTGGGTTTGGGGTCTTGTTGGATGTTTTTTCTCTCTTTCACTATTTTACTTTCCCTTCCTCTCACTTTGGACTAAATCTGGAGCTGTTAGCTTTCTTCCGTGATCACACAAACTAAAAGCACAAAAGAAGAAATCTCTTCTATAGTTTCATGGCTACAGGAGTTGGGCAATCAAGAGTAAAGAAGCTAGTAACTAGTGTAATGTGTATTAAGAGTCTTATAGCAAAATGATAAGAGTTACTAGTCTGCACTCTTGTGAGGGCACTGGGGCATCATGAGCTCAAGCTTCCCATGGATTCCCAGTCTGACCTGGGTTTAACTGGAGTTTCAGATTCCACCCCAGATTGGCATCCTGCTCTGTTGCTTGTGGTTACCTAAGCAGCTTGCAAGTCTCTGTTCTATGAAGCATGAAACTCCCCTTGTAAGCGTTAAAGTCCAAAGGGAAAAAGTGAAAGTTAACTTAAAATGCTGTGTGTAGTCTAGTGGAAAAAAACCACCTACACAGCAAGTTTTTAATGAAATTATTTTTGATTAGACCAGGACTATGCAGTGCATGCCATGCACTTTTCTATGAAGACAGCAAAACACCTTTATACAAATTCTAAAAGTTAATATCCTTAGCTGGGCGTAACTAGAGTTTTTGTTTGTTTTGTTTTTAATTGCAAAGAAGCAAGACTTACAGAGTTAAAATACCTTGCATGAGTCTTGAAAATACAGATTTTTCTTCTCTTTCTGCCATCTGCCTTTTAACTGTTTGAAATCCTATGCAACTAAAAGGAATCTGATTTCCTATGATTCTCTGGAGGAGGTTACAGAGGCAAATGAGACATGAGGTACATAAACATTTGTATTCCCATCCGGAGCTCCCTAGCTGTAGTGTTATCTCTGAGGGTGGCTTCTTTTCTGGTCTTAAGCATGCCTAACTTTAGCTATTTATGTAGTTATATCCCTGAAGTCATTTACTCATTTCTATCCTTTTCTGGAAATAAGGGGATCCCTCAAAATGAAGTCAAGTGTTTATTTCCTTATTCCTATTTTTAAATATTTTTTTGTTTTGTTTTGAGGCTTGACTGTTCCCACAGAAATCTGGTAGGGAAGAGGGCTCATTGCTAGCCTGTTTTTTCAAGGTCCTGGTAGGACCAGGCAAAGGAAAACAAATTTTTCAACCAGATGAAGGTTGCTAAGTCTGGATCTTTCATGATTTGGCTAATTTTACTTTCATGTATTGCTACGAAGTTACTATTTTCTTCATGGAATTTTCACAATTTTGTTTCAGCATATGACTGGGCTAGGAAAAAAAAAAAAAGTACCATGTTCAGAAAGCTGTTTAAAAACTGCAGTCAATTTCCTGCCTGTTACAGACAATGTTAGGAGACTGATAGGAGGCTTCAATGGGTGTGGAGAAAGAAATAACTATCTCTATATCCCCTCCAGTACCAGTAATGGTGAAAGAAGAGGAACAACTTGTAGATGGAAAATGATAAAATTCACATCAACTGAGTCATAAGACATATATGAAACTGTTACCAAGATGGTGTGAATATATGGTATTTGATTTTCTGAAAGTAGTTTTGCTTAGAAGCTGCAAAATTTTGTATAGTTTCAGTAAAAAAAAAAAATTGGTTATGGAGTCCGAAATCTGACATGAAAACTCGTTTAGATTTTTTTTACAATTGTTTGAAATAAAGATTCAAGACAAAAGATATGCTCTTTGGAGGGTTTTTTTTGTCTGATTTTCTTTTCATTATTTGGCATATAGCACAATTTCAATTTCATCCTTATCTTTCTTCAGGATCTTTTTATTTGGAAAAAAAATAAAAGTCCTACAATTTGACCTGGCAAATTATTGGTAATCTTGCTGTTCTTTAAAAATCCTTTCTTAAGAAGTTTTCTGTTTTATTTTCTTGACACCTTTACTATAATTTTCTTCTCTGGAGTAAAGCCTAGAACAGGGATGACAAAAAGAAAACAAAATGACATAAAAATAGAGAAAAAATATACTTTTATAATCTTAATAATGGTGATAATAACATACACAGAATACCAAGTATATGTGTACATTGCAATTTTCTGTTTAGACATCTGTTCAGATTTCTATTCAGATATTCTGTTCTGTACTCTTTGAGACAGATGCTTGGATTGTATGAATTATAGATGCATTGGTTTAGTTTATGTACATTAGTTTGGCTTATACAGTTGGCAATATGAGACTCAACTAGTGCACAGTGTATATTGAGCAGAGACAGGACCAAATGCAAGGGAATACTGGTCATCTCTTTCCTTGGTAAAGTCCAAATTCAAACTTACAGAAGACTTTTTATTTGCTGTAACTCTCTGAAATACATTTTTTTCATACATTTTTACTCAATTAAAACTTAAGATGACAAAACTTTTAAAAACTTATTTACTGCGTTTTAAAGGAATTCTTGCATTCTCTGCATTAAATGAATGAACTACATTCAAGTTTATGCTTAATAATATCACATTTTAGTAAAACTGTAACCACTTTAAAAATAGCTAGCAAAAGAGAAGCTATGATGCAGTTTAAGGATTAGTTTTCAATTTAAACAACAATTTACAATTCCTTTATAGTGCAGTTTACATTTTATTATCTTACATTTGTACACAACCAAACGTGATTTTTTTTCCTCTTCCACACTTTTGTAAGTGTGGTTATTAAAAATCGTTGTCAGAGCATTCTAGAGAACTGAAGTACACCCATTTCAATCAGAAAAGTATGAAAACTTGATAAAAATAGCTATAAATATCAATTGACATTATGATACTGTATCATAACTTGAGACTTGGAATCCTAGAACCTTGGAATCCTGAAGCAAATTTGAGTTTCAGAGCTTCTGCTTTGAAGAAAAAGCACGTTGATGCTCAAAAGAGTTTTAGAGAAATATATTATTAAAATCCACAGTTCTGAGCGTCTTCAAGGTAAATAAGAGCCCTCATCATAATGCTTTATAACCAAAGCATTGGACCTTTGCTAGAAATCTGTGTCCTCTGTTAATCAAGCCTCATGAAATCATAAAATATAATAAGCTATCCTCTAAACTGGACAATGTCCATATTTATTGCTAATTGTAGTAGAATAATATGCTAGCTCTGCATTTCCTTTTGTATTTTTAAATAACAATGAAAGTAAATTGCACATGCTTTCTTTGCCATTTTAAATATTTTTGGTTAAAAAAAAGAGCCCTCCACCCTCTAATAAAATTACATTATATGTATATTCCTCTAATATATGATGAATACTTATATAAAAGTTTTTTTCCCCCATTTTTAGAGGAAAATTTCGGTCAAAAGGTAGAAAATATAAAGAATAAAAATTCATGAGATACTCAGAATATATGGACATATATGGACAGTCATATATGGTGTTTTAAAAATGGATACATACATCCTTGTAGGATATATCATACATTATACATACATATTAAAAATGATACAATTATATAAAAATTAGGTTATACACAACCTTTAACTTGCTCTTGACTAGGATAAAATACATCTGTGTTATGAAACATATAGTTTACTGTAGTAGATCTGATAAGTCATGTGGAAACATTTCAGATAAAAAGTGAACTTCTTACAATTATTATTTTGATTTCAGTAAAAACAGAAGATTAAAAACATGTACATAATATGAAAGTGAAATTATATTTTTAAGCACATTTCAGTGCACTTATTTATAACTACATATCTAACAGCACATTCGGAAGGCCAGTAGAGAAAAATCTGTGTACAAGTACCACCTGCTTTTTACTCTTCAGATGAGGGCAAACACAGGGTAATTTTTACTGCTTTGAGTGGAGTAGACAAGTACAACTTGCTATCAAATATAAAGCTATCAAATATAACATGACAGATGTGGAAATTTTTGAGCTTCGGAAGCCTTTTATTGGATTTATTTTTTTTAAGTTAGGGGTGGTATCATGTTTGAAAACACTGCATCCTCCCTACCTGCTACTTTTTAATGAAGAATGATGAAATCTTGTTTGATCTTGGTTGAATTTTGCCTAAGAATTCACCAGAATTTTTGTCTTGCTTCTTTAAGAACATGCCAAAACTATGAATGTAATAAGTCTGTTATATCTTCAGCTCTAATAGACACAACCCATACTTCAACTGACCCTCATGAAATACAATGGTAAATCCAAGCTCATTGATTATTTACATATTCTAATCTTTAATAGGGTTTACATACTCTATTCAATATATAAAGAAAAAAAAACCTGACTAAATCTTCTAGAGCAACATATTCTTAACAGAAATATAATTGTATCTCTATAAAAATGTCAAATACCTTGCCGAAATAATTACTGTGAAAAATGAAAATGATAAAAATGTATGGGATTCTTTCTTTTTTCAGCCACTGCCAATTAATTATCACTACTAGAAATTGTGTGCACACTCAGAACAGTGAATAAATCCCTAAGCTAGGTAATGGCAGCCCAGTTTAACTAATAAAAGGATTTTTAAGTGAAGAGTAGAGGGAAATTAGTGGTGCATAGCATGGTTATTAAAAGAATGTTGAGAAAAGTATCTGTATATTTTTCCACACATTTAATAAGGCAATAAAATAATAATGATAAATTGAAGCATAGTTTTGTTTTTCAAGTGGAGCACTATTCAAGTAGCAATAAACTCTTCTTAAAGCCAAGCAAGTATATTTTAAATAAATAAACTGTGAGTTTAAAAAGCAGCAGTTATCTGCTGCAGAAATCTCAGCAGCAGGAGAAAGTCAAACTCAAGACCTCTTTCTCTAGTCTCTCCTTTAGGAGTACTTTTTGAACCTTTTATGCAAGAGTTGCCTCGGTAATCAAGACTTACATGGATTTGTGGGAACCATCTCTTCCTGTCATCTGCTTTTCCCTTCACTTTTCAAAATGAAAAGATTCCTTTTTTAAAAAAAGGAAAGAAATAGAATTATAAGCTTTTTGCTTTTGTTATGCACATGTTACTAATTTGCTGCTTCTCCTTCCCTATGCATTATAGTAACTTTTTTTGTTAGCAAGTAATAATGGCAGAGAGCAAATACATCTGTGTCCATCACGGACTGATAAGAAATAAAATATCACCCAAAGTTGCATACCAACACTTGGGACCACTTTTTCATTTGGGATCACACAGGTTGAGAAGTGTATTCTCAAAAATCAGGTCTATAAGTCATTGGAGAAACACTGCTTCTCAGGGGGGAAATGCAGTCATAGCCAGTATGCAGCAACAGAGCTGTGGGCAGAGGGGGCTCCCTTGATCTCTCTGGAGAGAGGACAACAAATGCAACTTCTCTTCCCATAAAATTGCGACAGCACCTGGGCAGGAACAAAATTAATGAGTTTATACTTTCTTTCTTTCTTTCTTTTTGGTTTATTTGTCTGTTTCTTTCCACCATACAACATGAGGAAGTGCAGCTGTTTCTACTCAGCTTTACAAATCTCATGCTTTATGACAACTATTCACTTTATGGATTTCAGAGAGAGATTAATTCCTAAGACTGTTCAGTGCATTCCAGGAAAAAATGATTACATACCTAAGCACTATCTTATTCTGTAGGTCATTAGACCTTCTTTTGTGATGGTTAGTATCTTTGCAGCACTCTGTGAGCACATGTTTGTGCCACTTTAACAGTTTGAACCCAGTGAGGTTAAAAATGGTACAAGCTTTAGAGTAAATGTAACTGAAATGGTATGCAAACATTTCTATTGGAATAGCTCATACACATTTGATTATTGTGGTAGAAGAACTTTATAGTAATATAGCAGCATTAACTCTATGTGTATTGACTACATTATAGTGGTTAAAAAAATTACATTCACTAAAATCATGTCTAAGAGTGAAAGCAAGTACAGAGCCTGGCCCTTAACAAAAAGTATAATAGCCAAAAGGCTAGATAGTCTTCTTGCTTTGTCATCTTTATTCCTTCTTTTTTAAAATATTTTTTTCAATCTAACACCATTTTGTTGTAATTCTCAGCATGCTGCAATTCACTGTATCTGCATTTTGTGCTTTTTGGAAAAAAGAGGTGAGAGTGGAAGCCAATAATTTGGTTCCAAATGGCTATTTTGTTTGCAGTCATACCTGGACTAATGATCTGTGCTGGTAGGATGGAAAATCTATCTGTGGGGCTCCTGCTTCTTCTCCATTCTCAAGCAATCAGAGAATAATGGGCATAAACTGTCTCAAGATGCAAGTGGTAATTCCATTTCCAAATGCAGTATTTGAGGGAATTATAGGTAGCTGTACTAAATTTGTGTAAGTATTAGAGCAAAGCCAGAAGAAAGATTAGGGAGGATTGTAGTAAATGCTTGGGTTCAGGCTGCACCTACCAGGCAGTGCTGGTGACACAGTTTAGAGCAGCCTTTTCGCTGCTGTAAATTGGATTTGCTTGCCCTTGCTCATATTAAACCCAGGAATAATTCAGATTAAGAAGGTGAAGAGTAGTCTGCTGTGCAAAATAAAAGCCTCTTCGTTCTTTTGATTTGTGATCCACCGAATGTGACAGTCAGAGTCGTTGTGAGTTTCCACAAGATAGGTGTATATTTGTTGGATCTAGATGGAATAAAATGTCATACTCCTGCATTTCAGTAATCACAGTTCCATTGCTGGTACACAGCCATGTGCGTAATACTGGAGGTGAACCTCTTCAGGGTGAGACTGTACAATTTGGGAGAATTTTACCTACTTGTTTCCCTTCCTTGTCACCTCACTGTGTCAGTTCTATTGCTATTTTATTAATAGACCAAGATTTAAAGCTAAATTTAAATTTTAATTTTAGAATTGCAACGAATTGCCTGTGAATGAGGTTGTCAAAATGTTTATATAGCATATGATTTTAGCTAAGAGCAGATACTACCTGAAGAAACTTGTCAAGATTCACCAATATTATTTAAATACTTAATTCTGCTTGAATTTGGATCTTTCCAAAGTTGTGAGTTTTTTTCTTTATGTGTATTTTTTTTCCTGCAGTAACAACACAGAGTTATCACCAAAGAGTACTTTTTTTCTTATTTCTAAACATTACCACTGATTAATCACTCAGTCCCGTGGTTGCATGAATATTTGGGAGCTTTTTTAGGAGCATTTTAGGAAGCATTTTTTAGAAGACTAACATATCTGAAAACCATTATAAATTTTAACTTTCTATCATTAATGATGTGCAAGAAGATTGTTTGTGACAAGAAGATGAAGAATATTCATGACAAGTTCTGCTTGAAGAACAACCACTGCTGATAGGACAAATCTCTCTGCCCTTTTCTGGTATTTGGCATACATGTTGCTTTGACTTTTTGTCATAGCCAGGTGTCAACCATTTGGCTGCCTCCCAGTTTCTACTAGCAGTTTTCTCTTTTTGGATGTCAGCTCC
Source organism: Nothura maculosa (assembly GCA_032353885.1). Taxonomy (NCBI): domain Eukaryota; kingdom Metazoa; phylum Chordata; class Aves; order Tinamiformes; family Tinamidae; genus Nothura; species Nothura maculosa. The sequence goes on along the minus strand of JAUBOD010000981.1, from coordinate 2,082,199 downwards.
TCAGCAAAATTTCCTGGATGCTTAACTCCTCATCAGAGAGGAGGAAAAAAAGGTATGTGAGATATAAGTAACTCAGGTCATGTGCTGTGTTTATCAGCCCAGCAAGCAGATGCTTCTCAACCATCTTGTTAATACCTTGCTAATGAGCTAATTCCTGGAGCTAGGCTTCAAAGAGAAGAGAGGAGCATGAGACAACTTGGCCAGAATGGTTACAGCAAGACTTTTGTGTGTTGTGCATGAGAGACTAGGCAGAGAAGTAAGGGTTTTAATAGCACTTCTCTGCTAAAACAGCTCCTTGGCTACTCTCCTGGGCATACAACTAATGGTCAAGTTAAAAAAGCTAAGATTAGTCCACAGCAGCAGCACCTGTCATTTGTCCTTTCATGTCTTGATGAGGAGTTAATTAGCACTTTTAGCTATTTTGTTTTGTACTTCCCTCCTTTGGTTTTCCATATTTGTGGCCATACTTGTCCCCGTTATACAGGAAAGTACTTATTTGTAATTATTCTGAACCTTGCACAACAAAAAAAAAAATTATAAGAGATGAAAGCACAAATCAATTACATCATACTGCAAATATGCAAATAAAGTAAGGAGGATGCATCTTCCATGGAACATGAAATAGGGAGATTTGGAAATGAATTGGAGTCTTTCTGACTTCTGCAAAAGAGTCAAGCCCTAAAGCTTTTATTTTTTTCTTCTCTTTTTTTCCTCTCCTCCATTTTCTGGCCTTTTTTTTTCAAAAATTAATGCAGGTTTTCACAGTTAGCATAGGAAGATGAAAAAATGTTATCTGGAGGGAGGAGGAGAATGGGAAGGGAGCACTGAATCTTAGGATTTATCATGTTTCCAGGAAGCATGCTCAGATCTATAATCTGCATAGAATTGTTGCTTCAATATAAGATAATTACAATCTTCCTTGTTTTTTTTTTTCCACTTATATTTTCCTCACATGTATTTTAACCATTTATTTTTGCATGTGTGTGAGGCTGCCACAGTTGATTTGTCTGATTTTTAGATAGTTAAAGTAAATACATGATGTTTTCCTAGTCACTAACTAGCAGAGTTAAGTGAAACAAGTATGTATGGTAGAGGATTCATATCATAAACAGACTGTGTGTTCAAGAAACTATTGAACTTTGTGATAGTATTTTATCTTCCGCTGGGTTCCATAGAATAAATAGTAAAGTACAGTTAAATTATAATGCACAACTAGAGTTCAGGAATGTTTGCTGTTTGTATCGTAAAACATACATTCTTTTCTTTTCTATATAAATATACATTCTTTCTTTTTCTGCACTTCTATAATATTTTACCTCAATGAAACACATACATTTACATAGCACCTTTTAGGTGAGTGCCATTTATAAAGATGAGTGCCTTTTATGAAAGGATTCCTGCCTTTTTTATTTTACAATAGCAATACTATTTTTATTTCTTTTGCTGTGAAAGACGTCTTCATTGCACCAAACCTCTGAAAAGTATAAGTGCACTGCTCTGATCCTAGGGACTTTTGCAAGCATTGCAATAATTTTTCACCTGGAAAAACATCTTCCTAAGGAGACGGGAGGAACTGTTCCATTACTGAAAACAATAGTACTGTTCAGAACTTACAGTTTTTGCCTATTTACATAGAACATATTTATCCAAAATAACGTTGTATTGTATGTATTGTATGTTGTAATATTATTACAATGAACTACTAGAAAGCTATAGAGTACTCTATAGAGTAGCTATTATCAAGCAAGCAGCATTGCAGATCAGAAATGAAGACTTCTGGAGGAAAAAGACCTAATACTAAGTAAAAACTGCAAGTTCAACGGAGAAAGTGGAAAAAATATTTCTGCAGAGATTTAGCACATATCTCACAGTTCTTGCACCTATAACTCCACTAAGTGTAATCAGTGTAAAGTTCAAATGTTCTGCTTTATTTTACTCATTGGCTTTGACAAACAGTGATGTCTGTCCATAGTTTGCCTGTATGATGGATATAAAGCATAAATCACGTTATCTTGTGCTAAAGTATGCCTTGCCATAAGTTCTTTTGTGTGATGGGAATTACACCCCCAGGGATAAACAGAGAGCTTACATTATTTTAGCTCCTATTTATATCAGTCATTTGAGAACTTCACTGTTCAAACAGCCCCAGAATGAGTATACAAGAATGGCAGCATGAAATAATAATTGAATTTATTCTTGCTAATGAATACCTATTTCTTTGTGGCTGCAGGGGCAAATGCAGGCAATGGTAATTTTTTTGAAATATGCTGAAATAATTTATCTATCAGAATTCACCTTTACAGTACCTTCAAATTTACATAGATGTGCAGTTGGCTATTAACCATTATACAACCAATGAATGTATGATTCCTTAATGGGAAAGAGGTTAAAACATTAAATTACAACATATGAAATTAATTGTGCACTTTCTGTATTAATCTACTCTAAAACATTCAAATATTACAGCTGTTTTTAAAATTTGTGTATAACATAAAAATATTATAGCTGGTATGATTCAGTATGACTCTTTTATCCTCCGCTTAATTAATTTTTAAGATAAAACTGCAGTGTGCTATTTACAATTTTCTTTATTCTTAGTACACAAGATATATTCAGATCTTATTGTGTGTATGCCGTACATGTTTTCTTTGTATAAGGAAAATAAAGGAGTTATTCTATATTTTAATTTGTGTGCAAAATGTTATCATCCACCATCATTAAGATAAATTATTCAGAAGTCTTCACTCAGAGAATGTATATTACCCTAAATAAAAGACAGAGTTGCACAAGAGCATGGCAATAGAAACAGTAATTCTCAGTTATCACAATGTAATTTTCCACTTTGCATCTGAAGGCAAGAGATTAAAGCAAGGGCCTGACCCTGGAGTCCTATTTCTGTTTTGAAATCAGGAGATTCCATCAAAATCTCAACCCATATTTCAAGGGAAGTTTCCAGCCTTCATGTGGAGAAAAGCTTAGCAGTGTGAACTGGTGGTGCCTGGACCAGCAATGCTCACCTGAGTGTGCAGAGCTGAAGCACGGATTTAGCTCTCTGCTCATGATAAATATCAAGTAGGGGCTCACACTAAGGTGATACTGTATGATAAAAGAATCAGGAACACTTTCATATGTTTTATGTTAGGATTACCATTTTGCATTGGAATAAGATGAGGTTCTTTGCATGCTAGTACTGTGAAAAGTCAGTTCCTGTGCTTGAATGATAAGTAACTAACCAATGAGCTTGATGTTTTGTGTAAAATCCTCATCATCATGGTTGTGGGGGATTGTTCTGCTTTGCTCTTGATTCTTTCTTTTTTTCTTTTTTGTTCTTCTTTTTTTTCCCTTCCCTAATATGATATTCCATTCATTCTTCTGTGGTCTGTTGATGCCATAAAACCTAAGGCTCTAAGACTTGATTAGATTGCAGTGCTGTGGTGCTTCCTCATTCATGTGAGACATTTGAGTTGTCCTGATGCTTGAGTAAACAGAGCCTCTCTAGGGCATTTATTGTTTTCCCGATAGGCAGAAGGCTGATGTGAGGACAGAAAGATTTTTGAAAAGAAAAAAGAATCATTTTTTTTCCTGTGTTTAGCATCAAAGAGGTGACTTTGATAAAAACTTATGAAAAATAGAGATAAAACAATTTTTTTAAAAAGCAGATGACACACCAATATCTCACTCCGAATTTGCACAGAGAGCCTGGATGTGGGATGGAGGACAACATTATTAGGAGGAACAGGAAGGGGAAAAGACTTTACAGCAGTTAAGGAGGAAGAAACAGAAGGAAGCCAAAAATACTCCTGGAACAGTATGATGGCTCAGTTTCAATTAAGGTAAGAGCTATAAGAGGCTACTTTATGTCTTCACCTTTGGGCTGTAAAGGCAAGTAGAGGCGAGGGGTTTACAGGGTTACCCCTGTACCAAGGGTCCCACTGGAACTGTGAATACTTTCCTTTATGAAACTTCAACAGTACACCAAAATTTAGAGATGTTAGAAATTCTGAGTTATACTGGCTTACCTCTTCTGTTATGTACAGAAGCATTAAATTGGAATAGGCTCGATGGCAGGGCGCAGAGAGTGGTAGTCAATGGGGCAGAGTCCAGCTGGAGACCTGTACTTAGAGGTGTCCCCCAGGGTTCAGTCCTTGGTCCTATCCTGTTCAACTTATTCATTAACGCCCTGGATGAAGGCATGGAGTGCTCCCTCAGCAAGTTTGCTGATGATACCAAACTTGGAGGAGTAGCTGACAGCCCTGAGGGATGCGCTGCCATCCAGAGGGACCTGGACAGACTGGACCACTGGGCAGTGCGAAATCTCATGAAGTTCAACAAGGACAAGTGCAGAGTCTTGCACTTGGAGAGGAATAACCCTGGACACCAGTACAGATTGGAGGTTGACCTGCTGGAGAGCAGCTCTGCAGAGAGGGACCTCGGTGTCATGGAGGATGACAAGTTGACCATGAGGCAACAGTGTGCCCTGGTGGCCCAGAAGACCAATGGGATCCTGGGGTGCATTAAGAAGAGTGTCTCCCACAGGTCAAGAGAGGTGATTGTCCCCCTCTACTCAGCCCTGGTGAGGCCACATCTGGAGTACTGTCTCTAGTTCTGGGCTCCCCAGTACAAGAGGGATGTGGAGCTGCTGGAGAGAGTCCAGCGCAGGGCCACCAGGATGATCAGG
>JAUBOD010000981.1:2031113-2077421 GCA_032353885.1 Nothura maculosa | reverse complement strand
ACAGGCTGCCCAGAGAGGTTGTGGAGTCTCCTTCTTTGGAGATCTTTAAAACCCGCTTGGATGCAGCCCTGAGCCATAAGCTCTAGGTGACCCCGCGTTTGCAGGGGCATTGGACTAGATGACCGCTAAGGTCCCTTCCAACCCTAAGCATTCTATGATTCTATGATTCTATGATTATATATTTGTATGTTACACTAAGAAAACATTACTTTATGCCATGGATTATACTGTGATTTCAGAAATTATATCACTTGGCCTCACATTTTAGCCAGTCAGAATTTAGAAAATAATAGACTAGAAACAGACTCTGTCAATTTCCTAGCCTCTTTTGAGCTGAAGACTGCAGAGAATAATTCTTTCTACTGCTAGATAAATATTTAAGAGAAGTGGGTGTAAATAACTTTTGAAGGTGCTTATGCCTTTTCCTTGACTATTGATGTAGTTGATCAGCAGCTTAGGCAAGTACGTAAAGTTGTTGAAATGAAACTGGACCTTTGTACTTTAATGAAGCCACTAATTGGAAAGAAATGCAAGACAAAACTCATATCTTTATACTGGGAATCTTCTTTGATTTCAGTGGCTATTCCAGTGATTATCAAAATAATGAAATTTTGTACATTTACCATGTAATGGTGTAATTAAAAATAAACAGAAAAAGCCTAAAATCAAACAAAAATTCAGAAAGAAAAGAACAGATAAAGCTATTCTATGTTCAATGCAGCTATACTACTATAGGAAGGAGATGGCAGAAAAGGACTTGTAATTTCCTGTTTTAAAGAATGTCATGGCTATTATAACCCATGTGCTATAGCCCATGTGCCGTGCTTTTAAAATTAGTGAAAATTTTTACCCAAAGAACAGATTTTTTGTGCTGAAGGGACGATAGAAAAAATAATTTTCATAAATAATTGTCAATGACTTCCAATGACCACTATTTGGAAAGCAGGTTTTTAAGAAATATAACATTTTATATAGATTCAGTGAAGTTTCTGACAATCAAACTCACCCTGTACTAGACCATACCTACAATAAATCTCTTGCTATGAATTCCAAAGTTCATCATAAACTGGGAATTATACTATGCTTAACTTTTACCTGGTGCTTATAATGTTGAGATTTCACTGTAATACAAATAAGATACTCTTACTAATAACTTAAAGTTAATGATGAGTTCATTTTCTATAAAGAAATTTTCCATTATTTTTGCAGAGTAGAAAATAGCACAAATTTACATAATTTATCTGCACAGCTTAAACTAATTTCTCACATATCCACCTTTCAATAATATGAAAGAGAAGAATCCTTTACAAATAAAATTTGATTTTTTATTTCTGTAGCAATTATTAACTTAATTTTACTTGCTCAGATTGGTGGAATTTGAAAATACAATGCATGTGCCATGTGCTTGTTCTGAGTAAAATAGATTAAACAAACCATATGATTGAGAGGAGGGAGTCGGGGAAGTTTGCTTTTTGCCTCATTTTGCCTCATTTTTCTTAAAAAGAAGAGAATAGTTTAATGCTGATCTAAAAAGCTGCCATACAGAATGGCATGGTAAAGGTGCCTATCCATTGCTGCTGAGCCTGACTTAGATAAGTCAGAAATATACCTTTCTTTTATTTTTCTTTTTTTTTCTCTCTTTTTTTTTCCCTTCTTCCATTAAAGTTAAGAAATCACCAAGGCAGGCATCTTCCCAGGAGATCTCCTGTGGCCTGAGGAATGCTGTTGCCTTCCTTTCTCTTGCTCGTATTGGGCATCTTACAGCTTCAGGTTATCAAACCTTTTCCTCCCTAAAGGCAGTCATAAGGCAGTCAAAGGTGATGGTTAGGTGTAAACCTAGGCTGAGAAGTTTAATTTCAATTCCATTAGCTTTACCATCTGTTTCATCTCAGGAATACAAGGTGCTGACAGATGGGAATTCTGCTCTTGAGTTCCTGCTGCTGAACAAAGAGCCCTCGTCTAATTCACTTATGGCCATTCATGATCAAATTAAGGATGAGACCCTTCTACTACTCACACATATCTAGATAGCAAAGTCCTACCTAGGTAGGATCAAAGATATGTCCTTGCACTGCCTCACTCCAAAGAGAAGAAAAAAAATTTTCTGCGTATCTGACCATAACACTCTAAAGCTAGATTATGCTGAATGTCATTCCCATCCAGTTCAAAGTCCAAGTGAGAGATTTGACTGGATCAGCTTGCAATGTACAATCTTCCTGATGCAACTGGAAGTGTTCAACTAACTGAGGATTTTTACATTTTTAGTTTTTAATTTCTCAGGAACATAGAGGAATAAGCTGAATGACTTGAAGCAAAGCACTACTAAACAGAGTGTGAGTTATGGTTAATGTGGCTAAGAGGCTTGTCTCAGCAGAGCAGTAGCTAAACACATGAACTTGATAATTCTAGATACATTCATCTATACAAATGAATATATGTGGACATATACATGTCCACATATACATGTACAAAGAAATGAGCTTTTTTATTTTTTAATAAGTTTTTCTCTTATAGCTAGTAAAGAGAAACAAATACATCCCAGAAATAACTTCATGCTAAAGCAGACATCTAGATACAGAAAAATTGTGCTATTTCCCTACACTGACATCAAAAATGCTCTTATCAGAGTAAAATAGTCCTGCACATTACATGAAACCTTGTACTATTTTTCAGATTATTGCTAGCATTAGCTTAAGACCGACATGTAGTTCCATATGTACATTGCATAAATTACTTTGCCTATATGGACTCCAGCTGAAGAGTCTGAGAGAGAGAGTGGAGAGGTTTCCTTGTTTCAGACAGAGGGGTATGAATTGTCATGCATGGTTCACGGGAGTAAAGAGTAGGGGGAATTGACTGGAAAAGAGCTGTAGCATTCAACAGTATCTAGGGAATCTGTTTTTGAAGAGTTTTTCTACATGGATGGAGCCACATTAAGGCACATATGCCCTGTTTCAGTGCAAAACAGCTTTTATTAGGACCTCAGTTGCAGCTGACTTGTAAATCTTGTCTGAAACCAACCAGCTGCATCTGGTCTGTGGTGTAACAGATTAAGAAAAAAAAATGTGGAGTATTACAGTCTACAGGCTGATATTGTGTGATGGCAATCAGTTGTACAAGTTTTGCCTAGTGTGTCGCTAGGCAGTGGTGCACTCTTGGAAAGAGATAGAGGATGCTACCTAGTACTGAATGTAGATATTTAGACTTGTAAAAGGTAGACTTTAACCTAATGAGATATGAGCTAGCTCTAGTGTTTGGCTGCTGAAGAAGAAAAGCTAAATAACCTAAAACATGCCTGGCAACTGTATCTTTACGCAATATGAAGGTCCAGGAGACTTCATATCTCAGATTGAACCTACTCAGATTTTTTATTTAAGAAAAAAAAAAAGGAACAGTTTGTAGAATAACCGAAAGCAATAATATTCCCTCTCCCTTGAGAAAAATACTTATCATTTAAATAGCTTTCTGCATTTAAATAAAAAGTTTTCTATCATTTAAATAGTTTTTTCTATCTAGCAGGGATCCATGACCAGCATACAAGAGAACAAAAGAACTGCCTCCCTCAGACTATATTTGCTTTAACTTCTTCAGTGCTATGTTCACTACCTCATTGCTGCACTAGCTTTAAAATTAATCACTGTTAATCACTGTTGCTGCAGTTCTTAATTTCCTTTCCAGGATGCTTACAACACAGAATTAGTGATTGGTACAGATATGAGTTGCACTTCTGTCTCTCTTTTATTTTTTCCCTCACCTCAATATGAAATCAAACGTTTTCTTCCAGGTCAGAAAGCAAGAAACTTTTCAAATGACTTCTTTAACATTTTCTGTATCTTTACAATGGAGGAGGAGCACAATTTGAAATCTTCGTATCATAGACCACTTTGTGAGAAGATTCTTCTTGGAAAATTATAACATGTTATCTTTCATAGATAGAATCATAGAATCATAGAATGCTTAAGGTTGGAAGGGACCTTAGCGGTCATCTAGTCCAACCCCCCTGCAAACGCAGGCTAACCTAGAGCACATGGCACAGGGCTGCATCCAAGCGGGTTTTGAAGATCTCCAAAGAAGGAGACTCCACAACCTCTCTGGGCAGCCTGTTCCAGTGCTCTATCACCCTCACAGTGAAGAGTCTTTGCAAATAACTCTTTGCAAATCTTTGAGCCTTTGCAAATAAGACTGCTTTGCAAGCTGTTTTTTTGGTGACAGTTTTTTTAGATGTGATTTTGGAGCAATTTTTAAAATATATTTTACAAGATTCATACAAATTTTCCACTGTAACAGGTTTGGCATTGCTTGTGTGTGAAGATTTCAGTGAATTCAGGTCTACTCCATTTCTTAAAATCTATAAATTAGACCTTTTATTTATTTATGTGTTTATTTATTTATTTATTTATTTGTTTATCTTTTAACTTTTCAAGCATCTCTCTTACCCCTCCCTTATCATTTCATTTGAGCTGATTCACCTCTGACAGACACGGTAGATTATTAGCCCACGTGAGCTACTCATAAGCATTTACTCATTTACGTGAATTGTCTCTGGAAATTGTTCCTTTCACTACGCCAGTGTCTGAGGAAAATTCCCTAGAATGTTTCTTGTTCTTTAAGGATTTCATCTGCTCTTTCACAATCTTTTCAGTGGAATAAAATAACCTCAGCTAGATTTCGCAAAGCAATGGCATTTTTTCGTATTATGTTATTATATCAGTGAGTTATCTTCTTGTTGTCACAAGGAACTGGAGGCACAGAAGTGAAGTACAACCACAGCATTCATGCATCTGGATTTTGGAACAGAACTTGAATATGGTCCTAGTTTACCAGGGAATAGAGGTATTCCTTGTATATACAATATGTCACATGGGTAATGTGCAACAGTACTTGGTTGAGCACCAGTCTTTCATATCTCACAGGGAACACACACATTTTATATAAAGTCTTTTTTCTGTTCTCTCTAACTTAACTGTGTTGATACACTTTGCATTAAGTTTCAGTTCTTCAGCTCAATGATATTAGAATCCATAGCGCACTTTCCTCTACCCTGTCCTTGAAAAGCCCTTTTTCTTGTCTTCTCCCTTTCTTCCTCCCCCGTATTTTTGCTCTTATTCAATTTTCAGCTTATACCTACTCACAGCCAATGAAGCAAAGACATCCTGCAGCATCCTGCACTGAGGTCTGTAGGAGCAAATAATTTCACAGACAAGTTAATTCAATAAAGACAGCATTATACACATGCAAAGATGATTATAAGCTATGAATTAACTACTGCTGGGTCATAGTAATGATCGGCTTTTGACAACCCAAAGAGTCATAAAGAAAGAACAAAACATCTGAAGAGTTTACAACAGAGGATAGAGTTTCATGGGATACAAAAAGCATTTGAGTCTTCACAGCAGAGAGCATAGAGAAGGCAATACCCACTTCTGCCGGATAGTGGGTGAGAGCTGTGAATTATTAAACTCTTGAAATTTACTGGTAGTGGTCTGGATGTTGACAGAGACCTCTCCAGAGCTCTTTAGCAATGGTGCAGAGATGGTGTATTTCACAAGAAAAAATAACACAGGGGAGAGCAGATAGTCAAAGGTTCAGTAGAGATTAGAGCCAATTCAAGAGTAGATAATACGTATCTGCTTACTGCAAGGTATTTCTAGTGTGCGGTTCAGAACCCCTGGGGTTTCAGCTCTGTCATTTGCAGAGCACTTTGCCATCTGCACAGCAAATGGTGTGAAAAGGTGTTTAATTCAAAGTGGCAATCATATAGAACAGTGAGTAAAGGACAGACCCAACAAAAAGGAATAGCTGGTTAAAAAGTTTTAAAACAGTTGATTAACGTTAAATCCACCTTGAAATTTTATTTGAGCTCTGTAAATCATTTGTAATCTCTCTCAGAAAAGCTTCATCCAACAATACTAATGTTCAGAGATTTCCTTTGATTTGATCCTTTTATCACACCCAAAATAAGAAAGTAATTGAAATTGTAACCCTCTTCATCCATATGTAATCTTGTATACAGCAGGTTTCTTTTTCAAATGTATTTTGCCATATAATAATAAAAGTGAGAGTAATAGTATTAAATTCTATCCAAAGGATAGAATAAATGGAGCAGCCTGCTTTGTCTATACAGCATATTGAATCACTGGGGTCTAATAGACATCATTGAGTATCTCTCACTGTATTTACTATAGATTCCTAAATGTTATTGTTCAAGAATAAAATAGACATTAAAATTAAAAGTGTACACTATTTAGGAATTTAAATCTGAAAATATTCTCCAGTCTCTTGCATAAAATTGGGCTATATTACTTTGCATAGTGTGAAATTATCTAGCACTTCATATTTAGAATGTTTTATCCACTTGAATCAAAATTTTAATGTTGCATTAATATGTCTCTTTTTTCTTCATATTTTCCACATTATTCTTCATTATGCCTCACTGCATTATAGCTTCAAGTTTTCTGCATCATTATAGAATTTTAAAGTAATTACTTTTAGGACTAACTGAAGTTTTTGTTAGCAAGTGCATTATTTGTACACCTACTCTGACTTTTTTAATATCCTTATTCGTAGGAGCACTAATAAGCTTCTCTGTGTTAACTGGAATCCTGTTACAACTGTATGATACAAATGATCAGAAATTAAAACAAAAAAAAGGTAATTCCTGGAGAAATTCTGACATATTAAAATCACAGTTTTCACATTTTCACAGAATGGTTGAAGTTGGAAAGGGACTCTGCTGATTATCTAGTTCAACTCCCCTGCATAAGCAGAGTAACCTAGAGAATGTTGCACAGGACTGTGTCCAGACGGCTATTAAATCTCTTCAAGGATGGAGAGTCTATAGCTTTTTGGGATAATATGGTTCAATGCTCACAGGAAAATGAGAAGCTCATTTTCCCTCACAGGAAAAATGAGAAGCTTTTCCCTAGATTCAGATGTAGCTTCCTGTGCTTCAGTTTGTGCCCATTGCCTCTTGTCCCATAACAGAACACCGCTGAAAAAAAGCCTAGCTCCATCCTCTCTCTACCATCCATTCTAAAAAAAACTGATATCCAAAATTGCAACTATCTATGAACTGGAAAAAATGCATTTTCAAAACTTCCTCCAGAATGTAATTAGTAAATTGAATAAATATACAAATAAGTAAAATTATATATTTTACTTATATATATACAAATTATATATTTTACTTATATATATACAAATATACAAATAGTAAATTGGATAAATAAACAGGATAAAATTTTCCTTGGGAACTCTAGCTAATGTAGTCTTGTGAATTTTTCTCACTTTTTATTCATTGCTGACACTTACTCATGATCTCAACAGGAACCTTGACTACCATCCAAATATTTCCATTGAATATTTTTTGTAGGAGAAAAATTCTTTACTTTCTAGCTCCAAGACACGCTCATCACCCCTATGAAGCATTTAATTCCTGGTGTTAAGTGGCTCTAAATCTGAGATAAATTCACCAGAGGATGTCTACACATTAAAAATGCTTGAGGTAGGCTTCAGCACTGTAGGGAACAACTTATATTTCACCTAAGGTATTTATTTGATCTTTCAGGGGCATCTGAATGTATGAGAACATTTGCTCCTTCTTGCTAAGATTGCTTTGTAAATCATGTACTTTCTTTTGAGAGGTTTTATAAGCCATTTGTGAGGTAGAAGTGAGGAGTCAGTAAAATTGTGCACCTACTTATCTATCTGATATATGGAAGGGCAAATTGACTGAAATTCTTGAACTGATGTAAAGGGATATAAAACATGTGAATACAAGTGGGTCTTGAAAATCTACTCAGTTCAGCTATCTAGGTTCACAAATTCTAATTAGAAGTGTGAATCTAAATGCTCTGAGTTCTGCGATTTCAATCTGTTCATCCTGGAATCTGGCAATGGGCCTAATTTATTTCAGTAGCAGTAGCTTGTACACAGAGCTGATGATAACCAGGCTATAAGTTGTGTAAGGCAGGTGCTTGCTTTCTGCTTTACCTCCACTTTAGATGTGACTACACAATTTAACATATCAGAAATCGGTATATTTTCTGGGGGTAGGTTAAAAGTTCAATTCTTCGTCAAATCCATGCATTTTGGGGAACCAGATCCCCTCAGAAGTCTTAGTTACTCTAGAAAATGCAAGAGCTACCTTGCCCAATGGAACACTGATCTTCCGCTACGAAGGAGAGCTGCTTTTATACTACAAAGTAGTGTGCTCTGTGGTTGCTTGGAGGTACTTATTTCTTACAAACAAAAATAGCAAGGATTTTTAATGTGTGTCTTGTTCTTTCATGGCATGCTATACATCAGCTTCCTATACAATGCTATACAGTTCCATTTTTGGAAAGCATTTTGCTGTTTGTACTCTGTAAAATGAGTGTAGTGGGACACATTACACCTGATTTATCCTATTTATCTACACATACCAAGCAGAATAGGTTGGTGACCTGAACAACATATCTGATATTTATATGAAATGTGTATCCTTTCTTTTGAAGAAAGTTTTAAAGGAATGAGTCTTTGTTCAACAAAATAAAATAACTATTTAGGAATATATTAGGTATGTAAAATTATATGGCAGTCTTAAGATGTAAGTTCAGAATAAAAAAAGAGAAAATCCTCATCTGCACATAGAGTGGTCTTAATCTAGTAGAACTGAATGGCATTTCAACTTTTCATAAATCTGTTATTTGGCTGGTTTCTACCTTTGAATCTATTTTTTCCTAGACCATCTTAGATGACTGACTTTGTAGTACTATTAGAATTTCTGAGATGATGAAATGTCTTCCATGTTGAGGCATGCTAGAACATATTAATAACAGCAGTGTGACTAAATAGAAACCAGGGTACAAGAAGAAAAGTAGAATAGCAAGGATAGCCCCAGTCATAAAATTTAGCATACACTCTGTGTTGAGTAGAACTTGTAATAATGTGTTGCTATGTGTACATATATGTAACATAGAAAAAGCAGAGTTGCTGAATGTTTCCTTTGCTTTGATGTTTGCCAAGGGTAGCCCTCTAGAATTCCAGGCCCTATAAACACAAGAGAGCTGGAAAGAGGAAGGGTTGCCATGGATAGAGGAAGAGTGGGTCAGAGAACACTTAAGGGCAGCTCGACACCCACAAATCCATGGGCCCTGATGGGATGCATTCTACAGTGTTGCACGAACTGGAGGCTGTCATAGCCAAGACAAATGTCATCATCTTTGGAAGGTCCTGGAGAACAGGGGAGGTGCCGGAGGACTGGAAGAAAGCCAACATCATCCTGGTCTTCAAAAAAAGGCAAGAAGGAAGACCCGGGCAACTACAGGCCGGTGAGCCTCACCTCCATCCCCAGGAAAATGATGGAGCAGCTCGTCCTGGCTGCTGTCTCCAGACAAGTGGAAGAGAAGAAGGTGCTCAGGAGTAGCCAGCATGGATTCACCGAGGGGAAATAATGCTTGACTAACCTGATCGCCTTCTATAAAGGAGTGACTGGCTGGATAGATGAGGGCAGAGCGGTGGATGTGGTCTATCTGGACTTGAGCAAGGCTTTTGACACTGTCCTTCACAGCATCCTCCTGGGCAAACTTTGGAAGTGTTAGATAGATGAGTGGTCAGTGAGGTGAATTAGGAATTGGCTAGATGTCAGGGTGCAGAGAGTGATAGTCAGTGACACTAAGTTCAGTTGTAGTTAACAGTGAGAGACCAGCTGGTTAGGGATTCAGGAAAATGAGGCTGGCATTTTCAGCGATGGACAGTGATAGGACTAGAGGAAACGGCCACAAGTTGAGGCACCACAAGTTCCACAGGAACTTAAGAAAACATTTCTTTACAGTGAGGGTGACAGAGCCCTGGAACAGGCTGCCCAGGGAGGTTGTGGAGTCGTCTTCTGCAGAGATCTTTAAAATTCACTTGGATGCAGCCCTGAGGCACATGCTCTAGGTGGCCCTGTGTGTGCAGGGGAGTTGGACTAGATGGCCTCTGAGGTCCCTTCCAACCTTAAGCATTCTATGATTCTATGATATATATATGTATATGTATGTGTATATATGTGCCTGTATGTTCATATATGTCTTCCTGATCATGTTATGTGCAACCTCACTCCCCTAAGGCAGAATGCCTCTAGTAGCTCAAGCATACCTTGAGCTTAACTACTGATCATCCAGTCTAGCAAGTGGTGTATTTAGATATTTATTGAGATCCCTGTCCTGAAGTGCATTAGGTTTTGAGTTCCTCTCATTTGTCCTATGCTATTACCAGTGTAGCTTTTTGAACCTAAGGCGTCCCTTACATGAAAGAAAGCAGAAGGATTTCGTTGGCAGTCTAATGCCCCAAAATTTTTGAAGATCTATGAACTCTTTTAAGGGGCTGTTGTAAAAATAGGAGCACTAAAAAGATAAAAGGGCTCTATGAATACCACAGTTAAAGAGAAAAGAAAAAAAATATTCTTTCAGAGAGTGGTAGCATTTATTTAGACAAACAAACAAACAAAAAAGAGTTTTGTAGTTGGTGTTATATATTTCATTTTGCCTTAGCAAAACCAGTTCGAAATTAATTTTATTTATATATATGTCTAGGATCGTCTTTTTCTATTCCATTCCATTTTGTCCATTGTCTATTTTTGTCTGTTGTCCAGGTTTTTGCTTTTGTTTTGTTTGTCTGTATAGTTTTTGGCTGTTTCAAAAGTCAATTGAGTAAATTTGTGAATTGTTCTTCAGTTCAGGCTTGTTCTTCAGTTTCAGGAGTTTCAAGGTCCTCAAAAATCATGCAGAATTGCAATGAGGCTTTTGAAAAGTAAAGAATTTGCACACAGGGGCTCAGAGCATAAGCAGGAATAGAAGCATGCTTTGAGCTATTTTTACAGATCTCAGGTATGTTATAGAAATATATGGGGCCAGCCATGCAAGGAGAGCAATGGAGCTGAATTTTTGCATGATAAAAGTTGAGCTATGCCACAATTTAATATATATTTCCAAACCAGTTTGCAAATTATTTGCCTCACCTTTATATCTGGCTATGTTTGTGGTATCCAGCTTGTCATCTAAACCATATGGTATTGCTGCTGTTCCATAACTGAATGACAAACTTTGTAAACAAGAGAAGCAACATCAAAGATATTTCTAGATAGTTACATGAAGACTTGCCTCCGAAATCTCGAATAGCAACGTTATTGAGAATTTTGTTTCTGATAATGATATAGAAACTAATTAGGACAGCTCACCGAAATATTTGCCAAAAATAGTTTAAAGGATTCATTTATATATATATATATATATACATATATATATATTCATTTTATATATATATATATTATATGTTAGCAAACTGTTGCTTTTAATAATACAAATTTGATACAAGACAATTCCACTTTTATGCGTACTCCACATAGTTTCATTTTGCCTGCATATCAATCACAAGTAAAAATACAGGCATGAAAGTTAAATCTCCAATTAATAATTTTGTCATTTTTATCATCTTGACAAATACCAACACTTTTACTAGTGACTATTTTCCCCAAAAAAGCACTAAAACACAATCTCATACAGAATTTCCTAATTTGTACTAGTTCTTTGCTATTTTTTCCTTAATATGTTTAGCTAATGATTTTTTCCCCATCTTTAGAATCTAGTATTTCTTTCATATTGAACAAAGTTGAAGGTCCCTCCCCAAATGTCTGAGACAACTTTTTCATAGTAATATAAATCTGTTTTTACTGTTTAACTTAGCTTGATAGCAATGTGTATATCAGCTCAGAACTATCTTTTCTCTTCCAGATTTCACTACCATTACAGGCTTTTTTTTTCCCCCTGCAGAAGGTACTTCCCTGGCTCTCATTTTGTTCCTATTCCTATGACCTTCTCTCTGCTTCCCAGTGCCCTCATGTCAGCCTAAGAACCTAAAAATGTAAAGCAAGTTCCTATATTGTTACTGTCTTCTTTGTCCCTAGCATACTGTAAAATTCTCTCTCCTTCTTTGACAGTTTTGTATTTATGGCTGACTTCTATTCACTATCAAGCTTAATCCAACAGTTCTCTTCTACTCTGTGAGATGTTGGCATTTTACACTTTTTTTTTTTACCTACCACTAGTAATATAATGGCTAAATTCATGCTCATGGAACATATCTGTAGGTTCTTTTGTGCTCCTAATCTCTTATTTCCTCTTAATTCTCTTAACCAAAGCCATTCTAACTTCCTAGTATTGAGCAAAACAGTTTTAAGAGCAAACAGATTTTAATTTTGCAGTGTTGGCATTTATGTCGAGTAAAAGCAGCAATGAAGCTGTAGTACATTTACAGATAGCAATAAAGGTAGAATTAACCCTTCTATCCAAAAGAGGAAAAGTTGCTAAGTATAACCATAGGGGATAAATAAAGTTTCACAGATAAGAGATGAAAGCGTGTCTGTGCCAAAGGAAGCAAGAGTCCCTTTGCTCTTCTGTTGCTCCAAGAAACCATGATGTATAGGTGTATATTTAGAAGCAAGCACGGATGTCATATGGTGGGTCCCCCAGGCTGCCTGATGACCTGCAAACTATTAAAGAAGAGGTAACAGCTGCTTCCAGTAAAACTGCAATGAAGATGGAAGTGGATTAAACCCAAATTTGCTCCCTAGATCTCAAAGGAAGAAACCTAGAAAAAAGGCATCCTGTGCCTGAAGAAATGGCTTGCTTAATATCAGCAAATGAGATAGCTCCAATAATGCATCAGAGAGAAAATACAGGGTAGCTAAAAGACACTGTGAAGCTGGAACTACACAAGTTTTTGACACTTGATGGAATGAGACATTCTGCAATGTGCTATATCATGTATTAGCAGCCTGGATGGTGAGTAAACCAGCAAAAATGTTAGCATATCCTAGCTAGAAGTTTGTAATAAACACAGAAAAATACGCTGACACAATGCTACTATCACTCTGCAACTCAAATTAACCACTTATATGTAATTTTATGTTTAAAGGCATATATTTAAAGAATGGAAGAGGAGGAATATGCAAAGGCATTTTCCTTGATTGGATTAGGAATGAAATCACAGAATCACAACATCTCACAGAATCCACAAGGTTGGAAGGGACCTCTAGAGATCATCTGGTCCAACCTTCCTGCTCCAGCAGGCACATTTAGAGCATGTGGCACAGGGTGGCATCCAGGCGGGTGGTCTCCAACCTCCAGAGAAGGAGACTCCACAACCTCCCTGGGCAGCCTGTTCCACTGCTCTGTCACTCTCACTGTAAAGAAGTTCCCCCTCACCTGCATATGGAACCTCCTGTGCTTCAGCTTGCACCTATTTTTGCACCAGGCCACCACTGAAAAAAGCTTGGCCCCCTCTTCCTTACAATCCCCCTTCATGTGTTTATACATGTTAATAAGATCCCCTCTCAGCCTTCTCCAAGCTGAACAGTCCCAATTCACTCAGTCTCTCCTTGTACAAGAGAGATTCCAGTCCCTTAATCATCTTTGTAGCTCTCCGCTGGACCCTCTCTAGAAGGTTTGAGGAGCCTAGGGGATACTGGGGAGCCCAGAACTGCACACAGTACTCTAGGTGCGGCCTCACCAGAGCTGAGTAGGGGAGCAGAATCACCTCCCAGAGAGGCAGAGTCACCTTCCATCATCAAAGAGAAATCATGTTTCTCTTTACAACATTAGCAAGAAAACACAGCAGATACATTCTATCTTTCTGGATACTACTCTTTGCTGGAGTAACCCAGCTAAGGACTGTGTTAGCTTTGTTTAACGGTTGTGCAACTATATAAGTTATAGCAAGTGGAAAGATTTTTTTTCTTTTTTTTTCTCTTTTTTTCCTTTTTTTTTTTTTCTTTCAACATAGTGTACAATCCTTATAGATTTAGGAATTACAGTTTTTAAGGGAGGATTGTTTGTGAACAGCATATGTCTGGGAATATCTGATATGGTTTAGCACTCTGACAGGACAAAGAGAAATCAAGTTTTGCTAGCGATAATGAATTAGGAACTGTGCAGTCTTCTCCTATCCAAGAGTTAAGTCTATGAATCATTTTTTTCCCAATCTTCTTCACTGCCTTCAGATCAGACTCCTTGCACTGACATTTGCCAGGCAATGCTGTCTGCCTGCAAGGTGGCAGATAGATGGAAATGAACTAGAAGCAGATACCCGAGCCTGCTCTGCACCGTAAGGTGTGTGCTAACTAGTTTCATTGACACACAATGCTAAAAAGCCTTGCCTTGAATCATTCTGCCGTGGGGAAAACCCTTATGCAGATGCAGTTTTCCTGGTAGAATAAGGTTTGTCAGCTGGGAGCATATTTGGCAGGGAGGTAGCGAAACTACTGAGGGAGAAATTCCTCTTGTTAGTGCATGCAGTGCTTGTGCTCTGAGGCACTGCTGGCAGTTTCACCAAAGTAACTCTAGAGAAAATGGTGGCAGCTTCTCACTTGAGTCTCTAATTATAGTTCTAGGTTAGGGACAGATTGAAAAGGCTATTAACACTTGTATGTAAAATGTACTGTTCTGTGTAATTTGTGTCTCTAAAGTGTTGAGAAATATTTACAGTGAGAATTCAATTTGATTGTAGTTCAAGAACGCAACTTTGGGCAAGGCTTTTTGCTCTGTGATTTTGTATTCCTAGCTGGTACAACACAGATTTGTGAAAGTCCAAAGATCCATATATTATATATTTGTGTTCAGGAAAATTATATATTGAGAACTATCACTTCTTAAGGTAATCTTCTGAGCTGAAATAACAGGAGCTAAAATGGCCATTAGTCTGAGATGCAGGAGCTGCTCTACACTTTATCTCCAAAAATAGCTAGCTATTTCTTCCATACTGTAATGTTCCTCATGTATGAAAAAGTCAGGGAAAAAGTGTTTTATTGTGAAAAGGTTTTACTTGGTATTGTAGTTTGTAATAGAGTTAGGAGATACCAAAGCCTGATAGTAGTAGGTTGCAAGTAGGGAAAGCATATGTTGAAGAATTTGTAAAAGGAGTCAAAAAAATATTGCAAGATTCATGATGAAGGATGGTTTTAGAGCTTCAGAAAACTATTTTACATGTAGTTGTTTTCTGCCCATATTTGTTGAGATCAAGAGGAAAAAATGAAAATAGAGCGTTGGAGAACTCTAATCTGTTTTGTATTTTTGACGTATTCTGAAACAAGACAAACAATGCTAACAAAAAATATTCAGCTTTAAAGAACATTAAAAAGGCTATGAAAAATGCATAGCCAATACATCAGATTAAAGAGGCACAGATAAACTTCAAGAAGCAATCAGACTACAAGCCTAAATTTTGTAAGACCTTACATGAGAGTAGATCCAGGGAGCCTGAAGTCCGGTAGTACATAACCTCTTCCTCTAGTTATTTGGGTCCTTACAGCTGTATTGAATATTCATTTTTCATGTTCATGTACATTTTGCATGTTAGAAAGGCTTTCCAGCTCTTTATTTATTTAATTTACAATGAGGACACATCAAAAGGTGATAGTGACAAGGAGGATCCTGACTGAGAAAGTAGAAGGCTAGACTTGCTTATTTTCATTATTAATCTAAGCACCAGATGGTTTATTATTATTATGGGCTTTTCTCACCCTTTATTTTTTTTTGTTTTACATCCCAAGTGACCTTTGCAGTTAGATACTCGGGTTCTTTGGAATTAGCCATAAAGACTGAGGAAGAAACTAAGAAATAATTCTGTGCCACTTTAAAAGGACAAACATGAATTTAATATATGTCTCTGAAGCATTTCAGTGAAGACCTTGACTTCTATGCAACTAGTATCTTCTGATATCTTTTGAGGAAAATCCTCAAGATAGATAGAGCTGACCTGTTCATTTCTGCTTATCTTTTTGTCTCCAGTCTTGTGTCTCCAACATTGCACTGTGACTTGTGAACACTTTCTGTGCTCCAGACCAGAAATGAATTAGGTTTCTTTTTTATTTTCCCGAAAGTTCCACAGGGAACATGCATACACAATTGATATCGTCATTTCAGTTTACTTGGTCTTTATTGTAAGAAAGAATACAATAAAAGCCCTTTTCATGCACACTCTTGCTACCGATAGGCTTCTTGAAAAGGACAAGTTGTACATTTAGACCACACATGATATTACAAGATCAAGGCTAAGTTAATTTTTTGAGTAGTTCTGATTACACTAGATTGTGTTAAACTGTTTTGTCTAACTGTGTAATCAAATACTGTGTAAACTGTCTGTTGCTAGCAGCTTGCACGTACCAAACAACAAGAAGTAACTAATATGCAAGTACAAATTCAGGAACAGCACTTGTAAAATACAAAAGCATTAAAAGTTATTTCAGCTCAAATCTTATCAAATACACATTAAAATTCAGTATGTTATAGATGAAATAGCACAGTGTATTTTAGAATAGCAGCTTGCTTTACTGTGAAGAATAGTAAGGAAGGTTTTATGAAACCTAGCAATTTATGCAATGTGTGTGTAGCCAGATAGGTAAAGGATAATTTTCTCACAATGGATCTGATATTACAGACATCCCACATATAAAATCATGCTGCTACATTGTATTCTGGCATGTCAAGTCTCTTAAATTAAGCAAGAAGACTTTTTTAAACAGAACAAATATTTTTGTATCCATATTTAAGGTTTTATGACATTGTTCATGCTCAAGAGAGAGATTTTCTAATTTCTCCAGCAAAATAAATAACCTGTGCAATTAAGATATATGATTTAGAGAGATCTCCATTCTTACTTATAAAGTTCAGGTGAGATTTATTATTATTATTTATTTATTTATTCATCTTTACCATTGTATTACTGTAGTTCTCAAATGAGTTTCAGAGACTAAGATCTGGAATTCTCTAGAACTTCCTGTATCTTCCCCCAAAGAGCCATTCAAGATGAGGCTTTTTAATAACACATCACAATCTTTAACATCAAAATCTCCCTCTTCAAGTTGAAACCTCTCTGTATATGAAACATTTCAATCACATGAAAACTTAGCTAGTTTGAAATGTATGTGCATGCTACCATTCATTCAGTGATCCAAGGATATATGCCTGAAAAAAAAAAAAAGAAGAAAGGCATGGTCCTTCTTTTACATCATTGATATAGTTTTGCAGTTGCACTGTCTTCAAGATCATTAATAAACTTAACTTTGCACAGATAGATTGTTATTACTGCAGATAGTCCATCTGGCTAAAGATTGGCCCATATATCCCAGTGATGTACAGCTCACAGTTTTAGTATGTGAGACATGCTGTAGTTGTCCCTGCTAGAGGAGGAGGTTTGGGCTAGATGATCTCTAGAGGTCCCTTCCAACCTTGACCATTCTGTGATTCTGTTAGCATTTCTTTTGCGTCCTGCAACCCTCTTATTAGGTACTCTACAAGTTCACTCTGCTTTACAGAAATATATGCTTTCCTTAGAAGAACATAAAAGTCAATAGTGGAAGGGAAAGATGTTCAGTTCAATAGTAGTGCAGTTGCTAAATGTGTGGGAGATGCTTACATTTTAGCTTCTCTGTAGTAAAATGATTCTATGAATTGTCATGGCATTATTACTATTTTTATCAGTCCAGCTGAAATAAAAATAGGAAATTAAGTTGAGTGAAGAAAATATCTTTCCCCTCCCCCCTTGCACATTTACAGTATGATTTCTTTTTCTCCTTAGGAGCCAGCGAATAAGAGTGAAAAATATCCTCATGCAATTTATTAAAAATGTGTGATTAGTTTATTTTTAGCATAGCCCCATATAACTGGTAATTGACAGCCTAATTGCTTATCGAAAATTGTGTTTTATTTGTATGCTCCAAAGAAAACTGCATGGAAGCTATTTGTGAAAGATAGATTTCAAGGCTATTTTTTTTCTAGACGACTTACTTAGTACATAAAATTCTTGCTCTTAAGTTGACGACCTCTACATTGGTGAAGTATTCTTCTCTTGATACAGGTATTTGATGAAGGCAGACTTTCAAAAACCAAAGAACAAGTATCATTAAGTTTAATATCTTAGGAATCAAAGCAGGATAAAGAAAACTGAAAAACATTAACTGTTTTTTGATGAGATAAATAAATTCATTGGAGTCCTAGATAAAGTTTGAATCATGTATATAAAACTACTGTGCTTCCTTGTCCCTTAGCTTTGAACCATTGCCTTGCATTGATGGTCATACATAAAGAAAAAGACCTATCTTAAAACTTGCCTGTACCTCAAGTTTCAGTTGATATTATTTTCCTGAAGTGAGTTGGAAGTGAAATACTGATTTTACTACTGACTTTACTGAGGACTATGATTTCCCTGTCAATTTTTGTCAGTACTTAAAAGACACTTGCTAGCACCAAGGAGAAGAAAAAGTCAAGCAGTAAATATCTCTATGATGTGGAGAGTTAACAGAGCCTTAGCAGAAACTCCTCATATAATCCTGTTTTCTCTCTAACAGATAGGCATTCACTTGACAGAAAGGGTCTGAGCTCTATTGTTTGTTCAGTCCCAGAGTGGCTGTTTGGACAAAGGACTGTTTTTCTGTCTTTGTCATGTCCATTTAGATGGTGACTTTTGCTTACTCTGTGCTCAAAAGATTTCTGGTATACAGTTGAGACTGACTTCTGGGTACTAATATAACAATAAACACAAAAGAAAACCAACTGAATACACAACACAAAATTCCAAATATCCGGCTGAGTAGATTCTGCAGATTGACTCAGGGTATCATTTCATATAAGTAGGCCTGCATATTAGTGCATTCATTTCTCCAACACTTTTGTGTATCTTGACTCTCTGATTTGTCAGTTCACTAGTGAGGTTAGCAGAAAATTCACTCTAGAAATAAAGCAGATAGTTTCCTTGAAGCTCAATGAGTTGCACTAATTCATTAGGAAATGGAATGAATGCCAATGACATCTTAAAGAAGCAGGGAAGTGTGTGTTAGAGGCCAGCTTAAACTACATTATGCTTTTCTAGGACTAGTTTTGATTCACCAGTGGAAAAAAAAAGTTTAGAATGTTTAATGAAAAATAAATTCCACAAATGTTAACATATCCTTTGTAAATTATTATTTATGAATATTGGATAACTAATATTTTCTGGAACAATATTGTTGCAATGTGTTCCTAACTAGGTCTGCTTTGAGCAGGAGATTGGACTGGATGATGTCAGAGGATCTCTTCCAATCTATTTATCTTTCCTACAATTCTAAAGCCAAAATTTATTGACTAACTCTTATTAAGATCAGTAATGTGCGGTACTTTTTTATATGTATCTATATTTATTTATTATAGTTATTTATATTGTATTTGTTTTATTTATATATTATAATTGTACTATTTACTATATTTTAATTAATTAAACAGTTTTTCTGATTTCTAGATGTTAAGATATACCCTTTCTTGATGGTCAATGGGATGTCCAATTCATGAGAGCCATGGCAGAAGTACAATGGCATTATTGACCATATATTCATAGTGTGAGTATTCATGTAGCACTAACCAGATTCTCCAGTCCTGTCCTAGATGGCTACATTTAAACTCTGGTATGGGTTTAGTAAGTCTTTCAATTTTTGGTTGCTTGAAATCCTGTTAAAAAATTAAAATGGATGCTAGAAGTCTTTCTATAACCTTTTCTTTTTCCTCTGAACTTATGGGAGAAAAGAGCTTTTCTTTGATGTTCCATAAATAAGGAATAATTACATGCAAATGTCTATCAAACATGCATTAATCTTTAATTCATAGTATGCATTGATGACGTCTTATAGACATTTTTTTTTTCATTATGTATTGGAGGTTATGCAACAGGTTGTCTTTCTGCATAGTTTTGAAAGATACCACAACCTCTTGGTATCCTTGTGGCTCTTTGCGACAATCTCAAAAATAAAATTTTGATTAAAATGAGACTTTATATATCAAAAACATAAATGATATTTATTTCTTTAGATAGTAATATAGTAGTGGAAGTTCTGCACAGTTCTAATAAGATCAGTACATATTAAAAGATTTAGTACTATAAGAAATCTAATCTTCAGTGAATAAAATCATGGTACACAACACACTCAAAAATGTCATTCTGTTATAATAAGTGAATCTACAGAGGATTATTAAAAAAGACAGTCATATTATAATGATATAAAAACCTCCATGCTGACTTTTTTGAGACAAGGCATATGTTACACTTATGTTATATTAATAAAAGATTAGCTAAATATGCCAATTATCTCTTCTGTGTAATATTTCCCTGCATTCAGTATCACTGTGAATATGGGAACTATTTTAATGATTTGTTCCATTTTAATAATCTTTATACAAGACAAAAATTTACGCAAAGCAACTCCTAAGTTTGATTAAAAGTAGCATCCTTCTCTTTCTAATTTATAACATATTATTTGTTCTTCAGATATTATCAGATTATTACAAGTTCTGACCAAATTCTGCAATTATCATTGCTTTTACTAGAATTGTTTGTAAAGGAATTGATCTAATATCTACTAAAAGAGAAAGGGATTTTTCTCACTGATTTTAATAGGAGTTAGACTAATTCCATATTTCTATAGTTACACACATATGTGCAAAATATTCAATGGAAATTGTGCAATATTTTTTTCCATCAAAAGAATACATTCCAAGTAGAATTGGTGATTGTGTATTATTTTCTTGACATGTTTACTTATATGCAGCTGACAATGATCAAGATGCCAGGAACAATTCATATATCTAGCCTGATCTAATCTAGTTGATATAAAACTATCAATTTTGGTGGAGGAGGACAATACAATCCCAGTTTGATGAGAACTGGCTTTATTGGAGGGCACATTTCTAGATCAAATCCCAGGGTAAGAATGTCAAATATTTCTACAGAAACTGAAAAACTACTACAATTAAAATTCCTTGAATGATATTAAACAAGAAGAGGAAAAGCAGCAAGATTATTGTAAATATAATAGTGCTTTTTTTGTTGTTATTCTTTTTTGGTTAGAAATGTTCTCCTGTCTTGTTACATTAGCAGAGGTTATTCCTATCGTAGTCTCCTCTATCTGATATATAAATACATATGTGACACTTAAAAATGTGGCAGTTTAAATTTCCATTATGCATAGCTGAACTATTCATTGTTATTTTAAAGTTGGGGAATAAAAGTAGAATTGTTAAAATCTTCAAAATGTAATAACTTTATTTTCAATATAACTGAAAGTCAGAACTTTCAATGCATAGGGGACAGCCATTTCCTATTAATTTCTGCTTATATGTATTATGTGAATGGAATTTACAGTACCATACATAAGGGATCTGCACACTCTGTTTCATTAATTTCTAATGCTAACTGAGTATCAAAATCCTTTGTATTGTTTCAATAACTCAATGGAAATATATTAACAACTATAAACATTTAGGCATGAACTCTGCTATAAGCATTTGGATTGACTTTAAGGCAACAAGTTATGCTTCTGAAGCTAAACATAAATCCACATTTTTCATCATTTGGGGTTAACAGGGAATGTCTGAATGAATTGGGAATATTTCAAAAGATTCAGAGAAAGTCACAGTATCAAATCTTGATGTTTCATGCTTTCTATCCAGTCATCTGATCCACACTCCATTCAGAGGAAACAGAACACTAGTAAAAAAGAGGCAGGCCTCAGCAAATGAAATAGCATCACTAATTATATACAACATTAATAGAAGAGCAGAAAATTAAGATAAATTAGGAATTGAAGATAAAGACATTCTTGTCTTAATTGAAGGTCAGAGAAAAGGCCAAAAGTGTTGCAGTAAGAAATGTTATTCCAAATAGTTCCCGTGAGAGAGATTTAATGTGATTGCACGTAGGGCCAGAGAAAAGAAAAGGGGAAAAAGAAAAGAATGGATGAAACAATATATCTCTGATCTGTCCTGTATATTTTTCCTGCGTTTAGAAAGAGAATTTTTTTACATGTTTAATCTTTACGTCCTTTGAAAATATTCTTGCATTCAGTTGATGACTTAGAAGAAATGAGCTTTCTGTTCCCATGCAGAGCTGAAACTAGTGAAATTATCTTCTCAAAGTTATTTAAAATAATTCCTTTCTCTTTCAGAAATAATACTGAAGCAAATTTACTTTTAGGATTACATATGTTAGAGTTTTTGTTCTCCTTTCTTTCCTTATTTACACTGATTCAGAAAGGGTGATGTATGAAAAGCACTGAAACAAAAATTGAATTGTGCATTAAAAAGACAAAGGTTTTAAAGAACAATATGCCATGATGCCAAGATAATGATATGCAGAGATATTTTAAATACTATCCCACATGTTATATGGGTACTCATATTAAACCATTTCCCTGGTTTAGCTAGCTATTTCGAATAAGTTTCTTGCGTAGAGTTTCGTTATCCACACAAATTCTCATTCCTAATGAGTTTTACAGATCAAACACATGTAAATACATGGAAGTGCATACACACATATGCATTTCTGTAAAGGGAGGAGTTTTTCCATCACTGAAAGGACTGAGGTGGGATTATAGTTCCATTTTAGTGTTTATACCCACAGATAAAAGCTATCGCCCATGCGGCAGGGGAGATAAGATGGCTGGCAGCACTAAGCTGCCTTCACTAAGCAATGCTGATGGCTGCCTTTTTGGCAGCCCGGGGCAGTATGCATGATTAAAGAGAGAAACTTAAGCTAAAACAGATACTTTAAAAACAAATGCACTTTGGAATAATATCAACTCTACTTAGCACCTAGGATTTCACTGTGCTTGTCTTAATAGTCTTAAGCAGCTCCCTTTTGTAGGTAATTCATCCAGGAGTTAACGTGTCAAGTTTAATATGCATCAAGAAATGCTCATAACTAAACTGTAACTAAAAGGTTCATAATGCAGAAGAGCTTTTCATCTTTGACATGTGATTACAGCCTTCAAGCAGAACACACCCGAATATATATCCTCTGATTGAGGTCTGTGAAAACTGCCACAAGAAAACGTTGGCATGATTTTTTTATTATTTCTTTTTCTCAGACTTCTGAATTTCAAAGAAACTGGATCTGCTGGACAGATGCTGCAAATGTGCAGTAAATCAAAAACTGCTCTCTCAAGATCTTGTAAACGTGAAATTTAAAATGTGTCTAGGCTGCTTTGGTAGACAAAAAATAGTTGGAGAACCAGGAATACTTTCACTTCTCTCTATTTTTGCCTGTAGTAAGTTTCACAAGGAACTTACATTTGCTTATTCTATTACACCTAAATCTGAAAATTATTTAGCATAATCAGATACTGAAGTGAAAACTTTGGCTTTCAAATGAATGGCATGGATTTCCATTAGCTGCACACATGACCTTCTTGATGCAGTTTTAGAAAGATAACCTAGGCTGATTGTATTAATAAAGCATTTTCATCTGGGATATGGGCATGCTGTAAATGGCTATGCATGGAGTATATAAGAGAAAGTGAAATATTATGTCTTGATTTTTTATACAGTTTAGATTTCTGAACAAAATAGTCAATCAGTTTCCCAAACTTTAATTTAAATGTAAAATCAGAGAAAGATCTGTTATTAAACACTACATAATTGTCGCTCTTGTAACATCGTGACAGGTTTATATAGCTCTCTGCATCAGAATATTCCAAACCCATTTTGTGCATGCAAATGCAGTAAAGAAATGATCTGCACAAGCCACCTCGCAGAAATATCTGTGGTTAGACCTCAGGTCAGTTTAATTGCAGCCCACTGAGATGCATTCTCCTTGCTATGACTGGACGTATTATATTCTCATTCATTTTTGTAGATGGACTTTAATAGGTAATGTAGTCTGCACTTTATAAATCTGCAGGATTCAGAGAGAAAATGGAGTAGCAAGCTGCAAGGAAAGCTGAAGAACAAAATTCATAGTGCTTATGTTTATCTTGAAGTTCTTGTTTATTTTGAAACTATTCTGAGAATTCATTTATTTAATATATGGTTGAATGTAAGACAGCCTTGACACTTTATGCAAAACATAAACTGCTTTTTATCTCTATTTAAACACCTTAAACAATAATGATGTACTGTCCTAGGTAGCTGATATCCTCAAGTACATCTGTTACAACTTTCTTTTCTTCTGGATGGATCCAAGAATTTGGAGGTCTAAATTGCTTACAGAAATTAAGATGTGCTCATAAGAATCCTATGTGATTCTTTTTGTTTGTTTTCTTGATGTTGACCATTGTCAGTACCAGTTTCTGGAGAAGCGTACTTGTCTCTTCACCAAAAAATTTATATCATATGCTGGACATATGGATTTATATCATATGTATAAAGGAGCTGAAGGCACAGATCCTTAATGATAATTAAGGACTATGAAGTTGGTTAATAGATTCTCTTTTTTTTTTAAATAGAGACATAAAAACTAAATTGTTATCATTTTTTATTCTCAGAGAATAAAGATTTGTCTACCAAAAAGCGTTTAGAAGGAATAATGCAGATAAAGCTTGGTTCAGGTGGGGAAGTTTAGATGAGAAAGAGCCAAAAGTTTTCCACAATACTCTGACAGTTTGGAACTTCAGAAGTATAGGTTTAAATCTTTAATCTTATTTATTTACTTGAAGTGGAATAGCCACAAAGACAGACCAAATGGTCATCAAGCAGCCCATTTTAAACACTTAGAACACTGTTAATGCTCGATAGAGAATGGTAAGGCAGGGTTGTCAATTCTTTGTCATATTTCATGAAAAAGTGTAGTTTTTTCACTTTCCTCCTATTTTGGAATTAATTTTCTTTTTCTTTGAATCCTGTGGGTGTTAGGGAAACATTTTATTTTTCCTCAGATCTAATTCAATAGAATTAGTTAAATAGTCAAATATATAAATATAAATATATATAGATTCTTGAAAAAGTCTGTGGAATTGCTCTAGTTAGTCGCATTATAGTTACTGGTGTTATAGTTACTGGAATTACAAATCCCAACTAAATCCACAGAACAATAATGAGGTTCTGTTCCAAGGAATGCAAAATCGAAAGGAGCAATGTTATTTCTTTAATTCAAGAGTTATAATCAATCACCAATTCATATTTGAGAAGAAAAAATTTAAAAAAAGAATAAGAGGAATGAAAAATTTAAGAGCCTTTTCTAACATCATACATGTAATCTGTGACAAAGCTAGAAATCATATTTAAAATTCTTCTTTTATTACACTACTTTACCATTCTTCCTGACAGAATTTTCTCAAGGATCCTATAACTTAGGATCTTCAGAATAGTTGAGAAAAAGAATTGAAAATATATGACCAAAACCTTCCATGTTGTATCTCCTAGAATCTTACCCTTACCACTACTACTGAAATAACCTAGGTACTGCAGTACAGCTAGAATTTCATGAAAACTTGTTAAACAATCCATTTCTATGGAAATCATGCACAATGGTGAAATTCATAACATAATTTATTCTGAATAAGCAGAATAGACTATTTAAACTAAGGGCTTGACCTTGTAGCCATCTGCCTAACCACTATTTTCCTTCACCAGCAAGAATTCCTCTAAGAATTTTTGGTAAATGTAAATACATATCAACTTTCTTTTCACAGACATTTTTAAGGTATATGTACCTCCTGGAACACTCCATTTGGGTCAATCTGCCAAACCATTTATGAGCATATACTCTTGACATTCCCCACTGGGAAAAAAAAAGGGAACTTGAGACCCAATTCCACAAAAATCTGCCAGGAAAAATTATTTTAAGTATGAAAATCACTCAGCTGATAGACAATTCAGAATCAAAACAAGAATATGCAGTCATAGGGCTGAGAAAGCTAAAATTATCTCCCTTCTGAGATCATACTAGAGCTGTGGTTAAGCTGAACATGAGTTCGGGGATAAAAAAAAAACAACCATCAGAGGCGGATAAGTTAGGTATCATTAATATCTAGAAACAGAATGGAAGTATATGGATGTGTTTAAAAGAATATTGAAACAGAGGAGTAAAACAGAGAATTTCCATGCAAAAAAAAATTAAAAAATAAAAAGATGTGAAAAACTAACAAAAACAGCATCAATAAGATTATTTTATTATCTGATTGTGAATATCTAAGCAGAGTACTAAAGAAGTAAATAATAGCATAGGCTTAGATATGTATTAATCAAAAAATGATATACTCACTGGCTGCCTGGATGTAGACACACTGAAGTTATCAGCTCCTTATTCAGGTCCTCATGTATTTTAAGTTAAATGAATGACAGAGTGAAAAATGAAGTAGCAGCATGTCTCTTGACTTCACTAGTCTTTAAAGTTGATGGTAGGATGGTGTCATGGACTCAAAATTTGGTGAATGTCCATACTGTCAGGAGTAGACCAAATCCCCAAACAATTTTAAGTAATTTCACCAAAAATACATATATAGTTACGTATATGGTAACCACTTACAAAGTTTTGGAAAGGAGAAATAGTATAGTTCATTTCATGTACATAATGACAAATTCTGTGGAGTCTTTTGCTTTGGCTTGAGCACACAGGGAGATAAAAAAAAACTGTTAGGAAGAGAAAATTCTAAAATTAAAAAAAAAGAAAGATGAAAATAGGATTCCTCATTCATAAGATCAAAGTAATTATTTCTTGACTAGTTTTAGGAATGCTTGCGTGCTTATGAAATTGATGTCATTACCTTTTGAGGAGTAGAAACAAATTCAAATGCAATAAAACAGCTTGTCTAACTGAAACATTTTAAAAAATCGAGAGAGGAGATGTCAGAAAAGATGGACGTGTTCATTTGGCTTTGATAGAGAGAACTTTTTTCTTTTAATAAAGGCCTTACATAAAACTTCCAAATTTATTATTAGACCCTCCAACTCTCTGCTGTATATTCTTTCTCGATTTTTCTGTATAACAGAGATAAAGATTTTGTGCAAGAGAACTACTGAGATTTTGTAATGCCAAACAGCAAAACAGAAACTGAGAAGAGAAAAGGCAGGGTACCATACAGAAAGTAGTCACTTGAGGCCAATAAATTATGACCATAACTATAGCCAGTATCATTTAAGTACTCTTTAGCTTCTGATGATAAAGCACTAGCTTATCACAGTGCTGACAACTGCCAGCCCCTGTGGCCCCAGCTTACAGCTTGTCCATTTGTTACCCAGTCAGACACAATGAATTTAATATAGTGCAATAAACAATCATGTTTGTCAGAAGCAGGAATGGATTCAAACTTAACCCAAAGCAAGTACTACTGACCAGACAAGACAAGGTAATGACAAGAATTGTGAAGTTGCTCATACGTCATTTGGATAATAAACACATCAGTATGACTTCAGTGGAGAGAGGAAACTACGGTGATCTAGGGGTGAAGTCTAATGAAGAGTAGAGCATGTGTTTAATGCATATCCCCATGGCATAGCCCTGAGCACAACTACTTCTGCTTGCCATGTGAGCTCATAATGATGCTAGCACCACTAATTCAAAAGTATAATTAAGCTTTGTAATGGCTACATTGCATGAGAAAATTTAGCTTGTTTTATTTTTCCATGATGACATATTTTCCAGTTGAGACACATCTGCATGCTTTTAAATCATACAATCATCTAAGCTGATCTCCTGCATAATAAAGTTCATAAAATATTACACAATATTTCCTGCATTGAACCCATAGTTTCAAGAAGAATTGAAGCATATCCTTCAGAAAGACATCTAACTAGCTCTTTCTAAGCTGACGTTAAGACAAATTTTATTTAAAAGCACATTCAGTAGGTGTGTTAGGTCCCAATTTCCATGTAGTTACAAATGAACTTTACCTATTTAAAAATTTCTTAATGTAATCAAATACACATGCTGTTGAATATTAAAAGTTATTATAGAATTTGTAGGAGGTTCATGTGTTTGTTTTGATAAACATTTCTCAACTTCATGATAGACTTTCTGGTAAGAGAAGGAAGTGACTTCATATATCTGGTGTAAAAATGACACTAATCACTGTGAGAAGCACTTTTATATGTAAAGTGAGTGATACAAATCCAGATTTTTAATTCCTATCCCTACTGATTGCTCATTCCATAGTCAGCTGTGTATGCTGCAAGTTTTCTTATCCACATTTCTCTCAAATTTCAAATCAAAGTGCCAAAAACTAAATCCTTTTATTCTGCCCAGCTATCATAATACAGGATAAAATTTATTAACTGTGTAAATTAGGATGTGAATGTACATATGAGATTATGTCTATATAAATAATTGTAATTAGTAGATTACGTCTATATAAATAATTGTAATTAGACTACCTGAAAAGTTTTGAGAATATTAGTTGTGTCATAGACTGCTATTTGAGAGAGAAATCAGCAATCAAATAACAGCTGACAAAGAACTTTCCTTCTAAGGTGCCTGTAAAGGGTCATCAGGTTATTTTGAAACTGCTCTCTAGCTCTGTCTTTGTACTAAAAAAATCAGTGATTTTTGTTTGCTGTGTTAAGGGTACTGTATCAGCACACTGTACAAAAAGACTCATAGAAGTGTGGCTTTTTATTTAACAAAGTCAAGTAAATAGTCTCTTGCTTAATGTTGAGATTGTTACAGATTATCAGCCAAAATGCAGAAAGGCATCAATATTTCAACTTTGTTTCTGGTAGTAACATCTGGATTTTGTTGATTTCATCATATTCAACTTTTCAGAAGAATCTAAGAATTAAACTACATCCAAGGAAACCAACAAAAGGAAAGGTAGGGCAGATAGAGTATCTAAAATAGATATTGTTTAATGTGAGATTTTGAAAGCCTTATCAAAAAGAGTTGTGAGTCTTTGCAGCACGAAGGGTACTGCATTGAATTAGACTGTGAACAAGCCCTGTCAACAGATGAGGGCTTGTTGACACCTTGGCTTGGGCTGATACTGTTATTGTTTTGTAGCTGCAACAACCATTCCAGTAGACACTAAATGGGGAGAGAGAGGGCTATGGATGAAACAAAACCATAAAAACTTTGTTTCTTCTTAGCTTTTGGAATGAAATTCAAAACTTATTCTTAGTTTTTTATGCCTAAGTCATATCAAGTTTTAATTGAAAAAGAAAAAAAATGACTTCAACAAAACCCAACTATGTGATATGAAATCAGTAGAATCTAATATGTAACCAGTAACCAAAGCCTAAGAAGATAATTTTGTGATGCTGACTAAGGATATTCAGAACTCTCTTTTCTAGCTTAAATATTAGTGAAAGACTATTTTGGCTAGTTGATATCAGTTTGAGACAACTCAGCAAATGAACAGCATCGACTCAGTCATCAACACAAGAAATAAGAAAGGAATTTATTAGACAATCTCTATTTTTTTCTGAATTATCTCCCTATCAGTGTCTCTTCAATTGCTTATCTGTCGTAAACATAGTCTGTAGTTTCACTTTCTGTCCCTTTTCTCTGATACAATGCCATAAGATACTCCTTTTATTGGATTTCTTTTCTGCCTGATGAATTGTCTAAACTGATGAAAACTGTTCTTTGGCAGAAGTCACTGACAACAGTTAAAATTTTATCTTCTTTACTTACAATTATAACCTGTGCTATGAAGAGAGCAATTGAGAAAAGTGCTCTTAATTTCATCCCATAAACTATACAGTGTTAATCCCTTCAGGAGGAAATAGTAGGTTTGCTTGATTTTTTTCCTTATTATAGTCCATTTGAAATTAGAATTTGTCTAATCCTTTTCTACATACAACTTTTTGAAGTTCAAAACATTTTTATTTCTTAAATTTACTAGGAAAATTCACCTGCAGGCTTAAAAACAAAGAAAAAATATCAGACCAAGGCACTTTGGCCAATAGCTAAAATTTGACTTTTTTTTCTATTTTTCTCCTGAGACAATTACCAGATTGATCACAGCCATGATTTTAGGAACAGGTAGTCCTCTAAACAACATAAAATTCAAAGGAAATAGCAAAGCTGAATACTGTCATTTATTTACACTGGAGAATTTATTGTATTATATGAAAAAAGAAATGCATTGAAAACTGTTGTACATGCATTCAGGGAGCTAAGCAGTGCTGCAGTGCTTGTGCTTATGGAACAGTGTGGGTAGTGTACATAAGCAGGGATTTTTGCTGACATATCACCTGTATCTTCTATCATTTTGTTTTTTTGAATGTATGTCCCAAAGTGTATTGAACTGCTTTCAGCGCTTTGAAAGGTTCTCAACGGACTTATCCAAATATCTTGCAGTTCTGTTACCAAAACAAATTAAATTAAAAATATTGCCCTCTGTGCTAGCTCAAAACCCACAAAAAAACCCTCATTTATTTTTCAGTAAATCATGATTTGTGGTTCTCAAAGTATTGCTTCATTTTGCTTTCAGACACACGCAATTTACTGTTATTATTATTTTATAAATTAACACAAAGCAGATTTGAAAATGAATAAATAAGCTTCTCAGAGGACTTCCATATCACTCACAAAAACAAAGAAGAGGAGCAGAAGATGGCATCACTTCTCATGTTCTCACCCCTCACAGAGTTAGGGAACTCTCCAGGAAGTGAGTGTTCTTACCTTGTGCTCCTGTTCCAAGTAATTAGGTGAAAAGTTTCAAAGGAGAAATATCCTACTCCCTTAATTCTCTCCTCATAGAGATAGAAAAACCACGGTCCAGTCTTAGCTCCAGTCACAGAGATAAACGCATCTTCACATTTTGGCTTTGTGTGATGTTGTTTAAATAAACTTCACATAAACAGTGTTGACCTCACTTTTTTTTTCTAGACTTGTAGAATAGAAATGTTAAACTCCATCTTGCTCAAATTATAGTTCAATAAAGTCTGGTTCTATATGTGCTCATTGCAGACTATTAGATCATGTCTCTCCTACAACGTAGGTAAGACTTATTGTGAAAGAAATCAAGCACTCTTCCTCAGTTTTAAGCATATTACTTCAACTCATTTTTGCATCTTTCTTGATAAAAGACTGAATTGCTTAATGTAAAAGAGAAAAAAGATAGAATCAATCTCTTAAGACTGCAATTTTGATCTACTTTTTGACTTAAAATTATATTCTGACTTTGATCTGAATATTTCAGATTGCCCTGAGACTGACTTTCAATATATGTAGGCCAAAATTTCCACAAAATAGTTATAATAATGAGACTACTAATATTTTTTTCTGAATACAATTATTTTCCAAGCATTGTGCATTGTGTATTAAAGATAACAGTCATTAATAAATAGCAATTTACAATTTACTCTCAAAAATGACTAAGGTTCTACCTAGCTACCTTGTTTTTTGCTTTTTTTCTGTGTCTGTGGATGTAGTGCTCTCTTAAATTGTCTTCTTTGCATGCTTGCTTGAGTGACGAGTGAAGTATATCTTGCTATATCTTGCATTTTGTCCATAGCAATGCTGTCAAACTGTTGTTTACATTAGTTTAGATATTAGTTAGACTACCTTTAGACATACTGAGATGAAGTACAGGGAGCACCTATGTGCAGTGACAGCCAGGAAGTCAAAAAAAGATCTCTTCCCACAAAGATTTTTTGACCTACCAAAGGCTTTAAACAAGTTTAAATTGTTTTTCCTTTGTTGTCCAGTTACTAAGAGCAATCCTTTCACCTGCAAACATTGCAAAATATTTCCATATCTCCTGCTACTGTCCTAGATTATGAAAAGCCACTATCATATGCAAGGTTAGGATCTTTGCATACCAGTAATAATGCAGCTGCCTTTCACATGTATCTTAGTATTCATGGGCTGGAATTCAAATCCTAGAGACAACAATTGAACAGATTTTTTCCCAATGACTTTTCATTTTCACTCTAAAATGCAAGAAAATTGCTGCTGCTCATAATCCAGTGGACATGAATTACTAAGTGTTAGGGAAAACTTGAAATGAATGTTTGGCATCATGAAATTGCTCTGGATAGCTCTGCTAGTGAGCTTCACCTTGCCATGAGAAAGCAGAAAGAGATGAGCTTCACTGCCAAGTAGTAATAAATGTTTGTTTCTTGGGTCATTTTGATTTGGCCACAGTACAGCTGAGGTAGCTTAATAGGTTGGAGAATATTCAGTGAAAGAGACATTCATCTGAACCTAATCCAAGCCTTTTTTGAAGTCAGTAAGTTTTCTTATATTGACTTCATTGATTCTCGATCAAATAGATATAAGTGGTAGTGCGCCTGTTTGCTTGCTTTTGAAACTGTGGGTCAACACTTGATTTCATTGAATTCCATTTAGAGGAAGTTTTTCACTCCAGTCAGTACAGTATTTCACCTATAACATTTAATATGAAATCAAACCCCTCCATCTTCCCATGGCCTGAGGCTTTTGCAATATGAATACACAGCAAATATTCAGGACTGTATATATTTCAATATGACCACATTTATATTCTCACCTTGATGTGGTCAGACATTTCAAGCAAAGTTTATGTGCATTCACTGGACAGAAGGTAGACAACCCTATAAATGAAGCAAAATTGGTGGAGTACAGATTTCAGTCAGTAGCAAAAATGTTTGATAAGGTGACCTTTTAAATTAACCTGCTTTTAAGATGTAATCATTCTAAACAGATAGATGCAAAGAAGGTTATTAGCAACAGGTAAGATGAAAATACAACTCATCAATCAGTTTTGATGATTACCAGATCAAAAAAGGTCAGTTCACTGGCCAATCACGGATATCTTTTGTTTTAGCAGGAACAATCATTTAATTAACAGCACTCAGCTTCAAGAGTTCAATTCTGTACTAGCAGAATGCGGCTTAATTGCTCCTTCAACAGCAATTCATACCAGAAGGTGGTTACCTTTAATTTTCTGGTGTTCGTTTACCTGGTC
The DNA here is from genome assembly GCA_032353885.1 of Nothura maculosa. Lineage (NCBI taxonomy): Eukaryota > Metazoa > Chordata > Aves > Tinamiformes > Tinamidae > Nothura > Nothura maculosa. The sequence continues at coordinate 2,044,777 of JAUBOD010000981.1, read as the reverse complement.
ATTAAAGCTCACTCTAAAGAATAAATTTTATAGTTTCTGTTTGCATGCTATGTAATCTGGTGAAGCCAAAAATGATCACACAGTAATAGTTCAGACTTCAAGGAAAATAAATTTGGTTAATTATCTACCCAATCAGGCACTCTCTTTAAACATACACCACTCCCTTTAGCAATAAGTCACTTAAAATAGATCTTAAGTAACTGTACTATGTGGATATTGTTGTATATGGGAAAAGGTTACAATAGAGAGGCTACTAAAAAGTAATATACATCTTTATTTTTTCCCCTATAATACCTCTGTATGTGACAGGGTTTCTTCTATTGTAAATTAGAACTATTAATTTATTTTTTATACATCATGTCCCTCACCTATTTGCTTTGTATTAGTGTAGCACTCCATAAAAATATTTTACAAATCCTGGGCCAACATTTAAGCAGAGAGAAAAAAAAATTATTCCTTAACTGCTTTTGTAGGGATGTGGAGGACACAGGACAAGCTAATCCTAAACAATTTCCCTGCATAAGGAGACAGCCTTATCAAATGAGAATTCATTTCATTTTATATGAGCCCCACAATATATTTCTTACCTTTATATTAAGTACAGTGATCTCAGTGTGTAGACAGGCTGACATCTGTGCAAGCTTCCACCAGAAAAAGCAGCAAATATTCACTGTAGTACAAGAAGGAAGCTTCTCCTTTTAATACCAATTTCAATTATTTAAATCTCTAAGACAGAAGCTGACAGTGTTAAGACAACAATTCAACTGCTTAGTCTGTCATTGAAAGGCAAAAGTCTATAAGTGTATAAGTAAATAAACAAGCAAATAAAAGAAAGAAAAAGAAGATAACATAATTTCCTGTAACATAATATAAACCTGTAAAAAGGTTTACATGTAGCATTGCTTTTTACTTATTGCTGGCCTCTAAACATGACAGATGTTCTTGATGTCCCTAGTAAGATCAAAAAAAAATGATATATAACCTCTTGTATGTCTACCAATATTTCAAAAGAGACATCAACCTGTTTTTTTGAAGAAAAGCAAGATTGAAATCGCAGGTGATCTTTTTGGACTGTTCTTTGCTACCAGATGATCAGACACAGGTCTAAATGACACCAAGAACACAATTGTTCAGAAATAATTTGTGACAGAAAAATCAAATGTTTATTTATTTCCACAAACATCCACAACAATATATTGGTCACTCTATCCCTAAAAACTTTAAATTACAACAATCTGAAATCTTTTAATTATAGCTTAAAGAATACTTAAAAAAATATTTTCAATACTTTTTAATATTTTTCATCCTATGTTTTCCCTCTATCCCTACTGTGTCTTTTTTAAAAAAGAATTTTCTGCAAAAGGCTGAGCAAAGAGGCTGAGAAAGGCACAAAAAAGAAGAATAAAAAGCAGGAGAACTGCAAAGGGGAGGATTGCCCTTCTTAACAAGCCTATTCCCCAATGAAAGTTGACTGAAAAAATATGCTGAAAACATATTTTATTTGTAATATGTTCCATTGCAAAAAACACTTTTTCAGCTTTAATTTTTCTTCTTCTGGCTCTTCATATAAGGAGAAAATAAGTTATCTGTAAAGTTAATCATTTTGTTGATTTATTCCTTGCCTGATTTTTCCATAAGGTGCACTCAGAATTGGCAGTAGTTAAGCGACTTAGTGCCATTCCTCATTCCCTGGTCAGGCAGTGAAGATAGCTATGTGAATGGTATTCAAAGTATTGCTGATATGCATGTTACCTGCCTAGTATTTAGTTTCTGCTTTTTGGCAGAAATCTTGATACTAACCTTTAGATATTGAGTTTTTCATAGCTTGAACGTTGCAATTCTCCTTATTCTAGCCTGTGGCAAAAATATATTCTAATGCAAACTCTAGTTGCACCATGGCCTGTGGGATGAATATCCTGCTTATACTTTGTGATTTTTGCACTAGTCAAATGGATGATGTGTAGTTTGAAAGACTCTTTGATGTCAGAGCTATTCTAATTTTTCTCTTATGTAAGCTACTTTTGAGATTTCGAGATGAAAAGTGCTATAAAAGTTTTAAATGGTATTGCTGTTATTATTTATTACATATTAATTAGAGTATACTGCACATTACTTTTTATGTTTATGCTTTGAAAAGGGTAATGTATAGATAACTCATCTTTAAAAATTTAGATATCTGGATCTTCTCTGCACTCTACCATTTATTTCCCTTATTGAACCTAAAGTAGAGTTTTATATGAGCAAAACCAGAAAGAAGATGGCAAATTCATTTCACTATTGTATTTATTGAATAAGGGTTGTTTCTCTGTCCATTTTCTAGTTTTTACACTTCTCCAACTGCAACTGTTTTCTCATTTTTTTGCACAACCTCTGTGCTGCTCCTTAATGGTGCACATCACTTGGCTGTACTAAACTTGATAGGTCCATTTACTTTATTATACTAAGCTAGCTCCATAAAAATCTCCAAAATTTAAAATTTCAGACAATTGCTTCTCATTAGCAATAGCCTATAAACAGTTTATTGATTCACTGATACCGAATAAATATAAGTAATAATTCACCTATTTACTGGACCACAGGAAATAACCTACATAATAACAAACACACCCCGGATTATGAAAAGCAAGATGCATGGCAAGAAAAAGTAAAAGTTTCAGACCTAATTTTTGTTTGTTGCCTTCATATTTACATCTTTCACTTCTAGAGATTCGTCAAATTTTCTTCTAATTTAAAATCCAATTTTAAATTATCCAATTTCCAATTACCCTGGAAAAAAACTTTCAGGATAATTATAGAATATGTTAAGGCTTTGTACAAAAGTGAATCTTCACCTTTGATATGGTATCTGGCCACAAATATAATATTAATTGTAGTATTAACTACTGTAGTGTTGGCAGCCTAGTAGATAATGGAGATTATATAGAAAAAAAGAGCTAAAAAAATCTGTAATTATGTGTAATCTTAGATTTGAAAAATGTACCACAGTCAGTGTCCAGCATAAGACCTGCTATATGTGTCATATTCAAAGTCCAAGTCCAACATTTTCAAGAAAATAATGTGTTTTAAACTGTTTCTTACAAGCAGCCGAAACACTAGCCACACACAGAAACCTGGCAAAAGTTCTGCTTTTAATTCCAGGGCTTGAAATTCCATCAGGCATCATGTAAAAGTAGATCTGGAGGTAATAAAATGCAAGAGAATTTTGCAAACTGAAAGCAAATTGTATCCTTCAGTTTGGTCTCCTAACTTCAGTTGGAGGCATCGAGGTGATATGTTTTTCAAAAATGCTGAGGCTCAAAGTCCTTCCTGAAGGCCAAAGGAATACTTATATTTAAAGGGCAAGTTTCAACTTTGCTTTCTTTAATATCTAGAAAATAGTATTGCAGCGTCTATGTTGATTGTAGGCAGAATAACTCAAGTGTATTTTTTAAATGCCTTAAATTATAGGAATATGAAATTGTTCCACACATGAACTGTTTAAAATATCTGCAGTAAATGCCTGAAATCATTTCATCTGGTACAATGAAGTTTTAACTACTTTTTTAAATTTAGAAAAATATATGCAATTAAAGTGCAATTACAGAAAAAATGAATATGCTAGTGCAATTAAAATACATAAAATGTATAAATCTGTCCACAGCTCTTTGTAATTTATTTGTCTGCTTCTATACTCTAAAGTCTTTTCTCTACATAATTTTTTCTTGCTTGTATTTAGGAAGCTTAGGAGGCAGAAGTATTCCTGTATGACAGGAATAGTTACATTAACACCAAAATAGTTATATTAGCAATTATTTCAAAATCAAATTATACTTAACATCAAGAAAACATAAATGCATCAAAATGTGGAAGCAGCAGACTTGCTGGCTAAAGTTCAGTTAAACCTAGGACAAAATTACTTGTCTCTACTAAGTAGAAAGTAGCACTCAAATATCTGTTTCCATATGAGAAACCGAAAAATCTTGGAGAAAGGGCAAATAAGACTGAACAGGTTAGAGGCAGACAAATTAGTGTACTGTTGCAAAACATTAAATCAGCCATGCCCTTTCACCTTTACTCATAAGGCCAGACATTCAGGGAAACTGAAAGGCAACTTCATAACTAAAGGAAGTACATTCTCACTCCAGTAGCATTGGGAGATCATTGCCTCAAGGTATTGCTGCAGCTAAGAGCTTTTCAGGATTGAAAAAAGGATTTAGCATTTACATGGATAACAAGAATATACAAATGTATAAAAGATTAAACATTTGACCCTGAGCCAATTGAACTGGATGGAATTTCTGTGATTTCAATGGTGTGAGATCAAGACCAAAAAGAAGAGATTTTTGGAAAGGATATAAAACGATCTTGCTTCAGAGTGTAAGAAAGACTTTCACAAAACAGAGATTATAAAAAAGACTTTCTGGTAAGGACACTCCCATAACTTACTGAGGGAGATTTATCTTCCTATTTGTAACAACTTAAGGAAGAATTACTGTTGGTCTATTTTTCTTTGAAAGTGAGTCTAAAAGTTCTTTCTAAAACCTTAACAACATCATGTCTTAGTCACGTAATAGAGTCAGATCAGTTAATATTTAAATATAGTTAGAAATAAAAGCTAAAGTCTGTTGAGGAAAAAAAGTGTTGTTTCTTAATATGTTTTAAGAAGCATTGTAAATCCAATAGAGCATAATTAAGTTTTGTAATGAAATCTTTTATGTCTTGCAGACAACATTCAGCATGTTTTTTTGCAGTTGCTATAGTAATTACTCTTTTTTATTGAGTAACAGAATTAATAGTGCATGGTCAGATGAAATTTGCAAAAATGACCAGAGTGTAACTTTATAGCTCAGCAGTGTCACCTGCCCCATTATTGGAGACCCAACTAGTATTGGTAATACTATAGACTGGTAAATATTGTTTTCACTTCATAAAACTTTAAATTGATTTTCGTTTTGTTTTGTATCCGCTATGCCTCCGTATTGCACCTCCAATGACCTACAAATGCTACAAACAATGAATTATACATATCATATTGTTCAATAAAAATAAAGAGGATATTCCTTTTTCTGCCACTATAATAGCTTGACACTCTTGAGGAATGATGGAATAATATACACCTGAACATACAATTTCACAAGAGAAATTATTATTTCTAGATTCATTCTAAAATGAATATGAAAATTGTTATCAGCTATTATTTCAAGAAGTCAGAATTACAGCAAAACACTGATTGGGGAAAGTGCATTTATATACAGAAAAACAATTTTTAAAAAAGTAAAGGACATAAAAGAGTTTTACTGATCAAGCACATGTTTCGATTTACTTAGGCTTTTGACATTTATGTGTAATGAACCTTACATGTTCACTTGAGGTTAGCTTCTGATAAATACGGAGGACCTTGACTGAATTATTCTAAAGTAAAAGTTTTAGTCCAAAATGAAGAATGTACCTAACTCCTAAAGAAATTTATACAACAATTTCTAAGTGGCAGATTTAGTCTTTAAACTTGCTGAGCATTTGGAAATATGAAATTTGGAAATGTTACTAACTTGTTTGCAAGCAAGACAGGACACCAAATGTTCTTTGAATTAATCAAAAACAAACGCATCCAACAGCAGAAAATACACTTCAATTTCCTCAAAGAAAGGATGCAATAATTTGCAGTTTAAGGTAGGAAAGTAATTGTTAGTGCTACATTGACTTTTCTTCCTGAAGCTTAGGGCAACAGAAGATTTCTCCCAAATATCCATGTGGATGAGTCTTTTTTTTTATGGTTTAATTGTTTTCAGTATGGTTACTGGTGGTTGTAACCATACAGTCCTTTATTTTAGTCTAATTACAGGAAAAATGACATTTCTTTCCATCATAAAAAGTAGACATAGTCAAGTACAGAGTATCTGGAAGGCCTTAAGGATATTAAAGTCAATACTGGGAGTATTCTCTTTTCATACCAGAGGCTGAGCTGAGATATTACAGACCCACTAATGAAAGTTAAAGAAACTGCATCTTTCATCTTCCTAATTTAGGTGAGTTTAGGGGCAAATTGGATGATGGATTATATGAAGAAAGTCAATAAGAGTTGCAGTTTCCCTAGCCTTTTCTATTTTGTCTGGAATTATGTATATGTAACGGTCATTGGCATTTCTTCTCAAGGCAGCTTCTCTGAGACAATTGTCTCTCTGAGACAATAGGATGATTTACATTCATTTCTGTGAACTTTAGACAAGACCTTTGTTGTAGATTAACGAAATTTCAATTCCTGGCTATCATTAAGATTCCAGACAATTGACAAGGCTTCTTCCAGACAAAAAACAAACAAAAAAAACAAAAACTCACCACATTTCAAGCATCATCGATTTTTAAATACACACAAGCCTTGATATGAGGAACTTTAAAATTTCCTTTTACTTCCCTTTACATTTAACAAAATCATGGCATGGTATCAACATGGCATTTTAGGCAGCAAATGTTTAGGTAGTTGTTACACTTACCATAAAGAATAGGCACCACTGCATCATAAATAACAGAAATGAATGAACAGAAGTCTTTGAAGACCAGTACATTCACAATGAAATTTACACAAATGACCACTGGGCATTTTTTTGCCAAATAGGCATTATCAAGCAAGAGAACTTGAGATTTTCTGTATGGCTTATCTGACTTTCTATATGTGACTACTCCAAGGTAATCATCTCAGGTAATGGATGGAACAAGGTGAGGAAAAATTTGTGAAAGTTGCATCCTGTGTCTGCACTGTTTATTTTGCTTTTAATATCCACTTCATGCATTTTTTTTTCCTATAAAATTTTGTCCATAGGATTCTTCTCTTTACATGAGCACTATGTCATAGAAATATTCTTGTATTCCAAGCAATCACATTAATATAGAATAGATGAGAGGTATGGGAGACTATTCTCAGCAATTAATATGTTTTGTTTCATCTAAGAGAGAATGCCAGGTGTTTTTTGAAGAAGGAAAAAGTATTATTTATATTGATGCATGTCAAAGTCTCTATCCTGGTGGCTGTTTATACTGATAAGACATCACATCTGCAGTCTACATCTTTATTCCTATTATCTCACCTTTATTCACTGAAAAATGAGATTCAGACATACACCTTAACATTATTGCTCATTTCTAATTCTTAAATCTTCCAATTTTTACTTGAGGACTTGACTCATCTTTTTTGTTGTTTTTGTGGGTTTTTTTTTTTCCTCCTTTCATGGTCTTTCTTGTTGGTTCTTCAGACCTTATATCAATCGCTTTTGCAAGGAGAAACAGGTCAGGATTTTTGATGCTGCCCTGTTTCTAGGTAGTCCCTCCAGTTTGCATAATTGAAAATAGGTGACACTTCAGGCTGCTCTAGAGCATATAAAACAGCATTTACAGGTCCTGGATATCACAAGGTCAAAGAAGCACACACATAAAAGATTTTGTTCTCTTCCCATTTTTTTTGTCTGACTCAGCATAAATTGAAGGTAGCTGAGGCTTAGGCTGACTATGAATTGAAAGTATCCATCAAGATTCACACTCATGGTGCGGCAATATAGATCTCAGAGGACTTGAGGAGATCATTCTTTAGGTTTATTATCCAATGGTTTATAGACCAGAAAGCAATACTGATCTTCTCCTAAATGCTACTGTCTATGGCAAAGATAGTAAATATTTGCAAGGTGATGAATTTAAGATTTATTCCCCAGGAATTCTTTTTTTTTAAGAGATATTTTGAGTGAACCAGAACCTTTGAAGGACTCTGTCATTTTCTAGTAAATCCTATCTTGAATGCAAGTGCAAAATAGCATCATAGAGGCAGCAAAGCTTTGCATTCTCCATGGAGGCTAAGGATTTTGACCTAAAGCTCTTCCCTGGGATCTAATCCCTGTACCTATTCCTTCCTGAAATGATAATTTACCTCTGTTCTCTTCTGTCTGTTCACTATGTCAAATGTTATGCTAAGGTACTGACCTACCCTCCACCCCAGGAAAGCATGAGGTCTCATTCTTATTAATCCAGAGATTCATTTATCTTGCTGTTAATTTGAATGTAGTTATGAAAGTGAGACAAAAGTTCTATGTGTGTGTGTGTGTATAGATATATATATATATATGTATATATATAAATGGATATATACACACATGAGTATTTTAATTGTATTTTTATGTATTTTAAATTAATCATTCTGATGCTTATGATACTGCATACTATTTGGAAGAAAAAAAATCTATTCAAAGTAAAGGCTTTCCCTTAATTTTAAGGGAAGACTTCCCTTAACACTTCCCTTAATTTTCCCTTTACTTTCCCTTAATTTTCCCTTTATTTTCCCTTAAACTGAGAACTTTATCTTAGTGCAAATAGATAGAGAACATCCAAAGTGGAATACAAATATTTTATTTACTTTTGAGTTGCTGATTCAAATCACAAGTTCTCAATTCAAATAATCTTCCAACTTCTGAGTAACTTTTAAATAACTCACTTTGAAAGCACTTGTTTGAGCTTCTTATCATTATTTTTATCTTTCACAGGAATATTGGGGGAACTCTTGACTGCTACTTCAGTGTTTTAGTGGATTTACAGGTCAGTCAAATGATACATGTTATTTAGTGTCTGTTTGTTTTAATAGTGTTCGTAAAATATAAAGCTTTCTTTCTTACTGAAACTCAATTCAAATAACATATTATAAACTGAAGGTAGAATTTTTAATAGGAATTTCAATCTTTTATATCTATTCATCAATTTCATGATTCTTGAAAATTCTGATTTATTTATCAGCTGGAAATGGAAAAGTGTTTTTAAATGTTGATAAATATAGAAGGCCCTATATCAGCCTGCCCAAGGAAGTCGTGGAATCACCATCCCTGGCAGTGTTCAAGGAATGTGGAGAGGAGGTATTTAGGGACATGGTTTACATGGTGGTGATGAATTTAGAGTTGGACTTGATCTTGAAGGACTTTTCCAACCACAATGATTCCATGATTCTATAGCAATTCCACTCACATGGATTAAAAAAAAATATTTTCCGATTTCTGCTCTCCTTTTGCGTCATTTTATACTTCCTCCTTGCAAAACTCAATGGGTAAGGCATTTGATGCTGCTTTTAATGAGGCTGGATACAGGTCTGAAATGTATTTCTTCATAAATGGTAGAAGATAGAGGACTTGATCCAACTTTCATTAAAGAGTTCTTCTAATTTAACTGGATTTTGGAGCATGTCTTAAATGAACTATACATTTCTAATTCAGTCAGGAATTTAATTCCCAAACTCCATCACAATATTATAACACATCCTGAGACATGACCTCATCCATATGATGATAATTGGTCAATGTGTTTCAGTAATGGCTATAAAGGCAAAAAGCCAAAGAGGGCAGGAGGGCGGAAGCTTCTCATCTGTTATTTTTGTCAATCCAGGAATAATGTAAGCCTTGTACAACTTACAAAGCAATACTTAGGAACACTGCCTAAGTTGCTTAAGATGAACTCTGCTCTCTATCAGAGGCAGACAACTCTCATTGAGATCAATGAGTGTAAGTGATGCTCATCTGAATTTAAAATTTCTCCTAGACAATATTTTTTTGTAGTGGTTCTTTTCCTGTGAACCCTATCTCAAATTCTTTCCTTTTCAACTGACTGAATGAGATGATTTTTTCGTTAGCACTTCAGTATCATTACTTCAATTCCTCAATCAAATATTTTAGATCAAGAGCCTTCCAGGCTGCAGGCTCTTCAGGGCAAACGTAGTCTAGTATTATTTATTCAGAACACAGTTATGTAGTCTTCCTAAAGACCCAGAGATTATATATTCAAAATTTTAATTAATGGGCCAATAAATGATAAAACTAAGATGACTGTCGGCAAAATATGGCTTGGACTAAGAACCGGATATCTATAAGTAGTTCACAGAATCTGCATTGTACTCTGATGTACTTAGAATAAAGAAGTCACAGACTTCTGCATTGATGGAGACTGACCATTGAAATAAATATCTAAGAGAACATTTGTGTCTTCAGGTTAAATGTCTCCCTAGAAATTATGACTTAGTCAAATGGAAATTATTGTGTTCAGTCCTTTTTAAAAAGTAGAATTTAAACTTTCATTGTAACACACCAGTTGCTTGTTCATAAGATCCACCTTATAGACTAAGTCTGAATTGTCACTCAAATTTTCCAAAATATTTGTTTTGAATAATTTATCTAATTATCTATTTAATGTTGACAGATTTGTTTGAATAAATTATTTGTTTATATATATATGTATGTCAACACATATACATATATGTGTGTAATTTTTGAACAGTTAGGTTCTGCTTTTATTTAAATCACTTTCACAAATGCTAGCTCACAATATCATACACATTCAGAAATGTAATCTAATGCCATTTTGTCCGTTGTTGCTGTTAAAACAGAAGAGAACCACTAATGATTCCATATGATTTTCATTTTATTCACTATAGTTTTCAAATCAGCTTTATTTTGGGAAAAAACACGTTCAGTAAATATAACAATAAATAATTTACTTTGAAATATAAAGCCTTTTACCAAATTGATAATGAGTTCCAATTCACTGTTGTGAATTGTACGAGCCCTACATGTACATTGGTACTCAGATATAAACAGATTCTTTTCTTTGAAACCATGAGACTTCTTCAACTATGAACTATTTCAGTTAATTCAATCTTTTCATAAAATTCTAAATTTATCTTTCTTAATTTTTCTAATCTGCTTCATATCTAGGAGAGAAAACTAAATTTTACACTGGAACTCAGCAACACAAAGTCACCTCTATTTTTGAAATAAATTTATTTCAGAAGGAATGGATCCTGGAGATGAAGACAAAAAGTTAAAAGTTTTGATGCCTGTTTTTGGAAGGGGTCACTGTGAGGCATAGTTCAACTTAAGTTTCGTATGAAACAATGGACACTAAAACTAAAGATGACATTTTCTAAATGTAAAGTAATTGACAAATATCTTAATGAGAAACAAAACCTTTTTTTCCTGAAATTAATAGAGCAAGTCCCCCTTTCTTCATAATATTATGCAGCTGACATACAGATGTCAATGTTTCACCACCCTTGAAAGTGCATATTGTATATTCTGAAAGATTTAACAAAATAAAGGAGCAGTCAAAGAGATAAAACTCTTAGATTGATAGGATCAGAGAAGAGACAATAAGGTGGAAACTACAGTAGTATTCAAAATACTTAATCATCTAGGAACAATAAATAAAATCAGCTCATCTAATGACAAGATGTAACAGTCTATAACACTGAAAGCTAACCTTTCCAAATGAAAAATAAGGAATTACACTTACACACTGTAATCATTAAATGGAAAGAAAATAAAAAGAATATTTCTACAAGTTATCTTTTAGCATTCAAAAACAGAATATGTATGGTTGCAATAGAAAAATATCACAAAATAAATGTAAATTAAGGATATAAACACACTATACACATAAAAGCTTGGGGAAAAAAAAAACTTCCCCATTATCTTTGATCACATTTGTGTTTCTTCACTATTGAAGTCCCTCATTGACAGGAAGGACTGAACTAGATGGTTTCCTTGCTGGCTTGCAATAAGTTGTTATGTAAGAACCTCTACTGAATTAAAATTGACTGCGCTGATCTCACTAGAGTTAGGAATGCCTGCCTACATATGCTTCACCAAAAGTTCCTCTAAATGCCTCTGTCCTTCTCTGCGCATGTTGCATTTGCCAAATTGTTCACTAGAAGACCACTTGAAATTTTCCATGATAAGCATTTAATTTTCCTTAAAATTAAGTATCATTTATCTTAAAGAGAGATCTCCAGAAAGACGCACCAAGAGACAAGGAAAATAAATTATTCATAGGATGAGAGCAGGATGAGATAGTTGTCCCTTTTGTAAGTAACGTTGACATCAATTTTTCCTTTGGTTTCTCTCATTTCTGTAGTCAATGTGAACTCAGGTCAGGTCAGGCTGAAATTTCCCGACTGCTCAGCCAATTAGGATAATTCTGATGGTGTATACACATGGCTACTGCTGGTATAAAATACCCTGCAAGTCAGCATACCAAAAAGTAATTGGTGGCAGGATTCCAGAAAGAATTAAATTCACTGAATAGCTGTTAATAAGGTTTTTACTCAGGGGTACATCTTCTTGCTCATTCTCCATGTTAGCAACTCTAACAACAGAATGCTCCCTCATGAATTAGTGAAATAGACTAGATAAAACAATATAAATGGAACATATAAAGATTTCTATTAAATGATACCAAGCTTAAAGAATTTCCCTAATGCCCTCATCCATTATTACAGAGCACTTTAGATACCCAAAGAATGCAATGGCTGTACTGAATAGTATAAGAAATATATATGTGTTTTCATTTGTACAGGTATATACACGCATACATGAGAGAAGAAAGCACTTGTTACCCCTGTAAACAGAGTCAAAAAAGGAATCTATATTTTGAGGAAGCAATCATGTACTTTTGGAGCAGTAAAAAATTACCAAGGAGCCTATTCTGAAAATAGCAGCATGGGCAAGTGAGCTGGTCAGGGTAGAAGGCATATCATGAGTGTACATGAAGAGTATGGTGTCTGGAGTAGGTCCCCATGATCCAGAGTTCTTCTCTTCATACTGAAGCTTGCTCTTGGCTACTTTTCTCATCCCACCCTCATCCTGACATTGCAAGCAACTGACAGCATTCCTGAATATTTTGTGGTTAAAACAAACAAAACCCAAATGATGCTGCATTTTTAAATATTTGTGGAAACATCATATTGTTCTGGTTCCATTACGATCAGAAAGTACTTACAGAAACTAATATGGTAAACTTAAAGAAGAACACCTTTGGTCCAGGTTGCTTTAAAAAAATCTTTGATATTAGCTATTGGCCCTGTCTTCTGTAAAGCTCAAGTCAGTTCCCAATAAAAACGTATAAAAGGGTATATGGGAGGAATATGTCAGCAAGTACTTAGAGGTAATCCTCACATATTTCCTTCAGTAATTCTTTCGGCAGTACCCTATACTGTCAAACTGGAGGTGAAAAAATTGCCTCCTTCAAGTTCATGAGATGAATGATTTATTTTACAGATTGTGTTTAAAGAGTTTATGTAAAATTAAATGTGTATCATAAAAAATAAACCACAAAGTAATACTGAATAAAGAAGTGAAATATGTATTTCTATTGATGGTAGGAATTTTTATTGAGTAAGGACAGAAATATTACATGAATGCTATGTACTCTGTTGTTGGAAATGTAAATATTATGTGGTATTATTCTTTAATATTTTACATTATTAAGGGTTTAGTATAAGCTAACCTAAACACATTCCAGAATACTAACTTTTATACTATGGATGATTCCAGAATAGCTGTCCTATATTTTCTTTTGGAACATACATGCTTTATACTGTAAGAAGAGATATAGGGACATAGAAATCTTGCTTTTTTAAAAAAAAACAAAAAATTCAAATATAATAGGAAATTTCATTCATACATGATTCATTAGTAGATATAGTTACTTTAGAAGTTTTCCCCAAAAATGAATTAATTGCAGCTCAAATCACAGAATCACAGAATCTTCAAGGTTGAAAGGGAGCTCTACAGATCATCTGGTCCAACTTTCCCACTCCAGCAGGCACACCTAGAGCAGGTGGCACAGGGTGGCATCCAGGCGGGTTTTGAAGACCTCCAGAGAAGGAGACT
>JAUBOD010000981.1:2017615-2031013 GCA_032353885.1 Nothura maculosa | reverse complement strand
CTCTCCTCGTATGAGAGATGTTCCAGTCCCTTAATCATCTTTGTTGCTCTCTGCTGGACCCTCTCTAGAAGCTCCACGTCCCTCTTATACTGGGGAGTCCAGAACTGCACACAGTACTCTAGGTGCGGCCTCACCAGAGAATACTGAAAAATAAACCTAGTATAAATCACTTTGAAGTGTGTTAGTCTCTTTCTCCTTCTGACTCTTTCTATTAAAACATTGGTCATTTCAGGACAGTCACAGAATCTGATGTTGGGCTTTTATGGAGATCAGCCGATTCATTATATAAAGGGACTTTGGGAAAGAAGATCTTTTTGTACTGTTGGGGGAACAGGAGAAAAGAAATGTTTGCAGATTTCCTTTCCATTTGAGAAATGCTGTCTGTGTTTACCAAAACCTATGGAATTGAGAGCACAGTGGAAAAATAATTGTTCCCTGAGTAATGTTCTGTTTCTACCCTTGTTTTTAGTCTGATTTGCAATTAAAGGAACTTTCATTATGTCTTTGTGGATAGAAACATGAGAAAGAAGAATGCTTCAAATCAATGCAAATATCCTACTTCCTGACTTCAGAATCAGTCTTTAGCTCCTCAACCTGTTACAGTTCCGCTTTGTATAATTATTTAACAGGCAGTGAGCTGTATCATTCTATTGTTCATAGGAGGATGTGAAAGAATGAGGACGTCTTTACGTGGTCTTCTGAAAGATGTCTCCTGGCTTCATCTGTGCAAGAAAAAAATATTTGAAGAATTTCATAAACTTGAACATGGATCTCACAAATGACAGTCATGAAGACAATTCTGCTGACTGTTCAGCCTTATTTCTCTTGGTTTTGAGCAAAAATTCAGCATGTATATGTTTAAATATAAGTGAAAATTAAAATAAACTTTTCCTAGTGAAATTTCCATCAAACTACATGTTTCAGACCAAAGCTGCAATTGCAGCATGGCCTTTAGTATCCATTTCACAGGTATATGAAACACAAAATAACTGTAATTTGTACACAAGTCAGCATATCCTTTGCTAGTTTTGCTAGAGTTTGTCCGTTCATTCGTATGTTTTGTTTTTATAGCCCTGTCATTTTTTAAAAAGAATCGAATATTTTTTCCCCTTACATTCTGCATGACCTTTCCTGTAGTTTACCTGATAGCAACCAAACAGCAACACTACCACTTGGTTTCTACTTCTGCTAAAGGTTTCTTGGCATCACCTTCTTCAAATCACTACTTTGTCCTTTGCCATCAGTAGCATTAATTTGATGCATTGAATCCTTCTTTTGCTGTCTTTTATAGCTGTGGGAAAACAAAATAGGCTATTTTAACCACTTCTGTAGCATTTAGCAGATTTCAGTAAAAATTGCTGACTAATTCATCTTAAATTCACAGTTTTGTCATTCTTGAATGGCAGATCTTTGGCTGATGCATGATGCATAGGTGATTGTCTCAAACATTCATCTATGCATGATGCACAGGTGATTATCTCAAACATGCCATTCAACTCTGTTCTACTGGTTTGGCTTTGGAAAAGAATTCAAAATTCAGCACGAGAGCAAGGGGCAGTTCTTTGTGTATTATTTGACATAAATCTGGAAATATTGAAAATCTTGATGGAAAATTCTTTTTGTGAGATTTCCAACATAAATTTCTACAAGCAAACAATTTGGTACAAGTTCAGGTATTAACAGAATTTTTTTTTTTCAGTTAACCTTGTTAACTGAATTTTAATTTTATTCTTTGTTTCATGAAAAGTGAATAGAGTCTTGTAGAAAGAATAGTTGATGGCTAAAACACTTAATATTGGTTGACCTGTAGTGTATTTGCAAACTCTTTTGCTTCATAAATAGCAAATTCTTCATACATTCTTTGTATACCATCTTTTATGATTTGAAAGGTACCTTTTCTCTGTTGGATACTCTCAGTTAATTTTAGCTGCAGTTGAAAACCTATAGAATCAGTCTGAAGAGAATCTAACCTCCTTTTCTGCCTCTTTTAGAGGATGTGGATCACTAAAATTATAAGGCTGGAATTTCACCTTAAATATCCTACTCTTTTTCCATTCTATTTCCTTTTTGTTCTCTGTCTTTTTACAATGTGATTTTGATTCTTTTTTTACTTACTCAGTCTTTAAAAGCAATCATCTAAATTTAATCAGTGGAAAGTAAATCCAGAATGTGGACCAATATAGCCTTATTTTCATAATATGTATCTTCCATTTTTAAAGAAAAACATTTTGAGCAAAACTCACAGTTTTTCATGGGTTTCAAATATCCATCCAGACAGATTGCAAGCATCATGCACTATGCCTTAAATTTTAAAGGGTGATTATTTCTACATTTTTGTTTCATTTTTACCTTAAGGTAAAAACAAAATGTAAGCAGAAGACTGTCATTCCTATTTTAAAGCTTGCAGCCTACAGCACAGCATGAAAAGACTCTTGAGCTCCTGCCAACTCTTGGCCACTCTACAGAAGGAAAATCATTACAGACTAGAATAGGCTACTCCTTAATGCAGAATACATCATTCAGACTGACTGCTTCATACGAGCAAGAGTGAGCAAACAGTGTCCTTGATGAATGGCACAGTTTTCAGTCAGATGATGTCAGTTTTTATAAAGTTATTATGGACCAGTAGATGGTGCTGCTGGAGACAGCTGTCTTGTGCTTTTCTCCTGATCAAATATAACCACATATTATAACTGAATATGTACACCTATTGTTATCTATAGTATAAGCCTTTTCAAAATATGAGGATATTCTTTCTATATGGTTCTGTATTTATGATGGAATTATTTTCTAAAATATATCTTAGAGGCTTTAACTATGCAAGCAACCTGATATTATGTGGTGACAGAAAAAACAGTGTTCACCAGACTGACTTGGAAGAAAAATACATGAGTAAGAATAAGTGATGTGTTCCTGTGGTGTTCAATACTCTCTTTCCATACTGTTTGCATAGAACAACTTGTAACAACCATATATATATATATATATATATATATATGTATACACCTAATATACCCTTATATATATAAAGGTATAAGACTTATATCCTTATAAGTCTTCTCTAGATAGGCAAAACAGGAATGAAGTGTCTGAAGACATGGACAAACATTTATAAATTTGAGCAGAAATTAACATTTACCTTTAGGGGAAAAAAAGAAAAAGAAAAAGAAAAAGAAAAAGAGGAGAAAATCATGGAAAAGAGGACAAAGACCAACATACAAACATTAATAAAGTTTAAAAGATTAAGACAGTCATTGCTTTTTCTTGACTGATACTTGGAAGACTTATAAACCTTTCTCCTTTCAGTGCTCTTGTATTCAGTCTCCTTGATGAACAGAGCTGTGTCAGTATCTCCACACAAGGCATCTGGTATCCGGGTACAGAACTTCTGGCACAAGATTTTCAAAAAAAGCCTGAACTACCTTTCTCTCAAGGTTGCTATATTAGCTTTTTCCTTTTCTGTAACATCAGATGAAACAAAACAAAACAAAAAAGAAGAAAATCAAGCCTATAAGTAATTGATAGAAACTCTACACTCAGGTTCTTCACTCGGTTTCTGATTTTGATGCTGTCTGCTCTGAACATCCTTTCTGTGTTAGAAAATAATACAACAAACTGTGAACAAAATGGTGAGTCAGAATGTCCTATTACAACTCCAAAATAATATATTTTCAAAAATTGCCATGAAGCTTTTTTATCCAAACCAGGCAATCTTTAAATAAAGAGAAATGCCAATAAAGTTCAACCAGTAATAGTCTGTAATGTAGATTTTAAAATTAAAGATTCCTTTCAATTTTCAATTGCTTTTCATTTTTAAGAAAATTGTGCTATTTGGTTTACCTTTAGTCATTGTTGGTCTCCTAGAAAATGCTTTTATTTGACTTGGTAACTTTTCTCCAAAAGGTAAACGAATCTACCAGTTCATTTTACATAGCCCACTGAACAACTACTAAATAATGATGGATTTTGGCATGCACAGCCTTGGTCTAGATCTGAACTCTTTGAATTTTGCTTAAGTAAAATAAGCTTAAGGAAAAAAAATTGCTTAAGGAAAATATGCTTATAATTCAGATCCCAATACTTTCATTATCATACAGAAACCAGTCACAGTGTGCTTCATGGTATGAGACTTTGCTGGATAAAAAGTCCTGCAACTTCCTGACTGAGGATATTTCTCCACCTCTGTTTTTTGCCTTGCTTCACTGTTGTCTTAGTTGTCGCCACATACATCCAGAGCAGTTTTAATAGCAAGAAATGAGTGGTGCAGCAGGCAGCCCACCTCTAGTTTCAAGCTTTGATTGCACACCAGGGATAATGAAATGCAGGCTCTTAGAGAGCCTGACTAACTATCTAACTAACTTAGTTAGATAACATAACTATTACTAAAGCTTCCTTTTTATTCTTCTGTCGATTGTGCCAAAAAGAGAGCAAAAGCCGAGGAAGATGCAAAATGGTCATGCAACTTGTGAAAAAAGTACCTTGTATATACAATTATTATTGTGCTTTTTTGTTGCTGATTTTTCTTGTTTTTTTTTTTTTTTTACTTTGTTTTCTGATGGCCATATCTGACCTAGGAAAGACAATGAGAAAGCAGGAAAAATTACACACAAAGATTAGGCATATAAAAATTGCAGCATATAATGGACAGAAACAAGGGTCTTGTAATGTAATTTAGCAAGCAAGCTGTCTCACTGTTCACTTTAAAGAGTTTTAGCCAGTCATATGTTCTTTCATGCCTTATTGACAAGCGTTGTAAAAAAAATTTTTTTTTTTCTATTTTTAAAAATCATCCAGTGTATTTCAGAGTCATGACGGCAGTGGTGTCTATCACAGACCTGCAGTATGTATGCTCTAAAGAAGAAAGACACGGTAAGAATGACGATCTTGCTCAGACTGTTTTTCTTTGCTTCTGGACTCTGCGGAAGTAAATCTACTTGGTAAGAGGCTTGTGGAGAAATGCTTTGCATCTCTAAACACAAGATGTGACATCTCCAATTTCCTATGCTACATGTCTTTCTCTGCAGATTAGTGCACACCTGGCTGCTAAGCTAATATTCTTGCACACATTACCAGCATAAGCAGTCAGGTACACACACTGTGCTTATGACTTCTGATAGTACAAAGCCCTATCAATAGACCTGCCCATGTCCTGCACTCAGTTCATTTGCCACTGGATTTTGCAGAGGATGTCTGCCAGCCACTTTCAAAGCAGATTTTGCCCCAAATCTCTTTGCTTTCTTCTTTTTTGCTGTAATATTTTCTGGATTCCTAGCTCTTGGGGATTTTAGAGAGTCCCTTATAGTTCTCCTCTGCTCACTATCAACATGGTTCTGGTGTGGATTGTAGGTGTGTTTTTGCCATATTCTTCTATTCACATATTCTTCTATTCATAGAAATGAATGACAGCCCTGACTGTAGCAGCTGGGACAGTGAT
Source organism: Nothura maculosa (assembly GCA_032353885.1). Classification (NCBI taxonomy): domain Eukaryota; kingdom Metazoa; phylum Chordata; class Aves; order Tinamiformes; family Tinamidae; genus Nothura; species Nothura maculosa. The sequence goes on along the minus strand of JAUBOD010000981.1, from coordinate 2,025,579 downwards.
AAAGGGCACACAAGTCTTTTTAAAAGAAGTGGTTGAGAGCACTAGTGCATAGAGAAGTGGGCACTGATTAGTGACCCTGGCAGCTGCACATCAAAAATGGCATCTTCAGTTTAAAAAATGCTCATGCAGTGAAGGGTGGGGTTGTGGCATTATTAAGAGTAACTGAAAGACTTCCAGAAAAAGCATGCACACCTCCAGAGCTGCATTCAACTTGTGGTAGTGTACTTATGTAACCCATCAAAACGGAACCCTTCTAGTGAAAAATTGAGTGGTAGCTACACAGTTCAGAAATTCAAAACTCATAGTTGAAATCATGCATTAAGCAATAAGTCTCAGGCTGAAAAATCCAAAAGGCAAGCATTCATCATCCAGTCATGATGCACTGTGGCCAGGAATGAGCCTCAGTGATGAGTTAGGCACAACAGGCCTACTGGAACAGGGTGCTTATCACATTTCCATTCCTCTCCCATTTGCTGCTGAGCACATAAATAGAGGAAGCAATTGTGCCATATTTCTGCAAACTCTGTCAGGAAACCAGAAATATTGAAGTGACAATATCATTGGTTGGTTTGGAAAGATGAATGGCACTCATGTCTTTAAGAGTTTTCTAAGAAGAAAAAAAATCTGTCATGATTCATGCATTCACACTGCTAGCACAAAAAAGAAACAATATTTCTGAACCCTGGATAGTGATCACAGGGGCAATATCAATGAAAGCTTCAAATACTCTTCAAGCAATGCAGCAAGATCACTGCTCACTATCTTTTGGGCAAGGCCCCATGGTGATATAGATCTCCTCTAGTCCCATACTTCTGGCGTTTCTGCGTGCTGCAACGTCTTTTAAGGAGTTGATACTGTCTTTAAAGGGGAAGACAACTGTTGGATGGTGACAGAGTGACATTAAGAAGGACATGGATTAGTGAGCTGTCAGGCTGTGAGATTAACACATGCCTTAAAAAATCACTTTAGTGGTATGCTATAAAAAATAATTTTAATGCTTGTTCAGCCTGGATTATAAATATTAATCATATATGAAATATTTCTCCTGTTGTTTTGAGAGGAAAATCTGGGTAGTGTTTTAATACAAAGCACTACACAGTGCATGCATTTTATACACTCAAAAAATAATGAGTGATAAAAGCAAATAAATAGAGTAAAATAGAGCAATTGTACCATGAAAAATAAACAATTATATAATCTACTAGTATGATGAAGACCCTATTCAAAAATATTTTATAATTACACTAAACTTTAAAAAGCAACAAAATATTGTATGCAAAAATAAAAGTGATGGAAACAATTTGGAGGCAATTCACTCTGCACTTCTGGTGGTGTGCACCATCTGAAAGATGTGCAGTGTCTCTAGGGCATTGTCCTCTGCTTCTTTCTGTTCCCTGAACCAGTCGTCAGTAGCTTTCTCTTGTGCTTCCTGATCTGAATCAGTCTTTGAATATCCATTACAGCTTCCTGACAAAGACACTCATCAAGAGGGGTGACAGGATTCTTTGAGAGGGCAAAGTAATGATGAAAGTTCCTTCCCTCCTTCCTTACCTGGTCTCCCATAAAGGTGCTTTCATTGACCTGTAGAAGATCAAAGTTTTTGCTTTCTTTCTCTTTAGAACTGCTATGGAGCTGTTGGGTTTGTAGGCTGCACATGGATTTTCTTAGTTTCCAGCCAGAATAGGTGCTAAGAAGGAGTCCAAATCTACTGATATTTTAGTCAGGAATAATTTAAGAAACTTATTACAGATAGCATGATCAAGGCTGAATTTTTTTCTTAAAGTGATTTCCTGGCCTGCTTGCTACTGTGAAATGATTGCAATGGATTTCATTGCACATTGTATCTTGGTAAACAGAAGCACAACCACATTTTCTATAAATCCCAAGAGAGTAACTGCTAGACTATTGGGAACTTACATCTAAAGACCAACAAGATTCTCGACCTGGAACTTGCAGAGCTTTCTTGCTGTTTGGCAACACAAGCCAAAAACAAATTCCCATTCCTTCTTCCTTCCTCTGTGCCAACTACACTGGCTTTCTCAGCATGATTTAAGAATGGTTCACTTGGGATCAGAATCCTGTATTTTAATACGGTACACTTAAGTATTACCTTTTAGAAACATAAAAAGACTGCACCATCAAAGTAAAGTTTTCCAGTAGATAATCGTGTATTTGCCCTTGTTCTGTAGCCTGCAGTGGTCAGGTAAAACTTTGCTGACAGGGATATGACTGACTTGCTACTTTTAACAATTTCAGTGTTCACTGTTGACTCCAGAATTGTCTGAAGCTATAAATAAAACATAGATATAAATAACAAACAAGGTAATAAATAATAAATATGAATAATATAAATGGGAGAGATTTGTAAAAGCAAATTATTAAGAATCCATATCATTGATACTTGAGAAAGCCTTCCACTTTTAAAGAATCGTGTATGTTTGTCTCATGTCATGGATATGCATTCCCTCTTGCATGTCCACCGAAGTGTTTTTGTCCATCCTTCATAAAATTACTTTTTTTTTTTACCATTCCTTCTGATTCTGTACACAACAGTTGTAACATTTCAACTTCCTTCATTTGCACATACATTTCTATCGCAGCTTATTGATGTTCATACAAGATGGAATAGAACATGCATGCCTCCTTTTGAAAGGTGAAGTCCCTGAAGCAGTTCTAGATTTTATTTTCTCTCTTTTTCCTTGGAAGGATGGGAAAATTTTCTTTACCTTTGCCATATACTTGTAACACTTGCTCTTGTCCTTTTCATCTTACAATGGGTATTCCTGAACCTGACAAAAACAGAAGGGCTGGTTTCCTCACTTTAGGTAATGCTACATTTACCTTGTTAGGAAAAGATATTTTTAGCACCTAGCGCCAAAGAAAAGTTCTTTCCAGAACATGCAATGTGAAGGAAATGGGAAAACTGACATTCAGACCCTTTATATTGACCCTTAGACAGCCAGTTGTAGGATCTGAATAGTAAGTGAGGAGGAGCAAAATTCATGTGTGATAGTAAGAACAGCTTGAACTGGTGCAGACAACAAAGCAATTAAAATGCATTTTTCCTTGTAAGTCATCTGAGGGCTTTGGCTCAGAAGAATTTGTTTTATTTAATGACTGAAAGGCTCGGCTGTACCTGTCTGAATTGTATGTACACATAAATCTACAGTAAGAGTCAAGACATCAACACATCTTGATGCATGCAGCAAGTCTTCAACAGTACCTATGATATATGCCCTTAAACCTGTAGTTCATGACTTGCACAGAACAAACTGATGGACTGATGATCTAGGGTTCTCACTTCCCTCAGAGTCACTCTCAGAGCTCTCTGGAGTTAAATTTGACCCTACAGACAGGGGGCCAAATCAGTGTGCACTGTTCCCCTTATGCTGAGTTGGATTTCTAGAGACCCAAGTAAGCAATGAAAAACAGAAGCAGTCGGTTCAGCAGTCCCATGTCACATGCAGTTGTTACTCTCCTTTTATTTTTTTTTTCTTTCAGTAGTCCTGGACTCCTCCTGCATAGCATCCACTGAAAACATCAAGAGGAAAAAAAATCTGAAAAAAATGAAACTGCAACAACCTGAAAACCTTGTTTATTGAATGTCAAGCTGAGAGTTGATATTGAGCCAGGGGAATTAAGGTTTATTCATGATGCCAAGTAATTATAGAACTGACATTAGATCATCATTTACACTTGCAGTAGAGTCAGGAATGACAATGTCAGCTAAAACAAGGACAAATGAGAAACAGTGCACAGTTTATAATATTCCTGAGAAGCATTGCACAGGGGGTAAGTAAATGAGGTTTGTCTGGTCCTGGAAGCTGCTTGTTTCCACTGGAAATTACCACCTGCTGTTCTCTATGGCAGTTAACACTAATACGGAAATCCCTGAGCCAAAGCAATAAAGCAACTGCAAATGCTGCTTTCTGTTTTGTGTCTTTTCAGTTAGGTAATGGATAAAGGAAATTACAGAAAAGACCTCTTAAGCAGAAAGCTTCTTTACTCAGAAAATATACTTCTTTATCAGGGAAGAGTGTAATAGAGTTTTGCAAAACTTATAGCACGTACTTAAATTGACACAGGTTACTCATTTACAAGTCAGATGTCAGTCCCTTTGCACATTTTCCACACAGTGCTTTCCAGACTCAGTGCCAATATCTACAAACTCATCTGTGAAAAAAATAAGGACTCCTCAAATTGGAAATACTTATTGGTTTCCAAAAGTACTGATGGGACTTCCTTGTCTTCTTCAGGTCCTCATGACAAACTGAATATCATACCCTGAAACATTCAGAATAAAATATCTTTCTAAAAATGTTCTTGTTAGGACAAACAATGAGCTTTTTGACATGACATACCAACTTTGCAAGCAGGAAGGCTGAAGGAAATTTTTGGAGTCATTAGGAAACAATCATCATCAATGTCATCTTCCAAAAGATAAGAATTCCCTAGACAAGGCCATTTTACAGAAGTATCACTAAGAGGTCATACCGACGGGTTATTAGAGTCTAGCCATCAAAGGATCAAGGAAAATATGAGAAGAAATGGGAACATGCAAATAAACCCTCTCACTGAAGCTGAAGCAGAGATCTCTATATTTAACAAGATAGTACTTCTCTTGAAGAAAATAACAAAGCACTTTGCTAACAAACCACTCAAAATGCAACAAGAAAAGAAGAACTGATTTCATGTGGAGTTTTTTTCTTTTTCCTTTTTTTTTCTCTGTATTCAAACTAAAAATACTTGAAGTAGATCAGCTTTGAAAAGGGATACATGTAGCTGAATTTCATCTCCTTGTCTTTTAAAATTAGCTTTCATCATCTGAAACTTTCTGAAGCAAAAGATGTTCTATGTAGATGTCCCAGGAAATAAATAAATAAATAAATAAAGAAAGAAAGAAAGCTTGCCATTCTTCTACCTTTTGGAAGCTCTCCTTCTCCTTTGTGTGAACTGAAGAAGGGCATAAATGGCAAAAGGGAGCAAAAAACTAAAGGACAAGTTAAGAAGAAACAATGATTTTACCAGTGCGTACCTTTCTAGGCAAATTCATGCCAGTTAGATATTTGCATAGGCACAGAAGTATCCAAACAACTATTTGCAATTTACAGTTCATAATTTTCTGCTTTAGCTCGTCATTTATATGTGTAGTCTGTGAATACAAATGTCTGTAAATGCTTCTACTATAGTCCCACATTATATATTTTATCTGCTATATTCAAATCGTATACTTCAGAGCCTATACTAGAGATTTCCTTATGTGACCTAGCTGTCATTCTCAATATTTAAGTCAAAATGCTGAGTAATGGCCTATTAGAACTTCACCTGGAATAGAAGATAGGAATAAATATCTGCCAAACAAGAGTTATTCTGTTTACTGAAAATAAAATTTTCATTTTTTCCTCTTCCTATTGCTATTTATAACTAAAAAGTAGGAATAAAAAAGTACAAAATTTATGATGTAAATGAATTCAAACATTCTACTGTTTGCAGATAAATCTGCTATTCCTGATAAGCTTCCACTCTAATCCTCTTATTGAGAGGAAGAGTATGATATTAAAACATACAAAAGTATAATGCTTTAATTTAGTTCCTGAGGATAGATTAGCAGTTAATATTTGTTGGTCATATGTATGCATTTGTTAGGCCACACCTGGCCTATGTTGGTCATTGTTTCCCAGCCCCATCTCAAAAGAGAAAAACTGAAAAATTGGAGTGGGCCCCCCTCAACAAGGGAATAAGAAGGTTGGAGAGCTTAGCATACAACTAAATTTTGAATGAATTAATTTTTGATGAGAAGGCCTGGGGGAGAGCTAATTGTAGGCTTCAAATGCTTAAAAGATGGATCAATACATACAGAAAAGACGGTAATTTTAAAAATATTGAAGGCAGGACTTGGCAAGGCCCTGTATAACTTAATCTAAGGCTTTCCTTAAAGTAGGAGATTGCAGTAGATGACTTTTGGAGTTCTCCTGTAACCTAGACATTTCCGTAATTCTCTGATTCTCTATCTAATCAAGTGTTACCTAGTTCCTCTGCATATGAAAATGATTGGAACTTGCTCTTCTTTCATCAGTAAATCCTTCACGGCAAAGATCGCCGTATTTTTGCAATCTTCTCCCTGTGCCTATGGTCTGCAAAGTGAACCATGTGTTCCGCAGTGTAACAGGGACAGCTGCAGTGTCCTGAAAAGAATTTGATCAGGAACTGAGGAAAGGGATACACCAACAGATGCACTAGAGAAAACAGACATGTCAAATAATCAGATACCACCACAGCGATTAAAAAAGGAAAGGATGGGAAAGTGCAATTTTCTGGTGTTTTCACCAGAGGCAATGTTTACCTTTACCTATTTACACCTTGAAGCAAGTGAAACGGAATAAAAAGATATGCTTATGCAGTTAAAAAGAAGGGAAGGAGGAGGGAAATGACAAAGCAAAGAGATGGAAGAAGGATTAAGATGTGTGTGTGTGGAGCTGAAATCCTATTGATGTTTTCATGCTGATCAGCTGATCAGCAGCTGTGCTGCTGTTTAGACACAAGCATGTTGCAGGGTAACCACAGCTATTAATGTCCAAACCAACATGTAAAATTATTAGGTAAATATATATATATATATATATAAAGGAATGTTCATCCACTATGTATTTAGCTTATTGCATATATTTTACCCTAATTAGTTATATTCTGTTGTTGATCTACTTCATTTTTACATTAGTAAAATGTCTAGGACTAAGTGCAAAAGACTGCAAGAACATAATATGTAATTTTTCCTTGAGTGCTGTATTTTGCTTAAAAGTGGGACATCAAGACTCTTATACTTTAATACAACACTGTTTTTATGATTCCAAATGTTGCTCAGTACAGGAAACCAAAAGAGGAAATACATTTTATAATGAGTGAAGTCTGGGGACTTGATAGTTGATCATTATTAAATTCTTTATTGAGTCCATCTTCAATCATCATCTGATGTGTGCATCTTAGCAAAATATAAATAATCACAATTAGATACAAAATTTATCACCACATGCTAGTAATAAGAATAGTGTTGTTGTAGGCTTTGAAATGGCTGTTCCAAACAACTTAAATATTCAATCAAGAATCAAAGGATTTACAATGCAAGATTTAGATTAAAGCTCTCAATTTTTTTCAAATATCTTATACTCAGGAAAACAAAAAGAGCAATTCTCCTACAACTGAAGTGTGACAAACAGACCAGGAAGCAAAATACCTCCAGTGTCACATGATTTTGATACCAGCTAGTTGATCCACCTGAAAAACGCTGATGAATGTGATCTTTGCACAAAGCTACTAGAAAAGAATATACTTACATTTAATATTTTTAAGTTTCCATTTGTAAAAGTAACTTTAGCACATAATAACAGTGGAGAACTATACCTCTTTGGGGATTTACAGCCTTAGTTACGCAATATCCGCTTAACAATACCTTAGTCCCAAATTCCCTTCACCTGTGCAGCTTAAGAACTACATCTAATATTTTAACAAAGTTAAAAAAAAAAAAGCCTTTTTTTTCTCTTTAAGAAAAAAAGCAGTAACGTTGCCACATAAAAGCCAAGATTGTTTTCTGCTTCATGTAAGAGGGGCAGAGTTATATTCTAGAACACAAAGATCTCTAAAATATTAACGTATGCCTGTTTTCTGACAAGCACTGCTAGCATGAACAAATCATCATTCTGGTTAGGAAAAAAAATAATCTTTGCCAATAGCCTTCACATCTAGATATTTATGTTTGATCACAGAGTTAATTTAACATGAAAATCCAATCGTAGCAAATATAGATGAGTCTGTGAGAGTTCTTCTGGAAATTCATAATTTCTATTAATCTTAATGAAATAGACTTTAATAGTTTCATAATTATACAAAATTGAATTAAAATATTTCACAGTTTGCTTATCCTCATCTAAATTCCATGTATTGGTTGATAAATCCTATATATATATATA
>JAUBOD010000981.1:1976918-2014863 GCA_032353885.1 Nothura maculosa | reverse complement strand
TTCAGTTTGTAGCCATTTCCTCTAGTCCTGTCGCTGTCCACCACTGAAAAGAGGCCAACCCCATCCTCCTCACTCCCTCTCTTGACGTATTTATAGGCACTGATCAGGTTCCCTCTCAGCCCAGGCTGAACAGGCCCAGCTCTCTCAGTCTCTGCTCATAGGGCAGATGTTCCAGGCCCCTGATCATCCTGGTAGCCCTGCGCTGGACTCTGTCCAGCAGCTCCATATCCCTCTGGTACTGGGGAGATGTAAGGCTCACTGGCCTGTAGTTGCCCGGGTCCTCCTTCTTGCCTTGCAAGTGATGTTGGCTTTCTTCCAGTTCTCCGGCACCTCCCCCATTCTCCAGGACCTGCAGAAGATGATGGAGAACAGCTTGGCTATGACATCCGCCAGTTCCCACAACACTCTGCGGTCAAGTTTCCTTAGGTGCTCTGTGACTCGCTCTTCCTCTACCTATGGCAACCCTTCCTCTCTCCAGCTCTCTTGTGTCCCTAGGGCCTGGCATTCTATAGGGCTGCCCCTGACAAACACAGAAGCAAAGGCAGCATTCAGCAGCTCTGCTTTCTCCGTGTTTTTCGTAACCAGGGTACCCACTCCATTCACTAGTGGACCCACATTCTCCTTGACCTTTTTGTTGTTAATATATTTGAAGAAGTTCTTCCTGTTACTCTTAACATCCCTTGCCATATTTACTTCCAGTTGAGTCTTAGCTTCCCTTGTAGCATCCCTGCATTCCCTGACAATGTTGCTGTATTTCTCCCAAGGGGCCTGTCCTTTCTTCCACATTCTATATATTTCTTTCTTCTGCTGGAGTTTTGCCAGGAGCTCCCTGCTCACCTGCGCAGGTCTCCTGTCCCCTCTGCCTGACTTCTTACACACAGGGATGCACTGTTGCTGGGCATGGAGGAAATGCTGCTTGAAAACTCACCAGCTCTCCTGGGCCCCTCTTCCTTCTAGAGCCCTAGCCCATGGGATCTTTCCAAGCAGGTCTCTGAAGAGGCTAAAGTTGGCAGTCTTGAAGTCCAGGGTGGCAAGGCTACTTACTGCCCTGCCTCCTCCTTGGTGGATTCTGCACTCCACCAGCTCGTGATCACTGCAGCCAAGGCCGCCCCCTACTTCACATCTTCAACAAGGCCCTCTCTGTTTATTAGTATGAAGTCCAGCAGTCCACCTCTCCTTGTTGGCAACTTGCGTCAAAAAGTTGTCATCGACGCACTGCAGACACCTCCAGGACTATTTATGCCTCTCTGTGCTGTCTTTCCAGCTGATGTCAAGGAAGTTAAAGTCCCCCATGAGAACCTGGGCCTGTGACCATGAGGCAACTTCCGGCTGCCTGTAGAAGGCCTCGTAAAATATTAGACTAAATAGACTAAATATTAGTCAAAATATTAGATCAGATATAAGGGTCCAGGAACAGAAAGAACATTAGGATCCTGCCTTCTGTGAAAACATCACCCTCTCATTGCTTCCTTCTGCCTAGTAAAGAGCTGATTGGGGAATGTGATCTTCTTCATGTATCATTATAGTGTTATAGCTGGTGATGATAAACACTGTTCCACAAATCTGATATTCCTACCTCACAAGCACAAAGGAATAATAACAACACTTTTTTTCAAAGAGCTTTCACAAATAACATTGCAGATGGATAGTTCTATAAAATATATTTGCTTCTAGAGTAAAAAGCAGCAATTAACAGTAAACAGAAAAGATCAGCACAGAGGAAGAACAAATTTTGCCCAAGGAAATATTGATAAACCACCACTCTACAAAAAGTGTAATGGCATTGTTTGTCCCAGTAGGAAAGTTTCACCTTAAAAACACTCTGGAAATTCAATGGAATTTCAGGGCGATGGGAATAGCAGATGGAATTTATAGGGATTTGCATGTGGGATTTAAGAAAGTCTCAACAACCATCTTAAGAACATGTGCATCTGAGTCTTTAAATAGCGCCATGTGGCCTGGAGTTACTCTCGTAGCTTAGATAACTTCCTTCAGTTTGCACTGAAGTCAACAGGTTTTCAGAGAAGCCAGCAGTTTATAGCTGACTTTTTGAAAAGCTGGACCTTCAGCAGGCCAAAAAGTGGATCAAAGAAGACAACAATGTATCCACATGAGGTAAGGACCCATCTTGCCAGCAAGTGGGGAAGCATCTCATTATTGCTATGCAGGAAAACTTGAGCAATGGAGGTGGTACTGAGAGGTAGTTGAGGTAGAGTGAGGTAATCTGCATAGAAAGTAGTGGTGAGGAGGTGGCCCTCTGTAAATACACCATATCTTTGTAAAGTAGAGTTGGAAATGTTGTCAGGGTTAACAAGGGTAATTCTCTGCTGACACAGGTAGCTATATCATTTAATTCCACTCATAGCTGAGTTAAAGTCTATCTTAAAATGAATTAAGGTTTCTTTGTTAGCACCTTTTTTTTTTCTCAGTAATCCTTCTTCAGAAACCAGCTACACTCAGTAGAAACACTCTTTCTAATTTCCATCCTGAATTTCTTCATTTCTTTTGTTCTTGTGATAATATGGTCCTTCATCCTAAGCAGCCCTCTCATATTTATGAGCATCAATTAAGAAAAGAATCATCAAGAAAAGCTCTCAGGAAAGATCTGGTACAATATAGCTCTGAGAAACTTTCCTTGGTTTTATGCCATTTTTCCGCTTCCATTTCCTCATCTATTTTTTCTTTCTGAATTTGTTTTAAAGTCTGGCTTCTTAGTGAATGTTGGATAATATTGATGTAATTTCTCTTTTTCTCCAGTGCTAGATTTACGTTGCAAATTTTCTGGTACCACCCTGCAAATTAATACTTGAAAGAACACAAAACCAAAAAGGCTTCTTTCCTTGATATGTGGTAGCATATATCAGTTTTCATCAATTTAGAATGAGCATTAATTATTTACTCCTTAAATGTTCAAAAAGTTCACACAAAGTCAAAAAAACTCTTTGACTTCTACTATATATGAATAATTTTCATATCCAAAATACTATTACTTAAATTGACTCTTTGAAAGAAACTTGCCAGAAGCAGAAAGGATTCACTGTAAAGTAAGTTTCAAATCTATGTGTTTGTAGAATATATGGCATGTACGCATGCACATGCATGGTCTGTATCTAGATGGAAAGTTTAATGTGTTATCAGCGGCACTACAATTTTGTCTCCATGATAGAATTTTCTTTTCTTCAAAAGACTCTGTAACAGCTAAAAGACTGACTAATGATGTCTGTTAATTCAATACAAACTAGTATTTTTGGCAAAAGGAGGTATGTATGCTTCAGAGAGGCTTCCTTTTTGTATGGCTAAACACACAGCACAAAAAGAAGGCCCTGTACTTCCATGTACCTTTTCATTGTCCTTTGGGAAAAAGCAAAAAGTTTCAAATCACCAAATTAGCAGTCTGCTTGATTGTTTCTTAACTTACCTTTTAAACAGGAAACAAAGGAATTCAAATTCAGTCATTTGGAAAAGCTGATTAACACTCACACTGATTTAGAAGTAAAAAAGAATATACTCAAGAAACAAAATGGGGTAAATCTGGAGATTCATACCAGAAAAAAAGAAACCAGAGGACTGCTGAATCCTCAACAGCTGCAAGAATATACTAGAATATTAACAATGAGTGAAACTGAATTTGCCTGAATGTAATTAACTTAATGTGTTGCCATAAATAGGTATAAATGTGAATAATAACTGTGATACCACACTCATTTTTCTTACTTAGTGGTGGAATTAAGGTATCTTGTGCTAGTGGAGAAGATCTCCATGGAAAGTTCCCATTGCCAAACACCATTAGTCTACTCAGAAATGAGGCAACAATATTTATTTATCTGAGGACAATTCCCAGGTCATCTGTAATCTCCAGCACAGCCCCATTGTATACTGTACCTAATTTTGTTTTTGTTTTTTGTTTTTTTTTTCCAAATAACATGATTATATCAATCATTTCCATTAATTTTTCAATGATTGTCCAAATAAATAGAGAATCTTAATTTTCTACTGTCTTGTATATTTCTCTTTAATAAACTAATTTTAATAAACTATAATCTAAACTTAATCTATACACAATCCAATTCAATTTGACATTGCATCTTCTACGTTTTTTTCTTTCAAAATCACATTTTTATTGTGCATGGTAATTGGAGGGTGAATTTGTGGTTCTTATACCCATCAGTGTTAAAGTAGAAGTATTCATTCTTCAGCGTTCCATTCATTCCAAGGGAATTTAAAATTTCCCATGATGACACAACTGCCATTGTGTTTGTTTCAGACACTTTTTCCCATATCCAAGCCTGATTCCAAAGGTCTATAGAAGACAAGCGAACCACAAATGATTCTTGAAATAACATGCCTCAAATATCAACTATCATATTAACAGCTTTCAGGAGTCTGTATTCACAGAAATACAAGGTAGTATAAAGAAAAGAAAGATGTCAGAACCTTGTGTTTACTGATGTCTTAGAAAGTACTGCAAGTAAATGCTCAGAAAAGTCTTGATCAATACACTGAAGTACTAGTTGGTCTGTGCTATGTGTCAAAGTGACATAATAGTTAATAGTCCTAATAATAACCTAATGATTTTGTAGTGTAATGTGTTCAAAAACAGGTATGCCAGTGCTAGGAAAGGTTGCTCATTTTATATATACAAGATATATCTTCTTATAATTTATAGAAGAAAGAAATGCATGTGGCTTTTTTTGTTGACTTTTTGTATTGCACCATTAAATTAGTTTCTCATTGTGGTTTAAAAAAATAGTTTCATTTCACATGAAATGTTGGCACAGAGGCCAGTTATTAATTGCTGCCCAAATGAGATCTGTGCTTTCCATTTCTCCCCAAAAGATTTATTTTTATTGTCTTTCAAACTAACTTTCAATCTGCCTGTGATGTATAAGTACTATGTAATGAGTGATGTGGGCTGAAATCCTCCCTTCTATCAAAACTGGGATAAATTTCTGTTTTCAGGAAAGTACACAGACATGTGAACACACAAATGCTTAAGACTGTGTATACATATGTCATGATATATAAGTAAACTTCATCAGGCCAATTCTGTTTAAATATTTTCCCAATTTTGTTTAAATGTTTTTCCATAGACTCATATTTTTCACCCTGAAGCACAGAAATATGCATTGTTTCACACTGAAATAGAAATACTCCACTTTTATAGTATTAATAATCAACTGTCACATAAAAGGGTCTCAGGTCATGTAAGCACACAGGCCAATCAAAGAGCACATAACTGTTCTGGAAGGAGGTTCTCACTCTGATAATGTCTAAAAGCTGCAGTGTATTTCTTGGTGCTGGTCAACTCAGTGGCAACAGGGGAAAAAGAAGACAAAATGAATGGCTTAGATATGGAGCAAGAATCAGAAGAAAGTAATTTCATTTTAAATTAGTTGAGAGCATTATGTGGTAGACTTGTTTGGCTAGCTGTGTGGCCTGCCTATATTCAAATATAGTTATTTCTATAATGACTTATTGCAGATTACTAAGTATAGTTCTCATAAATTTCTCCCTAGCATGTTCCATTAACTGACAGAAAGGCAAGTTTATCTAACATCCTCATATTTCCTCTTCCCAACATAATGTACTCTATATCAGACTATTATATCGTTATCAATATGTTAAACAGAACTCTCTTTATTATAATGCCTCACTGGCATAAAAAAACTAAAAGACAATGTTAGCAATTTGGACACACTAACACAAGACAGAAATGGCAGAGTCATCAGATTCAATTATAACTGCAGAATACGCTGGTGATTCGTCAGTATTACAGGGATAATGCAAAATATTGTGCAATTTCCTCACAGTTCTATTTATTAGTTCCTTCTCTAAAGAATGAACGAGAGTCATTTTTTGAAATCATCTACCACTGAATTCTTATAGGAGAACTGAACTTGGCTGGGCAATATACAATGCGCTATTATGCATAATAAGAATAATATGCAGAAAGAATGTATGAATTTAACAAAATAAATCTCAAAACATTTGTTTTAAAATTGAAAATGTCTAGGAAATGGTCCCATTGTAGAAAGTATTCATTCATTCAACAGAGGATGCTCAAAAAGTATATGCTTGCATCCTATGTTACTCATAAACCTGAGCAACTAAAGGAAATTAGGGAAGCTTCTTTAATTCCTTTCTTACCTTAGCAGTATTTGTGAGCAGCCAGGCCTGCCAGGCACACTTTGTGAATGTCCATTGGATAGGGCATTTAAAGCAAAAGAAATAATTAGTGCATAGATCTCAGGGGAATTTAGACATGGCTTAACCAGCTGCCTAACTGCCCGACTCTATCAAAATGAAGGTGCTCCAGAGCAAGCTGGGAAGCTGACCTTTTAAATGCTGCCAAGGTTGGACTTCAGCTGCAGAGAAGCTTGGAGAACTGCACTTTAAAAATCCTATATATCAAAATCTTGCCTAATTCTGTCCTCAGGTATCTAAGGTTCAGAAAGAGACAAGAAGGAAAGTTCAGTTCATTTCTCCCAAGATCACTTTGGCATTTTCTCAATTTACTAATGTAAAATGCAAATGTTGCGTCTTGGGAGTGGCAAAAGGGAGGGGGTAAAAGAATGTTAATTTGAGCTGAATTTGGTCAGCAAAGCATATGCTCAATGCAGTGAGTCACGAGACTTGAGTGCAGCTCAACTGGTTATTCTTATCAGTTGGATGCTTAGCCACTCATTTCTGGGATTAGCCTATTCTTAAACTACTGGAGAACATCATAATCAGAAGCAAGGTCAACAACAACAACTACTACTACAAAGCAGAGATGACAACTCTGTTTCAAGGAGCACTGAATAGCCTGAGCGAGTTTTGAGCCCTTCCATCAGGGTAAGCAATGTGGATACAAAACAGAGTGCATAGAAATGTACCATAGCTGGACCAAGTGCCATACAAACAGCTAACAAAGAGAAAAACACTCATTAGAAGAGCTTGCAGTCAAAGCTACAACACCAAATACATAAGGATGCCTCACTCATACCAGGCAGGACTGACCATGCATATCCTTTTCAGGGAGCAGACTACATTTTTTGTTGTTGGTTTTTTTTCTAAAAATGTTGTAAATAATCTAGAATGAAGAAGAAAAATAATTCATTTAAATGATAAAAGAGAATGAAAAGTTCTCTGCTTTCATTGTAATAAACTAGTTTACATGGTAGATATCATTGTAAACTGTTTTCTAGCACCTTTAAACTGAAGTCCCAGAAGTCCCTGCTGATGTGAACCTGAAGTTACATCATCCTTCCTTGTTCACTCTGATGAGGATTTGATGCTTTTGTTTTATTTTGTCTTGCTTGTCTGAAATAATTAGATTTGACATCCTATTGGGATTATCACATTTTACCTAGTTACTTTCAAGGTACAATCCTGGGAAATTACCAGACCACAAAAAAATGTGCAGACTTACAGGAAGCTGTATTTGCAATTATATTCAATTCAGTGCTACACTGGAAATTAATAAAGTTTGGGTGATGTGGAGCTGTGTGTCTTGAATACCTTTAGAGATTCTGATGCTTTTTCGGTGAGAATGTTTTTCTATTTTTTTCATAGTTAGGAGATAATATTTTAAAATATCCACAAAGCAGGCATATATTGCTGTGAAGAGTTAACCTAAAGCTGTTTCTGTCAATCATTGGCACCAAATTACTCTAAACTGGAGAAGACATGGAACATCTTTTGTCCTTTGCTAAGTTTGTATTCATCTGGTTGTTTTTCATGCTTATCCATTCCACATCCTCTGTTGATTCACTATGCATATTTAACTATTCGTGCAAAAATATGTGTACATGCACATAGACAAAGGCGCATACACACAGATTTATCTACGACAACGTTTTCTGTTTTTTTTTTTTCAGACATCCTTCTTAATGATCCTTGATCCCCAAAAGCTTTTTAGTTCCTTTTAGTTCAGGTAAGTGAAGTTCAGCTTATCAGCTCCATACTGAAACCCAATCTGAACTCTACAAGTCTCTGGAGTTTGCAAATGGAGGTTGCAACTTTCACAAAATTGCTTGCATGATGTTCAACACTTCAAGCTACGGGGCCAGATTGTCCCCTGAGAACCATACACAAAGGAGAACTGATCCTCTGCACAGAGTTCATTCGTCTACAAGGAAAGAAACAAACGGATTAGCCTCAGGGACAGAGGACTCTTGAACGGAAAGATGTTCGTTCAGAAAAATAACCCAGTGATAGCAGAGGTCAGGACAGGGCCTATAACTTTCCTCACTCTCTGAACTCTCAATTTCACAAGGACTATGTAGACTCTTAATATCTTTGAAAGCAATATCAGCACTGCTGGGCACCCCCTTTCTTTTTTGAGAGTACTTATTTATGAGAGAATCTTTGTATCATTTTGGACTAGATGATCTCTAGAGGTCCCTTCCAACCTTGAAGATTCTGTGATTCATTCTTCTGAATCGCCAACTGCATCCACTCTGCAAAGATAACCCATGTGAGGAAAGCAGTTGTTGAAGACTCTCTTTTAGCCCAGATTTCTCTCTCTTGGCTTAGGCAGCTGATCTGGGGCCAGAACCTTCCATTCACTTTTCCCACCTCAAAATACTTAAAAGCTGTGCTCAGATTAGGCGGTTTGCCCTCCTAGGATCCTTCTGTGATCAAAAGGGAGCATAATTTGAAAATTCGGGAGCTACAAAGTGCCTAAGAGTACATTTCACTCTTACAGAGTAGAAGAAGACGGAGTCTAGGATTGCCAGTTTATGGGCCTCAGGTAAATGCTTCATAACCATTAAATGAAAATTTCAAAGCCCAGCAATCATGATAGAGATCTTCATTTTTCAGTGTCCAATGTGAACTAACATCCGCTGTTTCAGAGAAAACATTTTTTGGAGATTTTTCTCCAAAGCTGCCACTTTGTGTGACCATCAGTTTCTAGGCTGCTGCTTTGGCCAGGCCTGTGTGAGAAGCCATACCTCTCTCACACTATCCACAGTGCTGCACTCCAGACAGGTTTCCCTTGGGGGACACATCAGGGACATTTCAGAGGACTGTCCACACACACATGTGGACAGTGTCTTCTGTTGTCTTCTGGACCTTTATCTTCAGTTCAGGACACATTACCAGGACTAAGTTCAGTTTAATTGAAAGCTCTATTAAACTAGAAACTATTTTTTCCCAAGTGTAAATGGTATGCAAGGAAGAAAAGGCAAGCAGCTGAACAGTGAAACAACTGTAGTGACTTGACAGCAGAGGAGGTAGGAATTTCTCACATGGCTAGGTCTGCATTCAGTCATTCCACATCCTCTTATTTTCCAGCAATGAAAACTGTGCAGTATATGCACATACGAAATTCTTAATGTTATGTGCAAAGTTTTATTTTTTTTCTTTTAAAATAGCTTTTATAGATTTCAGATTTGAATCAAATTTAAGTCAATAGAGTTATATTTATACAGGAATCACAGAAATCATAGAAAATAGGGCCCTGAGAGGTCATCTAATCCATCTAGCTGCCCAAAGGCAAGATAAGCTATGCTCAAATCATTCTTGACACATTTTTTTTTGTTTCAGAAGTTCTTGAAAACTTCCAGTGATAGAAGTTTTCACAGTTTTCCCTGGCAGCCTCTATTAGTGCTATGCCTACTGTTGGAAAGATTTCTCCTAATTGCCAACCCAAATCTTTCTTGCTGTCATTTAATCCCATTGCTCCATATTCTATCCCCAAATAGATGATAGAACAGTTTATTCCAAACAAATATTTCTGGAATTGGAAAATTACTTTCTTACTTTTTTCTGTGTACTCTCTACATTTATTAACAATATACCTGTTAATTTAACCTGGTATACCTTCTCCTTCCCTATGCATATTTCCAGTTACCCTTTCTCAAAATGTTTTAATGAGGCTGATTGGATATGATTTCTTCTTGACAAGTGCTTGCTGTTACTTACCTTGTTATCCTTCAGAAACTTTAAAATAGACTTTTTTTTTCCCCCACAGAATCAGAGAATGGTTGAGACCAGAAGAGATTACTGCAGTTTTGGAATTTATCCAAGGATGGAGACACTACAACGCATCTGGGTAGCAAGTTCTGCTATTCAACTACTCTCACAGTAAAGAACTGTTATCTTTTGTTCAAACGTTTAAGTTTGTGCTCATTTCCTCTTGTTCTGTTGCTGACCAGCACTAAGAAGGGTCTGGTCTCATGGTTTTTACACTCTCCTATCAGATATTTATGAATACTGATCAGATCCTCCCCCACAGCTTTCCCTCCTCCAGGCTGAACTCTCCCACCTTTTTCAGCCTTTTCTCACAAAAGAGATGCCCAAGTTCCTTCTCATCTTCGTCGCCCTTCACTGGACTCACTACAGTAGCCTCAAGTCCTTTTAATACTGAGGAGGCTAGAATTGGACACAGCACTTCAGATTTGGCTTCCTAAGGGCTTAGTAGAGTGGAAGTATCATCCCCTCAATCTGCTAGCAACACTCTTCCTAATGCAATCCAAGATTCTATTTGCCTTCCCTGTCACAAGGGCACATCCTAGGTTCATGTTCAACTTGTTGTGCATCAAGACTCGCGGACTTTCTGGAGCTGCTTATCAACTGGTTAATCCCAGCCTGTAGAGTTGAAGGAGTTACTCCTCTCCAGATGCAGGACTTCAGGCTTCCTTTCATTGTACTTGATGAGGCCCCTCTTTGACCATTTCTCCAGACTGTCAGAGTCTCTCTAAATGACAGTTTAGTCATCTGGTATATCAGCCACTTCTCACATTTTTTCTGTCATCTGTGAACTTCAGTCAATGCATTCAGTCTCACAGTCCAGATCATTAATCAAGATGCTAAACAATACTGCCCCACTATCAGTTTCTGGGGGAACACTATTAATGGCTGGCCTCCAGGTCACCTCCTTGTCACTGACCCTCTGAGTCCAGAAGGTCAACACAGTTTCAGTCCACCTCACTGACCACTTGTCTAGGCCATACTTCATCAGCTTGTCTATGAAGATGCTATGAGGGACTGTTATATCTTGCTGACTGCAAAATGCTCCAAATGTCCCATAGTCAACAACTAAAATCTCTAGCTTCCTCCTGACAACTTGTATAATAAATAAAAATACCATGGAAAATACCATGAATCTGGTGGGAATGAAAAAAAAGCCAAACTAAACTGCAAGCTAAAGAAGAGAAATATTATCTTCATTTTTAAACCTATATGAATAGTCATCTCTATTTTTTCTAATATGTCTGAAGCTGTGAAAGGCCCTCTGCCCTCCCTCTGCTCTATTGGAAATTGGACTCCATGCAAAGCAATTGACTGCATTTTAGTAATCAACTCACATAGTCAATGGGGCTGAGAGCTTGCCAGATCATGGGACTGACTTGAGATCTGGATGTATCTTCCTTCTCTGAGATGAATTAACTCAATGCTCTGCTGACAGGACCGGAAAAAAAAAAGGAGAGAAATGAAGCAGCAAGCTCTCCATGAGAGTGATGTAACCTCACATTTTATTTAGAACAGATATCTTAAGTTCATCTTCTCTAACAGTAACTTCTCTTATTTGCTGAAAGTGCTGGCTGAACTGAGTTGGCCCAGAGCTGATAAAAAAAGGCATGATGCTGTTGAAGACAGTTTTGCAGAGGCAACTTTACCTTTCTATTTGTGATTCTTCCTGAGTCTACACTAAAAATTTACATGAAATAAATTTGGCTATATATTCTACCTAGTAGTCAAAAGAGATATGGGTCAAATTTGATTTGGCTTAAAAGAAAAGATTCACTCATTTTTGTTTTATCCAAGCTGCTTTGTTAGCACTACACCTCTCATGAAGGAGAATTCTTTATTTAAAAGGGAATCAGTTTTGTAGAACCTTGTTTAAAACAGAATTTTCAAACAGAAAGTCAGAAGACTGAGATTCTGTTTAGCATAGCCTTCTCAGAAGAGTTGTCCTTAGCTATGAATTTTATGGCTTATTGGAAAACATTTCTTTGAAATCTGATAGTGTTTATTAAAAACAAATTTACTTTCCCCAGTAGATGGGTCATATCTTAAATATTTAACTTCTGTCTGCTTTGTACTAATTCAGGATAAACATAGTATGTGTGGTAAAAGTCTTGATCTTATTCTTTCAGCATTCAAAGAGTCCAAAGAATCCGCTGAAGATTTATTCTCTGGGAGGAAAGTTCTGTTTTTCATCATCTGGTTACTTGAGACCCATAAAATAAGTCCAATGCTTGACAGAACCTAAACTCCTAATCTTTGTTGGCAAGGTAGTGTCCAAATAATATGAAACCACAGCTCTTTGGTATTCAGTAAAGAAAAGTTAAGTGGTCTGTATTAATTAAAAATAAACTGGCATGCCAAGACTTCAATGATACTGAAAATTTGCTGCAGCAGGAAAGATTTCAGAGAGATAGAGGGGCATTCAAAATTCACTGCCCGGGTTCAGTGCTCCAGAATAGATTGGAGTGGGACTGTGAACCTACTGTTTTAGTATACGCAGCAGGCAAGATTTGTAGGATACTTTTTCCAAACCCAATTAAACACAGCGAGTTTGAAAATTGATGGTGTCCTTTTTTTATTTTATTTTTTTTTTTTTGGTAGGAAAGTGCTGGCCATGAAAAAAAATATTCAATCCTATTGAAGTCCCCAGCCACTCAATCAAATTACAGTTGGTAGCCAAGCAGTGGAGCAAGAATAAGATACTGTGAGCCATCAGCTAAATCTGGAGGGATTGACAGCATTTTAAGGACATGGATGTTTAAACAGGCAACTTAGACTGAGTGAATAAAAGCAGACAAGAGGAAGTAGAGGAAGGCCTAGATACCAGGGAATAATGCTTGGGGTAGGAAGGCAAAGACTGAATCATTACATGAAAACGAGACCTGGAAGAGGGAGAACTGGAAAATGCTGGAAGAAAAGCAGAAGCTTGCTGTTAAAAAAAAGAGAGAGAGGGAACAAGGCAGAAAATTTTGATACGGAAAGGAAGAAATTAACACAATAGATCTGTTCAAATTAGAGTCATTCTGAGCAAAAAGGTGAGGTTCTAGCCCGCTGCAGTCATAGATTCATTAGCTAACAAAGTCTTTTAAGTTACCTGTTGATTTTTGTTGTTGTTTTTGTTCTCAAGATACTTAGAGTCAAAAGAAGTAATCAAATACTGTGTAGATATATGTTTCATTCACTGAGTGTCTCATGAAACTTGCCAAGTCCAGGGGAATTGTAATTTCACACATATAGAGTGCTAGTTTTAAATGAAAGTAGGATTCTAATTCCGTTTCTGAGCTTTCAGGCCCAAAGGGCAGCCATAACAGCCCTGAAGGTTGATGAAAAAGGCCTCTAAGTAA
This sequence comes from Nothura maculosa, assembly GCA_032353885.1. Lineage (NCBI taxonomy): Eukaryota > Metazoa > Chordata > Aves > Tinamiformes > Tinamidae > Nothura > Nothura maculosa. The sequence goes on along the minus strand of JAUBOD010000981.1, from coordinate 2,001,562 downwards.
TTGGGAGTAGAAAAAAAGAAGAAAGGCTCAAGACCATGATAATGGTTTGCAGTATATGTCTGGTCTTGCACATATTCTTTTAAATAATAGTTAATGTGCAAGCTGTCAAATTAACATCAAGATGAAAATACAAAGTGCCAGACTTGTTTACAGCAGTGAATCAAGGGAGAAACTGTTTTCACTAACACTTGAAATTATTCTTAATTACTGGTATCACTTTCTATTCGGAAGGAATGATCCAATGAGGTTTAAAAATCAATAACTTTATACATTTGCACACATGCTATGCTTAGCCAAGAAATGTGCGATTTTGCTACCTCCTTACTGGCATGAGTTTTGAATGTTTGAAACCACACACAGGTCAGGGCCTTGGACAATTAATTTCTGATTACACTGGAAGGTAGATGGGTAAAGAAAGTTGAATTGTTTTCACTGTGATCATGTCCCATATCTGGGGCAGAAATCAGAATAAAGCCTTGTAACCTGATTTCACAATTGCAAGCTAATGTTTTCCAGGATTCCTTGCACAGACCATAGCATCAGGCATGACCTTCCTTCTTTTAAATGTTCATTGTAAAATCCTTTCCTCTTGCCTTGTTGGCCCTTTAGAGGTTTTCTCCTTTCTTTGAGAGATATTTCCTGGATATGTAGTCAGGAAAGGAAATTGAAGCAGCAAAAAATGTTTTTGCATACACTGCTACACAATCATTTTAGACCCTGACCTCACCCCAGTCAATTAAGAAACCCTTGGAAACTCAAGAACACATCTGACTTGTGGAGGTCTGGATGCTTTCTACTTCATTTGCTGTAGCACTCGTCAGAATGGTCTGCTTCATAGATTGAACATGGGACTTCGTGTGTGTGTATATGTGTATGCTCATGTACATGCATAAACACATAATAGTTGAACACGGTGTAAGTTTTGGATGCTGTAATTCAATAACAGGACCAAGTTTGCCAAGTATTCTCTGCAATCTATTTCTATATACAATAAATTCTGTGTTTCTTTGATTATGTGTAAATATATTTCTGAATATTTAAAAAAATATTTGCACATGTGTGTATTTCTAAATGCATATACATGCAGTCTGTGTGCAAATCTGATGGCATATGGTGATGAGCAAATCCTTTAAGCCTTGAAATAATGAAACTTAGAAATAATTTATAGTACATTTTGTTAGTGGAGGGAAGAAATAGAATGGTGGGATTTTTACTTGTTGGTTTGGTTTTCTTTGAGTACAGGTCTGGCAAATGCTGCTATGCAGTGAACAGGGAATTGCATAGCCAAATATAATTCCAAGCCACGTGGCAGGCAATGTTCATCCTGTACAGGGCAATGTTAACAAGGGAAAGGTTGCAACCTTTATAGGCTACCTAGCAAAGAGGTATCTGGGGGCCATATGGCACAGACTTTCTACCTTTCACTCCTAGTCTCATACAATGAGTAAGATTTCTAAGCCAAGACTTCCTCTCCTGTGGTCATACAGTCTGTTTCTGCAGCCTCATAGGTCTGAAAAACAAGGCAAAGAGTTCAGCAGAGATAATATTAGAAAAACTGAAAACAGAAAGCTTTTTTTCTTTTTTCTTTTACCTAAGTTTTTATTGCTCAAACTATGCCAGAGCAATTTGGCACACAATTATGGCAGGAAGTAAGGAGAGGCTGCACGCCTGTTTGCACCATGCTGGCCTCTTGCTGGATAGGTCAGCTGACAAGGATTGATCACAAGGAGCAGAAGTGCAAATGAGTGCAGAATTATAACCCCATAACACTAATGAGAACCCAGAGGTTACCTCTCCCTGAAGGCGACAATTATTGGTGCTGGTTCAGCCCCCAAAAATGCTGCTGACACAAAATACAGTAAATTATATATTTACATTCCAGGAAAAGCATCTCTGGAGAACACATTGAGCTGACCTTCAGATCATAAGCCCATGTCCTTTCTTCCCTTACTCCTTTTGTAGCGGACCCCCAGAAGGCTTTATAATTTTACTGTTCTTCTGCTGTTTTACCCTTTCTCCTTCTGTGGGCTTGTGGGATAGCAGGGAAGACTCTGAGAGCAGTAGAGGTGAGGATCCTGCTAAATAACTCTGGAATTTATGAGGTCAGCTTTGAAGAAAAAAGAAACATTCTAGTGAAATAGAGAGTTCAGCTTTTTGGTTCACTTCTTTTCTAAAGGAAAGCATTAGTAGTATCAGCCTTGGAGAAAACATATCCTAAGCCAATATAAACCAGCCTAGCTGCCTAAGTGTGGTGCTGCTTCACTAGTACAGTCTGATGGCTGTTAGGTTTTACTTAACTCTTGAGAAGGCAAAGCTCTACCTTGTCCTTTTTTTCTTCTTCTTCATAGCTGGCCCAAGACTCTTCTTTAGTGGTTCCCTTTGCCTTGTTTTTCTCAGTCCAGCCAAATTAGCATGAGCAATGCAAAGTTTTAGCCATCAATATAAATTTTGCTTGTTGTTCCCAATGTTTAAGTGCTTATTTGTGTTCTTTTCTGACAAATCTTGTTTTTCCTGTCCCTAGAGGTGGGACAGGAAAAATATATTGTTTATTCTTTTAATTCATAAAGAGTTTTAAATCTACTCAAGTGTTGGAGGAAACATATCAGTATAGACCTTTTCTTCCACTAACTTCTCTTAGAATTATGAATTAATTGTGTCTCTCATGCTATTTCTGAGAACTAGATATTGTACTATAATATCCCTTGAAATGTAAGGAGACAGAAAATCCAACAAACATCTGATATTACAGAATATATCTATCATATCATAGAGATAGGAAAAAAAGAGATATTAAAGCTTTTTGGCATATATATCTGTGTGTATTTTGTTATGATGACTAAGTCCAAGCCCTTATCAATGTTCAATATGAACAGGAGTCAGTAAAGTGAAAATTGTGAGTATTCACAGTGGTTTTATATATGGAATCATTACAGAAAGGACTCAATATGCCTTGACAGAATGTTTTATTTTATGTGTGGGAATTCAGTAAATGAGAAAACTAATATAGAATCTAGATCTATCCATGCTCTATCTATTGAGTCTGAGCATGTCTCATTGCATGAAAACTGCATGTTTACCTTTAAGTGTTTTTTTCAGCTTTGTTGAAGACAACTTACAAACTAATTTAGTTTTGAATAAAAAAGTCTTTTTTTTTCAGCCAGTAATCTGAATAATACATCCAACATTCTGAGTTTTTCTTTCCTAAGTGAAGAAAGAGTGTGAGGTCAAAATATACCACTCACCGGATTATTCTTTTAAAAAGGTGCACAAAAGAATGTAAGACTGTAATCACAGAACAAGTGTTTGCAACGTTGAAGATCAATGAAGCTCACTGCTATGCTAGCAGTGAACGTAAAGCTGTAGACAAATTTTCCCTTAGTGTCAACTAGCTTCTTTACCACAACTGTTACATCTAAACCAATGCTATGAGAGGACCTATCTCCATTACTGGGCTTTGATTCTACAGGATTAGAGATAGTGCTTGGATCTGCTCCAGTCCTTTTGGCTATATATTTTTTTTTAAGTTTTATATTTGACTGAATAAGCAAGTTTTCTTTTGTTATTGTTGTTTTACTTTCATTTGAAGGGAATAGTAGATTAATTGGAGTTGTACTTAGGAGGCAAGATAATGGAATGGGAAGAAGTGATTCACAATCTATGATTATGCAACATTACGCAGTGCTGCATCAGCACGAGCATGAGAATGAATTGGTGAACTCACAGTGCTATGTGGTTAATACCCCAGCATCCCTGGAAAAGTGATGGAGCAGCTCATCCTGGCTGCTGTCTCCAGACACATGGAAGAGAAGGTAGTGCTCAGGAGTTGCCAACATGGATTCACCAAGGGAAAATCCTGCTTGACTAACTTGGTCGCCTTCTATGACGGAGTGACTGGCTGGATAGATGAGGGCAGAGCGGTGGATGTGGTCTGTCTGGACTTGAGTAAGGCTTTTGACATTGTCCCTCATAGCGTCTTCCTGGGCAAGCTCCGAAGATGTAGGATAGATGAGTGGATGGGGAGGTGGATTAGGAATTGGCTCAATGGCAGGGGGCAGAGAGTGGTAGTCAGTGGCACTCAGTCCAGTTGGAGGCCTGCAGTTAGCGATGTCCCCCATGGGTCAGTCCTTGGTCGGGTCCTATTCAACTTATTCATTAATGGCCTGGAGGAAGGGAGACAGAGTGCTCCCTCAGCAAGTTTGCTGATGATACCAAACTGGGAGTAGCTGATAGCTCTGAGGGCTGTGCTGCCATCCTAAGGGACCTGGACAGAGTGGACAACGGGGTGGTTAGAAATCTCATGAACTTCAAGAAGGGCAAGTAACAAGGGCAACGGTGAGGATGACAGAGTCCTGGCACAGGCTGCCCAGGGAGGTTGTGGAGTCTCCTTCTCTGGAGATCTTTAAAACCCACTTGGATGCAGCCCTGTGCTATGTGCTCTGGGTGACCCTGTGTGTGCAGGGAGTTGGACTAGATGACCTCTGAAGTCCCTTCCAACCTTAAGCATTCTATAATTCTATGATTGAATCAGACTGGCTTTTTAAAGCGCAGTGGTATACAGGTAGTGTTTGGATTGAAACCAGAGCACTTTGGGAGCAGGTAAAATAAGAGACTAAACACCATGTGCTTTGTGTAGTGCAGTATGGCTGTGGGGTCACTTTTTGACTATTTCCCACTTCCCTCCCTCTTCTGTTCAATCACAGTACAGCAGGAGCCTGTTTGGAGCACTACTAGTATGGCATATTGCCCAAGCTAATTAGTCTCTCCTCTGATTTAGGCTAATTAACCTGGACGCTACATTGATGTGCTTAAGCTTTTTCCAATTCTAGAACTAACTTTTAAATTTAGGTTTGGAAATTGTGTCCCATGATATGTTGCATAGCTTAAATAGTGCTGATAATAGAAATGTGGCCAAATACTATCTCCTTGCTTTTTTTATTTTGGATGTCAGCATACAGTCCTTCTGGGATTTTTGGAAAGGCTGCACTTGGAAATGCTGAAGGAAATCAATGGGAACTGCCTGTTTGACTGTCTCTGTGGACAGTGCTTTACACAGTGAGTGCTACTGAAATATAAATTATAAATAAGATTCTCTCCTTACGGGCTCAGATGTAAGATCTACTAACGTAAAAGTGGTTTTAAGCATGACTTATTTGTGTATGTTGTTTAAAAATTAAGATAAGTGAATTATCTTTAAAGATTATCTTGAAAAGCCAAGTTGCAATTCAAATTTAACCTTAGCTACAATTTGAACCTGTTTTTATCTTGCGCGTGAGTTTAGTTTTGTCAACAAAACTATCTATGTCTATCTTTAAAGTGCTGAAATAAAAGAAGAAATGCATCATAGGGGAGTTAGACTAGAGTAAGTAGAGTTCAGTGGATATCTCTGTGTGTGAATACATGTTTATATACATACATATATATTTAGGGATGTGTGTATAAACTATAGGAAATATCTATTTATTAATTATTCTATGATTTCCCCCCCAAAAAAAATTAAGACAATTTTTCCATTAAGTGCAGTCTGTCCAGCAGGATGAGCTGAGTAGTAACAAAATTTGTCTTATATCACTCACATCACTTCTCTGATACCTACATATTTAAGCTCTGAGAGAAGTGAAATTTTTATGGGCTTGCTGCATGAGTAAAGAAAAACTTATTTTCTTAGTTATAATTTTTTATAACAAATTTCACTAGAGTGTCTTGACAGAATAGGGGGAGGGGAAACATAACAGCAACAGGACTTTCTCATAAACAATAATTGTTGAACGATTCCTGTACTCTGCTTGGGTTTTTGTACTTTCATCTCCTTTCACAATATCTGTCACTAAGGTAAGGAAACTGGGACAAGGTGGAGGGGTGCTAAATGTGGTATATTTTAATAATTTCTCTTTAAAATAAACATGCAATTATAGACATGTGGGCACTGCAAAAATGCAAATTGCTGAAGCATTGAAGGAAAGATTACTCAAAACGGAGAATATAGAGCTAACAATTTGAGGATGATTCAAGTACGGAACACAGGGAAGATGTTATGCAAAGCTGTCATAGGTTCCTTTACTGATGGTGGAAAGTTACTAGAGGATATGAAGGGAAGGAAAAAGAATATTGCAAAATATAGGAATTCAGTATTAGAAGTATTAATTGAAGTTTCTGTAACTTTTTTTTTCTTTTTTTTTACAGCTTTGTCCAATTTTATCAAAAACAAAAGCAAATGCTGAAATGCTGGCTTTAAAAGGAGTGAATTCCAACATCTAACATCTTACCTAATTTTACAGGGAAATCTTTGGCAATAGGAATTGCATTCACCTCAGAGTATATAATCTATACACAACAGGTTAACTTACAAACATATTTATTCAGTCATTTTGAATTCTGGTATGCTGTTATTATCCTTTAAAATGCTAGGTAATTTTGTGGAAACTAATATCACTGTTTCACTGAAGCTCCAATCAGTGTTTTATTCTTAATCTTCTAATTTTAATGAAAGCATGCTGCTTACTGCTAATAAAACTGAGTAAACAGTTGGTACATTTTATTCAATTACTTTAGTTTTATTTTTTCTTTTGTAATTACATATGAGGAAGAAATGTTTGCTACTGTTTGTTCCTCCCAAATGCTTGGTGAATACTGTAGTCTGTATTAATGCAAACTGACTCCTTGCAGTATTCTTTTGGGGATCGATGTTTGGTTGCCAAAAGCCAAGTACTTGCTTTTTTTCCATGACTCGATGATCTATTTTGTAACAAAGCACACTTTCTTTAATAAATTCATAGTTTTTATCCTGCAATGTGGTCTGTAGACCAGCAAGCTGCGACTATACTATGATGATGAGAAATCAGATATTAAATTCAATATCCATCATGGAAAAATAAAATCTGATAAATACAGTCAAAGCCATACAATTCTATGTGCAGGTATTTCTTTAATATTGCTGCTATTTTTGTATGGTTGTGAATTAGAGGTGTTTCTGTAGCTTAAGGTCCTGTCAAAAGTACTTCATTTGCCAATAGTGTCTGCAAATTAATTCCTAAGAAGTTATGTGGAGTTTAGTATTGTTTCTTTACTAGATTGCAGTATTTTATTCTTGTCCCTATATTCACTTCATACTTTTTCACATGGAAAGAGCATATGGCTTGCATCAAAAGAAAAGACGTTTCTTAAATTAAAAATATTTCTGAGAGTAATTCTCTTCCTAACCTTCTATTTTTTGAAGTACTTTTAATATAGTTATATAAATAACAATTGTCCAAGGCCTTTGATGATGGCTCAGGGTCCAGCATGGCCCATGTAATCACTCCCAAATTATTAACCAACAAAAAAAAATAATTCTAAAATTATTAACCTGCTCTAAATTACTTGTATATTGAGTATACTGTATATTTAAAACAAATCTGAAGTAAACTGAGGACAGACTGGAAGACATAAAGGATCTGGATCCCCCAGAAAAGCCTCTTATGCAGCCTGACTAGAGCTGTGAATCAGTAGCCACAGCCAGGATGTGGACCAAGCCAGCACCATTAAAACAGGCTGCCTGAGTTTTTGTGCTAATGCAGATTATAATGCCATTTACATGTTTGATCTAGTCTAAAGTAAAACCACTAATTAAGACATGGACTGGAATCTTTTATCCAAACTGATTGTTCCTGGTCAAGTGCAGTTAGTGACTACAGGAACTTATTTCAGGTCACTTCCATTGGCTATATTTTTTTCACTTCATGCAACTGTTTTTCTGGTTGTTTATTTTATTATGCACCAGCATCCAGGCACCTGTGCTACTTCCCAGCAGATTTAACTGCTCCGCCCTCTCAGTAATTGACGGTGATGAATGTCACACAATGAGGTGTGAGGGGAGTTTCTGAGGAAAGGGAATTGGGAGGCTGTGTTTTGTCCCTGCACTGGGTACTCTGTTGGAGAGGAGAAACTATTCTAGAAAGCTGCAGAAAAGTACAAAACCAACAACAACAAAAAAAAAGGTTGAGAGGAAACCATGGTTACTCTTTTTTTTTACAAAGTATATAGACTTAATAAATAAAATGAAATGATCTCTTCAGCCATATTTTTTTCAATTGTTTGTAAGTGCTTCAAAGACTTAGAGTGATTTTCACTTTGTATTTGCCACAACACTTAACACTTCAGACACAAGAAATGATTTGAGTTTAGCTCTGATTTCTGTTTCCAGGCCCACATCATTTCTGTTGTGTAACAGTGACTAGAGTGCTTGCCTTCAGACTTTAATTTCTCCTGCTGTAAAATGGTGGCAGAAATGTTTGCCTTTATTTTTTCTTAGATGTTTGCAGATCCATGAAAGGAAATATTTATATGCCAGTATCTTTTGTCTGTTCCTGTTTGGCATCCACTAGGACTTTTTGCCCATAGGATTCCTCTGGAAATTGAACGGCTTGTCCTAATTCAAATAACTGATGTAAGGGAATTAGGACAGATATTGAAATCAGCTTTAGCTTTGAAATATTGAAGGAAGTGTGCAGATATGAAGGTTTATGACACAGGAATTTGAGTATTCATATTATTGATAACAATGAAAAGTGATTCACAGCACCTGAGAGAGACATCCAAGTTTAAAAGCAGAAAACTGTCATGAACTACAAGTTCATTTTAAGGGGTTCTGTGTGTTTTCAAAAATCCTGAATTCAAGTTTTTTTTCACCAAAAACATGACATTGTGATATATCATATATCAACCACCAGCAACAGTCCAATCAATCAGAAGGTTTTTTAGCTGATAGGCACCAATGAAAAAGAATGAGGGGTTAATGCAGATGATGGCAGTGCTCTCACTGATCAAAATAGACATGAACAGTAGCAGCATTTAGGAGGCAACTTTTAAGCTTTGGTCCCACCAGATTTTAGATGGAAACTTGCCATGGCTCAGATTTCATTGTCTCTATTAGCAGAGATTTCAGTTGCCAGATGGTCAGGGAAAATATAAGGTTGCATGTGCACTTTTTAAAGGTTAGTGATATGTGGAGGAAGATACTGTTACTTACACATTATGTTAGGAGTGAACATAATGCTCAATGAAACAAGACTAAAATATGTCTTATTATGCATTATGCTTTACTGTTTCTGTCATTACTGCTGTGCTAATTCTTCCCAAGAAGGTTTTGATTTTCTTTCCAGATGCTGCAAATTGAACCCGATTGCTGCAGTCAAGAAATGATTTTTCAAGTTTGTTCTTCTGTTTTTAACTCTATCAAGCTCTGCTTTATCAGAAATACTGTGAGATGGTCTCCTGATGGTCTCCAATGACAAACCAAACAAACACAGGTTGTCAAATTATAACTTGCAAATAGAAGAAGTCAACATCTCTCTAGGAAAGCAAAGTAGGAAAATTCTGTAAATAAATTACACAAACCATAAAGCATGCAAAGAGTAATTTAAATTGTCTAATTAATACTATAAGGGAGAGATACATGTAGTTATCTTTTGTTATTTTAGGATAGTTAGAAACAACTGGACCACCCCTGTTAATTATGCCCTGATATTCTTTATCCTGAGCTTACACAGAGAAGAGCTCAAGATTTCTCAAGATTTGCCTCCCTGCTCTACTAATTGAACTTAATTTAATTTAATTTACCAAAACCCTTTTTTTCTGCAGAAGTTTAGATATTTTTATATATATTTATATATTTAGCTATGTGTCTGTGTGTATATACATATATATCAGCATGTATGTTGGAAAAATATGGAGGAAAAAAGATGAAAGAACTGAAGTACACTACATGAAAAACAGGTTAATTTTATTTTTAAGCAGAACAATAAAAAGACTCAACTATGGAATGCTGAAGTTCCTCATTTGAGTTATACTTCAGGTTTATTACTGATCTCAAGAAGGCAGAATACTCAACTAGATTACACCATTTGTGAAGCCCTTGAGATAATTGTGAAATGTGCCTTTCCTCTCCAGGGAAGAGGAGAAATAGAATTATAAAATGAGAGGTGATGTGCACCTAAGGGACCTTGAAAGTACTCAGCTGATTTCTTTGTACATTGCCAAGAAATGTGAAGTACACCACCTGTGAAGTTCTATAGATTTTTATAATTAAAAATAAAATATAAATATAAAAGGCAGTTTGATGCACGGTAACTGACATACAAAAGGTTCAAGGTTAGGGAAGAGGTGCCTTCCAAAAGCTATGACTTTCTTTCGTACGCAATAATTACAAAAAGATGGTCAACTGGATTTTGTCAATGGGTTTAGTGAGACAATATGAAACAAATACAATTCTCTCATTATGGAGGGAGTCACATTATTTCATTTAAAATCAAGGCTGAGAGCTGAGTATAACCTGAATTCAGGGGCTAGCATCCAAAATCCATTTAAGTCAACAGGAAGATCTAAATAGACCCCAGTATTTCTCCCATTGAAATTAATGGTAAAGTTCATTGCTGCAGACTTGTCAAGTCATTTTGGCTGGAAAACAGATATAGTGCAAGTTTGGGATAAAGTGTGTTTTTGAAACTGAATGGAACAGCAATGCACTGACAATTGCAACATACACTTATCAGAAAGAGCTCTGAGCTATTAATTTCTCTATTCCATGTGAGTGTAAGCGTAAAGACATAATAAAAAGTCAATCATTTTTTTTTCTATAAACAAATGAGTTTTTAAAGGAATGCTATTGATCCAATATTGATCCTTAATGCCAAAAAACAATTTCCTCCTTTCTTTCCTAACCCTAAGCAAATTGTAGTTCAATTTATAATTCTAAAGCACAAAGAAAAATTTTTGTTAACTGTAGCATCTTAATGTATAGCTGTAATAGTATAGTTTAGACTCTATGTAATTGTGGACAAAGTACTCACAAGGAAAAGCTGTGGATATATGTTAAGCTTTCACTGCTTAAGAAAGCAGCAAGTTCTCCAATCAAGTGCAATTATTACTATTATTATTATCCCACATATTCTGTTGCTGATGATTCTCTTAATGTATAGCTTTTGGTAGAACCACCAAAATTGGGGAATCTGGATGAAAAGTCATATTTCACTTGAACAACCAGATGGGCCCTATTTCAATAATGCAGTATAATGCTTGGTGAGCATGCCTTCCTTTTTCTGTGCAAGCCACAAGAGAAAAACTCAGACAATTTCACATTTTTCCATTCATAAAGATTTTCCTTTTTTATATAAGTTTTAATGGGAAAGGGGCCTAGCTATTGCTGCCTCTTTCAGTAAGGTGAAAGTGCTGAAGGACAATTTGGGATCCCATCATATTTGATGTTATGTTACTGAATATTGATTTTTTTTCTTTTTATCATAGGTAGAATTAATTTTGTACTACTTTAGCTACCTACAGGCTAATTGTATAGTCTAAGCTATGCAGGGATCATGATCTGGTAGGCAGGTCACTGAAGATACATTTCTAAGACAGACAGCTTCAGTGCCTTCAGAAATATTTTACATCAGATGTCTAAACACACATTCTCAGAAAGGCCATGCCTATATAAATGCTGACTATAGGCAAAAGGGAGATTTTCTACGTGAAAGATTGATCTTTCTGACAATTATTTTGGAGCTAGTGGTGCCTTTATTGTCATCTAAACTCACATCGTCCATAACAAATCCTAGGTCTTCATCCCTGTTACATCATGCAGCTGCCACTAGTTAAAGGTGGACTTAATCATAAGCCTGCAATGAACTCCAAGGAAACACATATCTGAACAGTCTTGGTTAACTACATAACACAGCAATAGTAAAGGCAATATCCTTATATCCTGATGATAGACATTTCTAAGTTTTAATCCCTTTGTGTGCGCTGGCAAATTGCTTAAGTTTTCAGTTCTACTGTTCTGTAAAGATATTTACACGGACTTTTTGAGCCTGTAATGACTAATTATTATTTTCCAGGCTTTGATAGTGGGTAGCATGTCAGATATAGATAATTTAATCAAAAGATTGAGGGTTTTTTGTTTGCTTGTTTGTTTTGGGTGTTAACTAGTAATAGGATATGTGGTGTTTAGATGCATTCAGTATTTTGAATGAATGAATCACAGCTTTCTTGGAGCTATTAGTATTCTAACATAGCACACACTGCTTGAAATCTGTGCTGCTTATACTAGATACACTCTCTAGATGAGATCTTCAGCTAGTATAAGCTGCACAGCTTCACTAAAGGCAATGAAATTGCAATGCTTTACATGAACCAAAGGTTTGATCACCATAAGCTATAAAATAAATTTCAGATCTCTGACAGAATTGGCCTCACTCTTAGATTACAGTTTCTGCAGTGAAAATAGTTTCTATTATAAACTCAAGCTTGGCTCACACATTTATTTTATACTGCTCACTTAAATTTGCTGTTCCAATTAATATATCCTCTGGAAAGCTCATCTAATGGGAAATCTGTGCCCAGTTTCCACCTGTATTCATAAACCAATGCTAAAAAAATGCCAAAATACAGTGTTTTTCATACCAAAAACAACAGATATTTTATATCTTTGCATAGTCTGACAGATCTGACAAGTCTCAGGGCAACTTTCAAGTGTAGGATGGAATGAAAAATACAAAAGTATTTGTTGCTCAGCTCAAGGGATCCCATTTAATTCCATTTTTTTAACACAACTGGTCTTTGGGGCTTAAGAAGAGAAAGCTCTGCTTTTTTACTTTATTTGAAAAGTGAGATTTTGTTCTAAAAAAAGTCTACTAAAGTAAATGAAAAGATTTACATTGATTACAATTGTCCTTTTGTCATTCCTGAAAGTCTTAAGCATTTACTTTTTGAAAACAGAAAAGAGAATATGCACTGATGCAAATTGTCCAAGCAAGCTTATTAGCAAAACCAAAAGGGATTCCATCACTACACCCAGAGACTTTGTGGGGAAAAACATGAGTCAGTTGTCATTCTGGGGCTGCCAGCTTCATATGAAGAACTACACATGTGCCAACACATGTTCTTTAGCTGTACAGTCCAGAAGCATGTGTATTGTTGGATACAGAGAAAGGTGGAAAAAAGCAGAAGCATTTCACAATTGCCTTCCAACCCAAGGTGGTATTTCTTGCATGCTGAATTTCCAGCTTTCTGGCTTAATGCCGTTACAGGTTGTAATCGTAGTGATCACTACAAAGAAATGACACTTTGTTTTTTTTTTCTTTTGTTGATTTCCAATGCATTAAGATCCTCACAAGAGGACCTCTTCAAGGCACTGTAATTTCTCATCTTGTTCTCTTACATCTGTGAGAGAGGGGGAACAGGTTAGCCCTACAACTATTGCAGCCTGCATCTTTTCCTGACTTATTTACATTCTTGTTTTAGTGAAGCATGGAGTGCTAGTACTGGAATTGTGTCAAATAATACTCTTTTTTCTATCACGTTAAGCAGCTACGATCACAGGCCATTTAAATATATAATAACCAGAAATTGCTTGTCTTATGCAGGAACAAAAGGTACACATTCCCTCTGTTCAAGGGCTTGATTTCCAACCACATGCTACCCTTCCACTCTCCTACTGTTTTCTACTCCACAGCCAAACCCTTCTGGACTCAGATTCAGGAGCTGATGTGCTGGTCTTTTCCAGACACTCCAGGCCATGCCAATGTTCCTCCCTCAGCTATAGTAGCTATAGGTAATTTTTGGCATGGTGGAGCTTTTTACTATGGAACAGAATAGAGTCTGAATATTGACATGAATCTTCCCATAGTGACTTGACTTGAAACTTGACTGTACATTACTGGGAAAGCAAAAGAAGTCCTAGAATGCATGGAAGTGAGCAAACAGCGGGTCAGAATTATAACAGATTCAACTCAGAAGTGTTTAGCTTAAGTTACCAAAGACCTAGAAGGTCAGACAGGCTCCTAACCATTGTAAAAACTTACCAAGTACTTTACAAAACATTAAAATACTTTAAACATTCTCTATATATTTGTAAATAAACCATCCCTAATTCACATCTTCTTTTTTAATGTTAATTTTAAATAAAAAATTTGCTCCAAAGCCTGGCCTGTATATCCTCTTTATTTTTTCACCCAGTATTTCTTCCATAAAGCAGTGGAAAGCATTGCATACAACTGGTATGGAGTTGGTGATCAAACTTGTTTAAATCTGCAGTAAAGGAGGTAAATATTTTCTATACCATATTTCATCCTTCATTTTAAAACGGGAGTTGTTTAAGGGAGTCTAAGGATCTTTGGCACTCATTAAACTCATATTGGGTAACTAAAGCCTAAAAGACCTCTAAAAATTCTCGGTCTTAATTTTTAATTTACAGATCTGTTTTCAGAAACTGCAAGTGACTTTTCTTCTTTACTGAATTCAGTTGCAAATCTCCCTAGGGAGCTTAAAGATAACATCATGTACAAATATGAAAAGAAATAAGGCCATCATCTTATTTTAACTTATAAAACAATTCAAGCCAAATACTGGAACTCTCAAAATACTTACATGGATCAAAATTAAAATAGGGACAATTGCTAATAATTTGGTAACTTCCAGGAAAAAGAAAGGGAGCATACCACTCAGCATAACAAAGACTGCCACTCCACTGGAGAGCTGATTCGCTTAAGGTTTGAAGTACAGAGAGCCTGAAGAGAATCAAAAAGAAATAGATTTTAGATTACCTAATTCCCAATCATTTAATTTAAATATTAGACAAAAATTGACTCCATGTCACCTCTTGAACAAATTAAATAGTTATTCACTTTCTTTATCCTATGTTCACTGAAAATGATGAATACACATCTCTCTGATTTATGGTGCTTAAAAACCTGGGTCAAATTTGGGCAACTTTCTGCATAAACTGTCAGGGAATAAAACTCACAGGATGGTGAGATGCCTGCTTCATTCAGCCACTGCATAAACAGTAACAAATGTGAAATTCATTCACAATGTAAACTTTGACTACCCAAAGTCAAACTTTGATTACTCCAAGTTTACATTGTGAATGAACTTCATGTTTGCCACAGTTCTTTCATACCCCTGATATCTTGGATGTTATGCAGCTGGATTCAGAGATTAACGATAAGCTCAAACACATTTTCCTTTCCATAATTAGTTTTGCTTCAGACTTCTACCTTCCACCCACCCATCCCTCATTTTTAATACTTTTTTTTGTCTGTTCTGTATTTATGTATACTTTTGTTTCCTTTTTTTCTACCAATCTGCAAGATTTTGAGTTGGAGATGTCTTAATCTCTGACTTTTTTTATACAAACCCACAGAGCATTACCTAAACTGGTAATGTTTTATTTAAAGGAGAATACACATAAGACTAATTATATCAAAAGGCATAGAGTATAGACATGTTAAATAAACAGGATTTACAAGTTCTTTAACTCATTCTATATTCATAATGTAATGGAAAAATACTTCACATTGGTGCACTATGCAGGCACATCCTTTCCTCCCCAAATGCCTTCATTATGTAAAGTTCTACATAGTAGTTAAAAGGTATACGAAATACAAATGTCCTTTTGTAGGACCATCCCTCTTATTAAACAGGAGCTCTGCAATGTATCTTCCAAGACTCATGTTATCTTCCACCATGGGAAACCAAAGAATTGTTCCACCTAGGAATTGAAAAGTTTAAAGTTTTACAACTTCATTTAGCCACATCATAAAGATTTGGTTCCGCTAGAATTCTTCTTGTTGCTTGAATAGTAATGATCATGTAACATGCTGTGATTTTTTTTTTAAATATTTAAATCTCTCTATGTACACAGTTGGAATTGCACTGTAAAATGCTGAAACTATGCAGACAAACAGACTGTTGTGCTTTTACTCAGCTTTAATAGTAATCTATCATTTTTAATATGAATATCATTAAAGTACCCCTAATTTTGTGGAATTACTAGAAGCATTTGTATTTTATAATGACAAAGCTGAAGATTCTGATTAAGAAGCTTTGCTAGAGCCATTACAGAATAGCTTCTTCTGTTTCAGCAGGAGAATTTCATCAACTTATTATTGAGTTACATGTACTTCAATTTCCCTGGTTAAAGAAAAAAAGAAAAAAAAAAATTTGTAAGGCTTAATTTTTTCTATATGCATAAAAGATATGATTGGATTTGTTTGTTTGCACTTAGTTAGTGGTTATTTTTTTTCTTCTTTCTTGTAATAATAGCAGGGATCTGTGGTTGTTAGCTTTATCACATCAGGATGCTTCACTGCTCTGCAATATGGTTTAAGGCTCTGAAGTTAGTGGTATGCCTTTAAGGGACTGAAATCATAATTGCTCTGTCACTATTATGATCATGTATACTTGTGCAGTATTTAAAGCACTATTTTTTAAAAATTGGTAGCATTTGGTAGAATTAGACACTTTGGCCTAGCACAGCAGATTACTACCAAAAAAAAAAAAAAAAAAAAAAAAAGGCAGAAAAAAAAAAGTCATCCAAGTTTGGGTGGATATAAGTTTTTGGAACATCTCCACCTCCAAACAGCACTTTTTAATCAGTACTTATCCTGATGCGTCCATTTTTAGTCAGTATTTGTCCTGACCAAGATGCATCTCATATTGCTATAAAATGTACTTCTCTAGAAGAAAAATTAAAAGAAATTGCAAATTTTTAGTGATGGAACATTTGGAGGCAATCTGATTACAAAGATGACATACCTGTCTGTGGTAGAGGATAAAGCACAGTGACAGCATGTTGCCATATGAGAACACTCTTAGACAGTTTTGACTTGAAACCTTCCTGGCCATTTACTGGTGGGGAAAACATGCTCCTTTTCTGAAGTTTCCTTCCCTGAAACTAAAAATTTTATTGGTATAACTAAATGAAGGTTGAAAATAAGTTAGTATTTACCTAAAACTAACTTGGCTCCCACAGACAGTCCATAGTTTTCATATAGGTCAAGTTAAAGTCTTTCTGGCAGTTCTTTTGGGTCAAGACACCTGATTAGTTTTCTTTCTTGCCTTGAACCTTCTTCAGTATATACCTGAAAGAAGGAGAGCCATAGACAGTGAAAAAGTGTTCAAATTTTAACTGGTCAGCAAAAGCTGTACAAAAATGTCTTTGGTAGAGTCTTACCAGCTTCCAATTTCAAAGTGAGAAAATGAAATCTTGGTTATCCAGTTTCCTAGGCAGAAGTCTTTGGGACTAATGTTTTTTCTCTCTCTTCCTCCTTCTGCCCTCAAGTTAAGGGTTTATGGAAAAAACAGAAATCTTATTTGTACAGATCCCAGTCGGGGTATTACCCTGAAGTCCTGTACCAACAGGGATGCTGTGCAAGAAAAAACAATTCCTATTTGTGTTTTCACATTTACTCAGAAAAATCTTCTTGTGCTACATCGTTCTATGCACTGCAAAGGCAGGCATTTGTCTTTTCCACAAGACACTTGCCTTGCTGGTGGCTAAGGACACAACAAAGAACAAGGCATTTCAAGCTGTGCTGTTTCCACTCCCCACTAATACCCCCTTTTTTGCAGATAATCTGCTTTTTATACCTAATATGATATTCTAGCAAAGTTCACATGGATCACAATATTCAGAACATTATCCTTAAATAGATACAAGATGCATTTATGCAAAGAAGCTCATAAAAGTATTGTAAACAAAATGAAAAAAAATCTGGAAAAAAAATAGACTCTGCAAACAGATAAAAAGATAGAAGTCACAGCTATGATGAGTAGGTCAGATTTACTGGTTATTAACCTCAAGAGTGCCTTAATAAACAGCAAAACATTTTAGTAATCTTAATAATTGGTTTAATTATCAAGCAGGTCAAAATTAGGGCCCCTTTTAATAGGCTTGAGAGATGTTTTGAGTATTTTATTGCAGGATCATGCATAAAATATTATAGTAATGTTTCAAGCCTCTGCAGATGGACTTGAAGACTTGTACCAAAGTAAAAAAGCAACCATAAGAGACTCAAAGCATCCATAAGGCCAATTCCAGAATGGGAATACACTGCTTGTAGTATTTGCAGACTTGAATTAGAGGACTGGATCTTCAGCATAAAAAAAACAGGCAATTTTACACACTTCTTAGAATTTATTGATCAAAGAGTTATTTGCACCGGATACATTTTCTGGGTAAACCTGAAGATACATTTTCTGGGTAAGGCATCTACTCAAATATATTCACCGTATATTTTTATTTCAATATGTCACAGAAATATACAAAAACACACTGAACTGCAAGGATTCTGCAGTAAATTCAGAGAAACATTACTGTAAGGTTTAGCTCCATGCAGAAATTAATGATTTTCTGAATAGATTGTGCAAAACTCCAAAACAGTAACATCTGTTATCACACTGCTACAAGTAAGACTGAATTTAACATGAACTGAGAAGATGAAGGTAAAAAGATCTGAAAAAAAAGAAAAACTTGCTATGCTCACAACTTTTCTTTTAGGTGGTAAGCATGCAAAAGTAATTACACTTCTATGACCCACTTGAAATTTTTTTTCTTAGTATTTGTCTAAGGTTCGTTTCCTTCGTCTTACAGTACTACTTGCATCACTTGGACTCCTTCATTCTGACAGTTGTTTGAGTCATAGAGCATAATTCTTGGTAGAACATCTTCTAATCCTTTATTACCACAGCCTATAATCCTTTGCATATTGTGAGTACCAGAAATTAAACCAACATGTCTATATTTAACTACCCACTCTTGTTTCCATGACATTTCTGAAGCAACTGATAAAATAATGTTTTATTTATAGATGACTCATGCTCAATACAGGTAATATCTAGGATCACAAAACCAATCTACTAGTTTTCTCAGAGGATGACAGTACTTTGAAAATCATGTAATTATGTCAGATTTTGCAACCACAGTCATGCTTACTTCAGATTATTGACTGCCTCTCTCTCTCTTTCATTCTATATATTTAAATATACATCTATATAAAGTTTAAAAGTAAACTTTTAATAGTGAATTATTTACACTCTCTTTTTTTTTGTTAACTATTATACTGACAGTTATATACTGACTATTAAAATAATGCTTGTCCACTAGAAAGTAAGAAGACTCAACAATGCAGGTCCTCCTAATTAGTTGCTCAGATAGCTGTTGCTAGTTCATGGATTAATCTCTATCAGTACCAGTAGAGAACAGAAATGTTTGAATTTATTTTGAAGCTGTTTAACCAAAGAGATATTACCTGTGGGGCTGTTCTTGCAAATTGCTGAGCACTTCTGGGAGACTTTCTGTGTTTCTGACTCTCAACATACTACTGGGAACTGAGGATGCTGAATGGGGTAGGAAAATAATGCAAAACAGTTTCTGCAAATATTTGCCTACATTTTAAATAAAATCAGTTTTGCTTTGTTTGTGCCTCATTTTATATTCAAGCTCAATGAACACTGGCAGTATATTGACAAAAGTGAACTGTAGTATTTAGACTTGCAATATTAGCATGAACATTCAGTCAGTGAGGAAACAGAAAAAAAAAGTCACTCAGATCATTCAGTATATATGATCTGGTAACACTTCCACCAGTAAGAGTTCAAACTTCATGCTGGATCCTCGCTTGATACAGGCCTGAGGGCTTTTGCTTTTGCTCTATGATGTGAAATGTCACTTAACGGAATTCACTAAATGGATGATGATAAAAGGATGGTAGCTCAAAGACTACAATCAGCCTTCCATTACTAGTATGGTCTAGTAGATAAAGCATTGGTACCTAGAAGGCCAGACATTTTGGTTTCTGCATCATCACTGTTTCCTGTCATAAAATGAGCGTATTGATATTTCCTGTGTTGCAATAAAGCTAAATGTAATCTGAAGAGCTATACTATGACTAAATGCATATATACACAAATTCAGCTAATATTTTAAGTCTAGATTTCTTATACTTCAGCTTTCACTTGATCAGATTCACACATAATCCTTCTTCTATAATGCATCTATTTTATAAAGCAGAAGCAACAGACTCTATGTTTTTTTCCTAAAACACTAATAATTAGGAAAACAGGAAAGCATATGATATCAAAAGATATAAATTTTGAGTTTTAATTAACTAGGCAAGAAAGAAAAATTCAAAAATAATAAAAAAATAAAATCTTTTTTAATTTTACACCATGCAGTATTTCCAAATATCTTTCTGTTCTTTAATCCAATAAAGAAAAGGCAGTAAAATCACAAATTTGCATTCTTTCTATAACCATAAGACATAAATCCAGGCTGTTAACACTTCTTTGGAGTGATTCTCTCTTTGCATTTCCTGGTTTTACAACATTATAATTCCATTTGCTTCAGTGAGGTTGCTCTTGATTTACCTTAGCATAAGCTAATTGAGAATAAAAAGCTTTTTCTGTTCCTTTACTTTTTCCTCCTTTTTGTTCTGTAACAATTGGCTAGCTAAGTCAGTTATGAATATTTACACTTTTATCATATCTAACATCTCCACCTGCAGGTGAGGGGGAACTTTTTTACAGTGAGGGTGACAGAGCAGTGGAACAGGCTGCCCAGGGAGGTTGTGGAGTCTCCTTCTCTGGAGGTCTTCAAAACCCGCCTGGATGCCGCCCTGTGCCACATGCTCTGGGTGTGCCTGCCTGAGCAGGAAGGGTGGACTAGATGATCTCTAGAGGTCCCTTCCAACCTTGAAGATTCTGTGATTCTGTGATCTCCCTCAAAAGGAGATAGGACTCTGGATCTGACTTTTACCAAGAGATAAAAGTTCATCTGGAATTGAAACTCAGCAGAGTAGCAGAGCACGCTTCAGAGAAGGTGATCCACCTTCTCCTGAAAAGTGTGAAAAATATGTTTGGAAAGCTAAGAATTTCTCTGATAATGCTTAGGCAACCATTCTGATCACATTCACTCAGGTTTCCTGGTGCCTGCCTCCAATTCGCAGGTACAGATACTCCTAAATCCTGTGTACACAACATGTATGAAAGCTTAATAAGGGACAGCTTATAAACATATGGCAGCTTTTGTTACCAAAATCCAGGTTATTGAATCAAAAATGACCTAGGTTTGCAGAGCAAAAATAGGATATAATTTTATTTCTGCTTTAGGAAGCAATAAAAAAGTTTTAGTTCATTTTTCAAAGGATATTTATCTCAATAGCATTGATGACATCATTGCAGTCTTGAAGGAGAAAGCAAGAAATGACATAATCTACTATTTTATTCTAACCCATTATGATGATCTCCTCTGACAGTCAGGGTTAAGGAACTTTTATGTAAAATAGTAGTAAAAAAATGGCATGTGTATGTGAAGAGTATGTTATCAGTCAGCTGGTGCCCTATATTCTATACCAACAAATACTAAACAGTTTCTGAATAATCCTGTCTATTGAGGACAAAAATTTCTAAATATGCAGATTTTAAGCTGAGCCCACATGTATAGAAGTGTTAGAACAATACCTCAGTAATCTCAGGCACTGCATTGTTCTTATTATTTGCATTGTGCTAGTACTGAAGAGTATAAAGAAAGTTCAGAACACTACTTTGCTGGGTCCCACAGAGACTATGAAACAAAAAATAAACCAGATCTGGAAGATAAGAGTTGACTGAGAAATTGTGTTTTCACCTTCCCATTTTCTCTTAATACAGAATGGGGTGCAAGACTGAACTTCATACAGCTTTTACCTTTTAATATTTAAAATGAGAATGTGTAACTTGAAAACCATTGTGATGAAGAGCAGGGTGAGCATGTCTTTCGCTCAGCATACATCTCCCCTCCCATGTATTAGCCTTGGTGAAATACATCTGACTTGCAACTTTCCATCTTCTCACAAACATTTAATGGGTAGGATTTAACAGTGATTACGCAGGTTAGCACTTGGGAAATATAGCCTGAAGGTAAAAATTAGGAAGAACTGCCTGAAGTTCATGAAACTCTGTAGAGACTACAATGCACAGGAGGGAAAACCTAACGAGCAAGTGTTATTTTTCAAGTTCATTAATAAATGTAGAGAATTTAAAAAAGGGAATTATGCTTCCTGAAGTCCTGAGGGATTTTATTGCCAACTGTTTGAAAATTATCATTTTTGTAGATAAGTAAATTAAAAGGAAATATGACTTTTGCATCATACCAAGAATATTAAACAGGGACTTTAAAATAATTTGTTTCTGCTTAATAATTTAATAAAATACTATGTCTTGTATTCTCACAATGGGCAGCTGAAGAGCAAAACCTTCTATATAATTTCAACTAAAAGTGAGTTATTTATTGAGTTAGGACATATGAAAAAGGGATTCTTTATTGCTATGAATAGTTATCCAGTAGCAACTATTTTGGTTTGTGAAGATGAAGGCTCTCAAACTGTGATTCATAGTCCTGCCTAAAGCTGCTAAGGAGTCAATCCAAATTCACTTCTTCAATTATTGGCCCAATCCTCTCGCTCTGCACACTGCAGAAACTCTTATTTAAATATCTGAGTGGACTCAGTGTATCTTAACTCCTTCTCGCCTGTGTGCTAAAAGCACACACAAGTAATACAATAAAGGGTTAAAATTTAAATTTTAATCAATGCAGAAGGAAGCATTTTGAGTAGCCTTCCTAATCCAAAATAAATTTTATTTGGATCCATAGGAAGTTTCAAACTAGGAATGCTCATCAGATAGCATGTCTTCAGTTAAGCTTGGATTGTGAATACAGAATATCTTGTTGCAAATATGGACATAATTCAGCTTTACATTGGAGAACCCAGTAAACGATACTTCTTACAAAAAGAGACAGAAAGAAATAAAAAGAAAGAGATAAATATAAAGATACTGCAGGGGATCTTTTAATACACCTTGAGATATGTATTGGCCCCTGCAGAACTTTGGGTACCTAGGTAACCATGATAAGTTTTTCCCGAGTCTATCCACCTTGGCCTTTAAGATGCACAAGGGTAAAGAGTTTTCTGCTTTTTCTTTAGTTCTTGTCTACAGGTGTGTTCATGCACGTGTGTGTGTTTCATTGCACATGTGCTCACTTTTCTCAAGTTCTATATTTGCATAGTGTTGAATGCTGCTTGTTTTTTCCCAGGCAGATTTGCGCCATCCATAGAAGTACAGAAGCAATCATGACGGTGACTGACCTATCATATACTTGAATTGCTCCTGACAAAGACTGGGCTGAAGGAAGAGAATGAGAAGCTCTTAAAGTATCTGCAAGAGAAGAAGACTTATATGAAAAGATCTAAGTTGATGAAATATACTGAGTCAAGATGGCAGTAAAATTAAGAGAAAATGTGAAAAAATACAAAGCAGTATATGCATATTAAGCCTGAAGCCAGGAGATATTAGCACTGCTTTAATGAACTCAAAAATGAGACTGATCTTTTTACCAGCTAAGGATTCAGCTGAAGAAATTCATCTGCACTCAGCAAAGGCACTTTCCTTTTCTCTACAGGAAGAACAAAATGTAGCTGAGTGCAGAATATGGCCCTCTGAAGTGACTCCTCACAAATGAGGAAAATAAAAGTGTATGAGCTATGTTTTGACGTTCTTTTTTTCTTTTTTTTTTTTCATTTTGATGCAAATTTCCTGACTTCAAGCGTTATTCATGAAATTGAAGGCAGATTTTAAGCTCTCTTATTGAATTTCTTGAATTTCTTAATTCTTTTTTTTTTAAATTGGAATGGTCTGTTTTCTGCAACACTAAATACTTTAATACTTTTATGGCATTTGCAAACTCATCTTTTACTGGCTGAATGTGAATAGTGGTGGGATACGGCATTGCATTGAAATGCATATTTTTGTTTTTAAATCAATATGTTTGTTTTTATATGCTTTTTTCTATTGTATTTTTTTTTCTTTTTCAGGGACAGTTTCATTCAGAGTAATGGGGATAGTTTCATTCAGAGTAATGGAGCAGTGGATATTAAATGAGTGTGCACGTAGTCCAATGAACTCAGTAAGCTGCTCATTCTGTTACTACATTTAATCTAAATAACCTTTTTTATGCTCCACTGGAATGGCATTTTCAAAATGTTATATAGTAGTAAATCACAGAATTACAGAGTGATTGTTGTTGAAAGGGATCTCTAGAGATTATCTAGTCCAAACGCTCTGCTCAAACATGGATACCTAGAGCATGTGTCACAAGGTAGCATCAAGGAAGGTTTGAGGATCTCCAAATCACGCTTTACTCTCACCCTACTCCAGCTCAGTAGATATTCAGGGGAATACATGGTAAGGTCACTTACAGTTGGACTTTGTGTGCCTTCTACATATTAAAATACCACTTAAGACAAATGCTACAAACACCTAAAGAGATTCAAACATAATTAAAACAAGAAAAAAAAACACTGGTGCTTTGGAATGAGCCTACATGCTTTGTTTCCTTTCTGACATAAACTGATGGACTTCTATAAACTGATGGAATGAGAAAGTTGAATTAAGAAAAATACACTGAATAGCAGTGGGAGGAGAACAAGGAATAAAGAGGGAGATGAAGGTAGTAGAGTGGGGCCCTGTTCACAGGGAAGACCATGTTTGGACAGACCTTGAGGACAGACATCTGGATGGTAGTAACAGGCAGTAACAGAAATGATCTTGCTATGAGGCAGAGGCAGCAAGAGTTCTCAAATACTTTAGAAGATTTCCTAAATAGATTTCCATCCCACTAGTGAATGGGATGGGTACCTTGGCTATGAAAAACACAGAGAAAGCAGAGCTGCTGAATGCCGCCTTTGCTTCAGTATTTGTCAGGGGCAGCCCTCTAGAATGCCTGGCCCTAGGGACACAAGAGAGCTGGGGAGAGGAAGGCTTGCCCTGGGTAGAGGAAGAGTGGGTCAGAGAGCATCTAG
>JAUBOD010000981.1:1945941-1969340 GCA_032353885.1 Nothura maculosa | reverse complement strand
GATTCTGTGATTCTGTGATTCTGTGATTCTGTGGTTGTGGGGAAAGGAGAAATGAAACTCCTCTTCCAAGCTAACTGCCACAGGCAGTAAATCAATCCAAAATGCAATCATCCAGCAAAAGCATATCTACCCAAGAGCTGATGGAAATTCCAGACTTTCTTTCCTCACCGTTTCTTTCATGGTTTCTTGTCTCTATAAGTCTCTTACAGTTTTATTTCACTTTTTGTTTTAGAAAATACATGACAGCAGAACATCCAGCTGCTTATGGAAAATTCAATAGCTTTTGTGATTTAAATCAATATGATTTAACAGGTGGTTTTGCTATTCACATTTGAAAAATCACTTCAATTATAATTCTGCCATAATATAATGCTCTTTACATTCAAAGTCTCTGTCAATCCTTGTGCAACTGCTGATTTTCCTCATACCTCTTACAGTCCCAGCATCTGATAAAGTTATACTAAAGCTTCTTGGCCCACTCTAAGACAGGCATTTCTGTCTTAAAGAGACTGTAGTTGACAGTCTCAAATTGACAGTTTTCTGGCAACTACAGTCATTAATGTGCTAGGTCTTTAACTGCGGGTGCTGCAAGGAGCGGTAAAAGCAGAGGTTCATGGTATATAAAGCTGACAAAATAAGTCAAGCCTTGGCCTTGTGGTCATATCATCAGCTATCACTAACCAGAAGTCACCATATGTTTTAGGATAAAAAACCAGTTGAATATTATTTGTTTTTCCTTTTATTTCCTGTTTTATTACCCATCTGGAATCACAACCTTAATGTTCAGGTGTTCTTGGGATATATAATTAAGTGTCTAGAAGCTAAAAGCCTTTTTGGGGTGCCTGCAAACTGTAGCGACAGCAAAATTATGACCTTTACACCACCTATGTTGAGAGAAAGACCAGACAAACCAAATCAGTGTGAAGTAACATGCTTGGATGAATTCTTCTGTTCTTCTCCTCCATTATATCATTTGAGTCTAGTGTAAAAACAGGAATTAGTTTAGGTGAAAAGTGGTATGAGAATTAGTGATCATTTTTTCTCACCATACATAGATTTCTGAATCATTTTTAATTCCTCCTAAATGTCAGAAATTTTATTCTGAACATTTTGAGAGAGACTGGGAGAGTCTTTCTTTTTTAAAGAAATGGCTGTTATTTATACATGGCATGTTTTAGCAAAGTCAAGCCCCAACATTCTCACTTCCCCAGGAGCCTTTTAAAATAAATAATTAAGATTAAAAGCAAGCTATTATTATTGAAGTTTGAGTAAAGAGTTTTCCAAAAGATAATCAAGCCTGGGGTAGCATAAGTGGCATCTTGTGAATTTTCTGGCTTTCATTTACTTGATCCATTTGCTTTATTTTGCATACTTTATGTGTACTTTAGTTGAATATCTTTGAACCGTAATATTTTTCTACTTTAGAGAGTCTTATAAAATTAAATTCATTCTGGAATTCAGTGCAGTATCAATTTCTATTAATTAATATTACGTTTAATATTAATTGAAGGCAAGCTGACTCAAAATGTTATATTACTGTTTGGGATCACGGTTGCTTGTAAACACAGCTGCTTATTAAAAACCACAGTTATTTGCTAAGAAAAGTAAGAGGAATGGCCGGAGTAATAGCCTAAGTAAAGGATTCCTGTTTTGAAAGTACCATGTGGTTACTAAACCTAGTACACTAGTTTTTCTTGCATTTGGTTTCCCCTGCTACTGTCTTTTTCCCCTATCCTGTGAGGATAATCACTACCATCCCACTTTCCTTCATTCTTCAGTCCTCCAGATCTCTTCTATAAACCCCTTCTTCAGCTGATCCAGTAGCAGCAACACAGATAGTAAGTTAATGAGCACAGATAATATCATTAGCATGGGCTCTGTATTGCTGGGTCTCTTTCTGGACTTTGGCAAACCCACAGGTAATACTCTTTGTCTTGTGCAATAGGCAACCTACAAAGACATCTGACAGTCTGCTTCAAATAAGCACATTATTATAGAAAAGGTTTTATAAAACAGGTCCCTTATTGTTACTTATTCTTTTCCTATGTCTTAATTCCCACCTAACTAAAGATTTACACCTTTGTGAAGATTTAAACACTTTATAACAATTCTTTTTCATCCCGTGCCTGCATAGAAATCACCAAAATGATTAGACATCTGTGAACAACTAAAATAACAAACATTCTGCTCACAGAGTTAATTTTCCTTACATGATTTTATCTTCATATTAGGCTTTGTTTGCTTTATAAACTAAATAAACTTTTTCTTTAACTTTCAAAGATCATTTTTCTATTTATTGTCTTCCAAGGAAATGTGTATTATTCCTCTGGACTGTGCTTACCCCAGCATCAAGTATTATTTTTTCTTCAACGAGGCTTATTTTGAGATTAACCTATGAGCCTGGTCTTCAGACAGGTTTATATATATATATATTTTTCTTTTTTTTGAGAAGTTCAAGAGTGCCTAAGTCCTAAATGATGGGTTTATATCCTCCAGTCTTCCCAGACTATAAAACAAAGATGCACTTCACAAACAGAGCTGCTGTGAAGATTCATCAGATAATGTTTAAAGACTGTCCAGCTGATGATTTAACAGTAACCCATATGAATGTGCAACTTTAGTTTAGGTTTTACTGCTGCATTTCTTACTAGAATGGAATAATTAACAGGAAAAGGACTATCTTGTGCAAGATACTCTCCTATACCTATGTATACATTGGTATACAAGATACTGCTCAGTCATTTGCAATCCTTTCACCTTTCCAACCTTCAAAGCCTCTAGAATTTCTGTTTTAAATCATCACGCTGTGTATGCTCTAACATAAACTCAAATACTGAGCCTTAATAAGTCCTTAGGTGCAAACAGTATTTGAAAGATTACTCCTGCATATGTAGAATTAAAGACTAAATTAGGACATCATAGAAGTCTGTAAGTAGTGATCATGTAGTGTTCATACAAGAAAATTTATGAGGTCAGAAATATCAAATTATCAATACATAATGAGTATCAGCAAGCTTATCACAACCTGTAGCTGATGTTCGCTTACCCAAATATGTTCTGGTTAATAGATCAAAAAACAAATTAATTATTTCAAGTTGCTCTAACTGTCTCTCCTTCCTGAGATGTAGCAGCAGCATCTTGCTGCAGTTAAGCAAAGAAAAGGAAATTCCAAGCAAGGTGGCATGGAGTAAGGACTATCCAGCTAGGTGAAGAAGTACATAGTTGTAGCCTTCTCAAGAAGGTACCAGAAGAAATGATGGTATTCCCATGAATGTTATTCTGATTCCACCTTTGGGTTTATCCTCTCTTTTTCTGACTTTATTTTTAATTGTCCCACAGCAACCTGAAGTCCCTATATTCAAAATGAATGGAGGAGAGACTTGATAAGGTGTTGCTCAGCTACAGAAGAGGATATATTCATACTCACATGCTCATTCTTTTCTCTCTATTCCTAGGTTCCTGTGTGTTTTTTTTTAGGGAACTATTGTGTCCTTTTTCCTATCTAGTTCCTACATGATCGGCTTTTGAATGATGACTACTTCATTTTTGCATGCTCTGACTATCCTTTTTAAAACCATCCTTTTTAAAATTTGTTTTTCTCTTATTCTGTTTCCTACTCTCCTCTTTTTTAAGAGTCTCTTTTTTAAAGACTCAATTGTTTTTATTTTGACATTGACTTTAGATAGGTTTTTGTTGTCCTAGACTTTTTCTACAGAGTGACAGCAATATTTTAATCAAACTCTGTAAATTGTCTATGCATTATGAAACCGAAATACTGTGTTTGAAGTTACTGGAAGGAAAAAAAAAACATAAGTCCAATTCTACCGAACTTCATCAGTAGAAAACATAAAGGATGAACTTCACTGATCATGTCTATATGCATACATACATGGGTATTATAGTATGAATGCATACATTCATACAATGGTTATTAAATTCCTCACATGTTATCCCAACATAGATTGTAACCAGAGTAAAATTTCTAGCTGGGCTTGTTGGGATCACATTATTTTCTTTGGTTCATTCAAAATTCTGTTTAGAACTTGGCAGAAATATTCCTTGGCAGGCTATTACTGAAAATGCTGTCTTGAATGACATTTGTGATAAAACAACTCAGATTTGATCACCACTGTATTATATTATTCCTAGAAGTGGGAGAGAATGGTGTGTACTCTAGGACACAGTAGGAATCTCAGGGTTAGCTGAATCTCAGGAATCAACAAAAAATATGCAGAATCAAGTATGCTACTTAATTAAATTAAATGTCTTTGTTCTAAAGATGTGTTTCTTATGCTTAAAGAAAAAAAAAGCATTGGTATTTTTATGTCATGGACTAACTAAAAATAGAGATGTGTAGGCTGTCAAATATCTGCTTTGATAAAGATCTTATCAGGTAATTATCTGCAACAAATTTTGGGTCCAATTTCTGCTGCCCAGACCCTTTTAGAATTCACCAGAGGGTGATTTTGGCAGGCTGTCAGCAAGAAAACAAGAGAATGAGCGGGGAAACATTAATAAAAGTTGAAAACAACAGCTTCTGAAGCATTTGAATCGTCATTCACATGCATGCGAAGAAGCTGCCAGATGAGAAAATAAGAAAATAGGCTGCAGGGAGATAACAGAAGGCCAGAAAAGAGACTTGGGAAAGTTGTATTCAGAAACCTGATGGGAAATTTAAATGGTTCTCTTTTTTTTTTCTAAGCTCTTACCAGGTGGTATCTCCCACATATCCAGAAAATAAATTCATATGCCCCATATACACATGCTGAGTTTAAACACACGGTGGATCACATCCCCATTTTCATCTGCTTTAACTCAGAAAAGCGTTAAGGCCTAGCAGAGAGTGGAGGAAGACTCTAAATAGCCACTAAAAGAAGATGAATTCAAGAATGCACAGAATGTAACTACAACAGAGGTAAATAAAAAAAAAACTCTCTGGCTAGAAGAGGGAGAAGATCCTGGTATCTCATTGCCTCAAACACTTCACTTTCCATTTTGCAAATACAAATGAAAGATAAAAATACAATTGAAAGATAAAGAAAATATTTTGTGGAAACTGTTTTCATTCCGCAAGCTTTAAAAATATGTTTTCTTAAATCCTTCAAAAATTCACTGTTTTTGTCCCTTTCTATTTTTTTTTCACATTTGCCACTGGCAAGGAAATAATAAAAGAGAAAGTTTTGTTAAATAAATCCTGAATATAAGCCATTTAAAAAAAATAGTCTTCCTCCTGCTAAAATTTTTCACTCAGCAGAGACTAGTAACCTTTACACACATGTATATCTCAACATGTCAATATATCACAAATAAATAAAATCTCTTGGCCTCCCTAGTAGGAACCAAATTTTAAAAATGTTCAAATATGGTCTCCCAATTCTGATTTATGACTTTTGTACAGACACAAAACTTTGCATTTCGCTATACCTTAGCAAACTAGGTACAATGCATACAGATATATTTTATTTATGTGTCAAAAGCAAAAACATGCAGGAACTACCACAGAGGAGGATTTTCACCTTAAAAGATATTTCATGTCTCAGAGCAGTAAAAAGCATTCAGCAGCTTATCAAAGAGTCAGGAGCTAAAGACTGTGGGTAAAATTTGCAGAAGGAAGACAAAATTTCCATTGATTAACAATTTTTTTCTCACTGCAGTAGTAATATAGATCTTTAATGACAAAAATAAATGATATTTGCAATTCTTTTCAAGCCTATTTACTCCATGGAGCGCTTAAAAAAAAATCTTAGACTACATAAGAATAAACTCTTACTTGTATGTTGTAAAGAGCTTAAACAATCTTCTCCAAAATGGCACAAAGGAAAAAGAGGCCAGGCTTTCAAAGCCTGAAATGAATTTTCTGCATAACTTGCATCTTAGCCATAAAAACTATGCACACTGTACAACAGACAGAGCTTCAGTTGAGCAAGGGGCTGGCTGAGCAGAAAAATGAGATCACTGAATGCTGAAACTGGAGCACCTGAAATATAGTTTGGTATCTCAGGGTCAAATTTATGCTAACAATTCTTAAGACATTTTGCTTTGTAAGGAAAAACTGTACATGCGAAAGAAAATCATATTGACTTTACACATAAATTTCATTTTTGTGAAAACTAAGTGCCCTACCCAGAAACTCTTACTACTTTCAGAATGTCTTTCAGGTACCGTCACCAGGGCCTGGCTGTAGTTCACTGTGTCCTTCAGAAATCAACCAGAGCTAAGTGGAATCAAAATTTCTGTTTATATTTCTAAATGTCACGATTCAGTATATTTACTTGTGCTAATACTGATCAATGAGTGTAACATTTCAAAGTTACACGCTCTTGAGGTCAATATATACAAAAATAATAAAAAGACTGATAAATGAAAAGCTAAATTCTTAAAATACACAATTTCAGGCTCAGAGTTCAGGAGCAAACTAAATCATCTTTGAAAGGTAGTCTTTATAGCATTACGTTTACTGTTCTTATTCATGCTGCTGGTATTTATGTTTAGGAAAATACATGTCCTCTATACTTTTTAATTACACTTTGTATTGCACTCTACATGCATCCAAATGGAGGTCTTGATCATACTGCTATGTGTTATGACCTAATTATTTCCAGGAAAAAGAATCACAAATAACAGCTTTTTCAAAACCAGCTAAGAATTACCTTCCTTTTCTTCCCTAAATAAGCATGCAACAAAATGTTATAATCTGCTGATTCAAAATTAACTCTTTCTATAACATTTCCCCTCGTGTTCAGAAGACTAAGCATTTTAGTGAGTAATGGAAAACAGATAGGAGTAAAATAATCTCCCACATTTGTTTACTTTTCCCCTTCTAAAATTAATCACAGAATCACAGAATGGATGAGGCTGGAAGGGATCTCTAGAGATAATCTAGTCCAGCCTGCCTGCTCCCGCATGGACACCCAGAGCACGGGACACAAGGCGGCATCCAAGCATGTTTGGAAGATCTCAGGAGAAGGAGACTCCACAGCCTCCCTGGGCAGCCTGTTCCAGGGCTCTGTCACCCTCACAGTAAAGAAGTTCCTCCTCACATGGAGATGGAACTTCTTTTGTTGCAGTTTGTACCCATTACCCCTTGCTCTGCTGTTGGTCACCATTAAGAAGAATTTGGCCCCATCCTCTTTACATTCTCCACTCAGGTATTTCTATATTTTGATAAGTTCCCCTCTCAACCTTTCCTTCTCCATACTAAAAAGGCCCCGCTCACTTAGTCTTTCTTCACAAGATAGATATTTGAGTCCATTAATCTTTTTTTTTTTTCTTTATGATGGACCCTCTCTAGAAGCTCCACGTCCCTCTTGTCCTGGGGAGCCCAGAACTGCATACAGTACTCCAGGTGTGGCCTCACCAGAGCTGAGGAGAGGGGCAGGATCCCCTCCCTTGACCTGCTGGCAACATCTTCCTGATGCAGCCAGGATCCCACTGGCCTTCTTGGCCACGAGGGCACACTGCTGCCTCATGACACTCTGCTTGGTGTCAAGCAGAACGACCAGGTCCCTCTCTGTGGAGCATGCTCTCCAGCAGGTGATCCTCTAATCTGTACTAATGCCTAGGGTTATTCCTCCCCAGGTGAAGGACCTCACACTTGTCCTGGTTGAACCTCATGAGGTTCCTCTTTGCACAACTCTCCAGCCCGTCCAGGTCCCTCTGGATGGCAGCACAGCCTTCTGTAGTGTCAGTTACTCCACCCAATTTTGTGTCATCTGCAAACTTGCTCAGAGTGCGCTCTGTGCCCTTGTCCAAGTCATTGATGAACAAACTGAACAGCACCAGGCCCACTACTGATTCCTGTGGGACACCACTGGCCACTCCAACTGGACTTGGACTCATTGATCGATCGTCCACCACCCTCTGAGCTCTGCCAGAAAAGTATGAACAAGCTGAATAAGTTTTTCTAAACTCTATCAAGTAAAAATGGTATATAGTTCATTGACTTAAATGGAATTAGGTCCAGACAGTGGAATGTATTCTATGACATTAATGTATTAGCAGTACATGAAGAGAATATTTGAAAGGTCTTGTTTGCTAATAACCTAAAAAATTGTTTACTCCTTTTATTAACAATAACTTTTCAATGTCTTGACATCTGTTTATATTAAACATTGTTCATTTCTAAATAAGAAAATCATGGCATTTAATTTGAAAAGATTTACTAATCCTAGAAAACTAAGCAAAAAAGGGTCATATTTGGGTTAAGTGTAACCTTGCTATTTTTTCTTCAAGTGCAGACAAAATCAAGAATGTGACTCCTAAAGAAAGAATTGTAATGATAATGTTTAGATCCTCTCTCAGAATGTCTGAATTAAATGTGCTGCTAGTTAAAAAAAAAACAAAATAAATGCCCTAGGATCTCAACTAGTATAAATCAATAAAAGGCCAACAATCCTAGAATGACTAAACATTTAACTTTATATCCAAAAATCTATGACTTCTCAAAGTCTGTTCTTCTTTAGCCTTGTTTCCCATATTATCCTTTTTGCATTCGCCTTTCCTACCAGCTTAGCTCTGTTTAAAGGAACAACAAAAGAATCAGTTTTATATTCAGGTC
Source organism: Nothura maculosa (assembly GCA_032353885.1). Lineage (NCBI taxonomy): Eukaryota > Metazoa > Chordata > Aves > Tinamiformes > Tinamidae > Nothura > Nothura maculosa. The sequence continues at coordinate 1,960,783 of JAUBOD010000981.1, read as the reverse complement.
TGTTGGTCAGAATGAGTACCCAACCAAACTGAAACTGAGAAGCCCTCTTCTGCAGTCACCAGACTCCCTTTTTGTTACGTGCCAGATGCCTGCTCTCCATCTGATCTAAAGAGCTGCGTAGCCCATGTGGACTCTCAGTGGGACCACTGCCAGTACAGGTGCTCTAGGAATGAAAACTCCTCTCCACGAACACGAGTTGCTGACAGAAACTCAGAACACACGCAAGCCTGGTGTCAGAATAGCAGAAATTCAGTACAAACCTCATGGCCTTTTCCATAAGTGTGTGGGGAGATCTGCAGCAGATAAAAGCAATTCAGGGCTTTCAGAGAAAGCACCTCTAGAGAAAGCAAAATTCAGAAGGCTGACAGAGAGAAATTGAGACCTCATGGCTGAATTCACTACAGCCAAAGAGATTGTATTTCATTTTCATAAGGCTTCATTAAGTTCATTAAGGCACATATTTCATCCCCATATCATTAGATTTTCAGGCACATTCTACCATCATGGATCAATCATGTACTCTGCTGCTAACCTTCAAAACTGGATTTTAATAGCAAAGCCTTCAGTTGAACAAGGTGAATTGTAATATATATGAATTTATATAATATATATTGTGCATCAATTCTGGGTAGGACAAAAATTATTTTCAGTTATCAATAAAGAAAAGTTCTCATTCATTTTTGTGTTTTCCTGTATTTGTAAGCATATTTAAATTTAAAAGATAGTGGAAAATAATATCTGTTAATATAACTTCTAATAAAATTTGTTAGAAAGGGGTTATGGCAGAGTATAAAGAACATTAAATATTTACTCTTCTTGTTCATAGAAACAAACCTAACCAAAATATAACCTGGGAATAACCAGGATAGCCATCCGAGATCACAGAATTAATTTTATAAATCTTTAGATGTCAGAAAATTTTTGAAGAAAATATAAAACTTTGCCAATTACTGCCCTACTGTAATTGGGAGTTTACGTGATTTCTCTCTGCAAAACTATATTAAACTTTTTGCTTGTTTGCTTTAATATCACAGAGCTTTTTCAGCCTTTTTCATGGCAAAAACTCCGCCTTTTCATATTTCTTTTCTTCACTTCCCTTTTCTTTACTGTGACATTGCATGCCTCATTCAATTTTTATAGTGAAAGCAGTGTTGGATTCAGCATAGGGAAGAAGGGAGTGAAAATAAAAAAAAAAAAGAAAAGCAATTTAAAAAGAGTTTGTATTTTATTGTTTCTTTTTTATAAAATGTGACTTTTAATTTAAAAATCAATTTCCAAATGCTTAAAAAGTTCTTTTGAAATCCTATTATCAGTTCTAATATTAAATCTGTGCCTACAGTAGGAATATGGCAATTTATACAGCATTTCATTTATTCTGTATCCACAAGATATTTTGTTTTTCCACCATCTCAGCAGCTCTAAACACTTTAGTGTAGGTGACTGGAGCATTTTGGGTTCGACTAGAACTGCTCAGACCAGTTATCAATAACACGCAGGTCAAAACATTGTTTCACCTTAACTTCTGAATGGTTGGTTGCCTCTTCTACACTGTGCTAGTGCTAACAACAACAGGGGAAAATGAAGAAGCAAAAACTGGTGTGGTCAAACCTCTACTGCCACTCTAAATACAGCTTTTGAGAAATCCTAACAGGATTGCACAGCCATCTTTCTGCCTCTCTGATTTTCTCTGTGCATGCAGTCCCTATGTTTATAGTGCCAGCTAAAGCAACCAGGTGCCAAAAGGAAGGATTTAGTTAATCATATAACAGAGATAAAAAAAACAGCATGCTATTTATAGTGATAAAGAAAGCCTGCTCCATCCCTTTCCATATTGAATTGTGAGATACTCAACAAGCTTTGCTACACAGTGTCATGACACTTATTTTTAGTTTTGGATTGAGGAAGCCTTTTTCAGTCACACTGACAGAATAAAAGCACAATCTGGTAAATGTTTGTTAGCGATGCTGCTTGTAGGTTGCCTTCCTCGTGCCAGTCGTCCCACCAAGGCCACAGGTTGAACTGTGGTGCCTGATGCTTCCTTCTTTTCTCTATATCAATCCAGAGCTTAAGAACAGCAAATTACAGCACCCGGTACTGCTGCTGGGGAAAGACAGACCTGAAAAAACAGAGCTACCAAAGCATAGCCATGAAGGAGATAGCCAGGGGCCAATTCTGCTTATCTTGGCTCCAGTTTTTCCTAATTGTGATCTTTACACTCAGTTCTGGAAATCAATATGAAATTCCAGCAGAAGTAGCATCACTCCTAGTGCTCTTGCTAGCAGGATTTTGACACCTGTGATATCATTTATTGTAGAAAGCCAACCATAAAAAAAAGGTTATCTTGCTTGCCAAACAATTATTTTGTGTTTATAAATAGTATCTTTTATTGGTGTCCAGAAGAGGACTCTAATTTGCATACTTCCTTTTTCTTTATGGTAGTGTTAGCTTAACTGCATTAAAAGCACATCTATCAAGTCATTCCCTTAGCTCTGGTATGCCTCATAGCAGCATGATATAATAAAATATCAAGATGGCATAAAGGGTTACCATAAGTTAGGACCACATTACTGGGAATCAGCTCATCCATTCGCTTCAGCATTAATACATAAACTTAAACCTGTCACATGAGGAGAACATTGCCACATTTCAGCAAAGGCTTATTAACTGCTATTCTTCATAAGTCTAAATTGAAAGGCAGACTTGCTCTGAGTTTCTTCCTTATACATTTGAGCATCTAATTTCCTACAGTCAGTCTTTTTTATTGTCTTCCGTGTGCCAAGTTCTGCTAACACTGCTTATGTTTGTTACATTCTCAGCCACTTATAATGTGACATCTTATATACCAAATGCTGGTGTTTAGTTCTTGTGAAAATGAAACACAAGGGAGATAGAGAAATGATAAATGAAATTGCATCAAGTGGAAAGAATAGCTAGTAAGCACCAGGGGAATTAAGGTTTGAATCATCAACAATTAACACTCTGCAGGAGGACTTAATAAATATTAATAATATTAACACTTTATATGAAGAAGAAGCAATATGTCTCATGATCTGGAATGACGGTTGGAAGGCAGGAAGATCGGAATTTCATTCCTGGCTTTGCCAGAAGTTCTGTATCAGGCTTTAAGCAGCTCCTTTCTGTTAGATATTCTCAGTTACCTGGTCATGCAGATGTCTGTGCTTTGGGTTTGGTGTCCTTATACTGAGTGTTCAGACTACAGAAAACTACTAGTACCAAGAACCAGCACCTGCCTTCAATACAGCGTCAGTCCAAAACAATGCAGCCAACAGGATCATCTTCACTGCAGGGAATGTGGATATCAAGAACTGAGCTCCTGCTGAAAACAGGTCATTTACACCAACTGTGCACACCACCAGTGCTAAGGCACTGAGCAAGTTGGAAAGACCATGTTTAGCTGTGTTTCATTTGGATTATTAATGTAGCTGTGCTAAGATGTTAATATCATTTTACCAGTGGTGGTGCCAAACTGCTGTGACAGAAAGGTCAACTACATAAAGAATTAAAACAAAAAACAACACAACTTTATCCTCAACTAAATTAGTCAATCCAAAAAAAATCCAGTGTTCCAAACAAACAAATATCAGAACCAACTAATTTTAAATGACGGGTATAAAAAATATTAATTTGATTTGCTTATATTATTTTTCTTCAAATATGCTATTACATTGTTGCAATTTTTTTTTCTACTTACATTTTACTTGGAGAGTTCCAAAGTGAGATTGAAAAACACAAAGGAAATTATGTCCCAAGATGATTTTCTTACTAAGGGCTGAAGATGTCCTGTTCCCATTCAATGAATATTGTCATCAGAATTACCTAGACATTTCTGATAAATTCAGGTTTTGAAACTCTTTTCACAATATCTCAAGAACAGAGAGCACATCCACCCTAGTATTTTGGTTCAGATCAGGAATGCACTTCTGAAGCAAATCTCTCTGCCACCCTCAACATGCTACATGGGTGGTTCACACCATGTAGTAGTCTAAGGGTGCATGAAGTCCAAGGGTGCATGAAAGGCACTCCTTTCAGATATTTTCAGATTCAACATATTTCTACAAGTCTTATCAGGATATTCAGAAAAGAGTTAATGGCATGCTTTCCTGAAAATACAGATTTTCAGCGAAAGAACAAAGTTATAAGGAGCTTAGAGTAAAAAAATAAATTATTAAGGTGGCAGTTAACCAATCATCTTTGCAACCTTTTGAGGTTTGCTTATTAGTCTGTATAACTTGCCCTACATCTGGCATGCTCAGGAGAAGCTCACTGCCAGTACTGCCATTCAAAATATTGAAGATTCTTAGGGAAGCAACATAGCCCAAGATGGGTAGTGCCACCTTCCATCTCTGATTTTGTTTATGTGCATTTCCTCTGCTGAGACTGGGCAAAGGAATACCATTTGGTTATATGAGGGATTAAGATATCTCCTTCTTCCTCAGCCTTAGATTTTCCTGATTAACATTTCAGTCACAGTCCTTAGCACATTCCCAGGCTGCTTCCCACTTTCAGAAGCCTTTAAAGATACACAGGTAAAATTGCAAATTCCATATAGCATATGGTAAAAAATATTAAATGCATTGTCCTTTGCAATGATATTCTTATCACCATTTGCTCTCCATGAACATCACATAGAAAAGAAATTTCTACCATTAAAGGAAGTTTTTGGAGTAGGGTGCCTACAGTAAGCAATGCCATTTTCCCTGATAACATAACTTTTATTTTAAGGTGTAATCATAGGGAGTAAATACCCCTAATTAAGTGTAAATTAAATTCTGTCCTGATATGGAATTTGGGATTTTATTGTCCATATTATAACCTATCTTGGACAGTCAGCAGAACAGCTTTGGTGCAGGAAATGAGCCATTTTCCAAAAATTTGCATCAAGTCAAAACAAAGACTGTTCTCTACCTGTCTTCAAAAGGTGGCTTAGTTGCAAGTAGCCTGCCTTGAAAACTAGAGAGTTTAGAAGAATGAAGATGTCCAGATTGTTTCACATGGCCCTCAGAATAAGAAAGCAAGCCCTGGACCTATTTACTTTACAAATACAACATCTAGCCTTCCTTTCTATCTTAGGAATTGATTTAGACATCCTTTGAATGACTAAGAAACCTTCAACTTGAAGACTACTTTTTGGTTGACCAGAATTTCTGACACAGATTTGTTATCTCAGATAGCTCACAGCAGCTGTTACAAGAGATACTCATTCTTGGGGTATTTCTGTCAGTTCTTGGAGCTAACTTTAGAAATGCACTTTGAGTTGTAGGTGAAACAGTCTGATATTGGATGAAGACTTTGGCCTTTTGTTTAGAAGAAACCTTAAGAGCCTGTTAAATACCATAGCACTCTGCAGTAGCAGGCAGGTTCTCTAGCGGGGAAAAAAAATAAAGAACTAGAAATAACATAGAAAGAACATAGAAAGACTTAAAAGTTGTCTTTGGGCAGTTTACAAAAACTTTGCTACAGAAACCACTTAATTCTGTGATATTTATTTGGAAATGGTAAAAAAAAGTATAAAATGAACAAGACAAAAAAATAAAAGAAACACTGGAGGACAGACACTTTGTATTTTAAAATATTTATGCAAAGATTTAATTATTATCAATAGGACTTATTGTTTGCAACTAAATCTTTGTGAAAACCCATAAAAGTAGTGGACTAGATTTTCAACCTATCCTGCTGCCAATGATGGGACATTAAATTGGGAACAAGAGTTTTCTTTCCACCTTCCCCAAAAGTAGATAAAACAAACAAACAAATAAACAAACAAATAAACAAACAAAAATGCAATAAAGCTCAAAATTCTGAAGAATTCATTTATTTTATTGTATGTAACCTTACATATCTTACAAATTGTACCTTTATTTTTTGGTGTTGCATTTGTGATTTGAATGCGTTACAGGATAAAATGTAAGATTATCCCACCAGGTCTGTATGAGAAGGATTTAGAATCAAAATGAAGACCATCCCTTGCTAGGACAAATCCTTCAAATGCTTGGGGCAGAGGCCTGGCTGCATGTAGATATGAGCTTGGCACAGCCCACATGGGAAGAAAGAACATGGCTGTTGCAGAAAGCAGGCAGGAGCAGCAAATAAACAAGCTAAATGAAGTGGTAAAATAGCAGTAGATGTGCCATAAAAGAAGCAGAGGCAGACTCCTGTCCATAAACAGATGCTGAAACAGAAATGAACTTTGCAGCAAAGGCGAATAATGCCAAAACTGCAGTCCTGTGGACATAAAGGCAAAAATCCAAATAAAATCAGCATCTCGCTCTGATCCACCTTCTGTGCCTCCAAAGCACCCATAAAGGGGCAGTGCCCATTAGACATAGTTTATAGCTTGTCACAACAGGGTTCAAATCCAAATACAGAAGTGTTTTTACACATTTGGACTCCAATATCAACAATGTTGGCTGCTATGTTTTGGCATGCTGCTTTCTCAGCTGAAAATGAAAACAAACCAAACGAACTAAAACTCCCCTGAATTCTGCCAGTTTTATTCTCAAGAAATGGCTAAGGCTCCATGGGCATTTTCATAAGATCATAAGATGAGGAGCAGTCCCATTAAAATAACTAAAAGAGTATACACCAGCTTTAGTGATATTACAGTTTGGTCTCACTTCTTTCTCAGGGCCTCTGAAAAACTTGTATAACCACTGTCTTTGACTTAGGGTATTTTTCTTGCCCTCCATTTTTTGGTTTGTTTGCTTGTGACTAAAGCTAGTAAACTATTTCTCAGAACATTTTTCCACTGGAAAAAGCTAGTTCAACTAAAGCAGACATTTTCTGGAATATACGGTTCATGAGAATTTTTGACACAAAATGTTCTATAAACTTCATTTTGATAAGGTCAAAATACCTTGTTTCAGGGACTGTTTTGATTTATGATTTTACAAACATTTATCTCATGCAACAAAAGCCTTATTACTCTGTTTCTAATAACAGAAAAGTCAAAACAAGTCAAAAAGAAACATTTTACTCTTACCAAATTGAAGAAATTTATGGGACTACTTAGATATGTCTGAAGTGAAATCATTTGGGAATGCCATCCTATGAGAAAACACATCTTTTTGTCCCAGTTTGAGATGAAAGGAAGTTTTGAACTACAATAAAGATTAGGATTTCCAGATAGTTCTTCCACTCACCTCAATCTCCATTGACTTCAGGCGAACCAAAAGCTCCTTTTGAAGTATTTAAGATTTGATACACTTTTCCATGTTTATCCAAGATGTTTCTTTCTATGATCTTTGCTGAATAACTGCTTTCCTTGTTCTCTATTACAGCAATTATTTCTCTTACAATTTAGCAATGTGCCCTAAAGCAATGTATCACAACAGTGACCTTCAGATTTACACAGATTTGCAAAATACCTATTTGAAGAGAACCTACCAAAGTAGAAGTGCTATCACCTAGTTTAGAGCATTGGTAGTGACAGAGAGAACATTCTGCTTTCTCCATTGAACACTTCAGGAGCCCTACGACTCTATGGAGTGCAAATGATGGAAAGTCCTTTCCTTACTTACTGTCCGTATTCAATCTGAGTGATTTAGTACTGTAGCACCCTTTGACATTATTCTTCATCTCTGGAAGCGGAAACAGACTGCCTCAGGTGCAGAGCTTAGACCTTCAAAGTCTGAATTAGATGTTCCACCTATTCTGTTGTCAAGTACAAATTATCCTATGTTTCTATTTGCAGGAGAGTTATTTTCCCAAATATATTGGTGGAGTCATCTTGTCCTCATACATGTGTCTTTCCTTTCTCTACAGCAGGTGTGCTACTGTTTGTTGATGCATTTGGTGTCCAATTCCTTCTTTTATAATATGAGGCAAATCCTCTATGCTCATCCATGCATGCTTTTAACTGCTCTTTAGTTAAGAAAGCTGAGGATTTGGAACAGTGTTCTGTTACTACTGGTTATTCTTATACTCTAAGCTGTAAAGAAATAAGAGCTCAGCCTAAGCCAACATCATTCTTTTTAAGTGGAGGTAGGACATTTTCACCAGCTGACAATGGAGCCCTTTGTACTTGGACTATAGAATAAGAGGTTATTATGTATTACAAATGTGCTATCCTGACTGTACATAGCAGTACTTAGCTAGTCTTGCAGACAGACAAATACAAAAACCATGAACTACATCATTCATCTTGATGATACACTAATTATGAGGACAAATAAAATTGTAAACACTAATTCTGTGGCCTACTTAACTATAGAGGTTACATATTTCTGTGAAGTATAAATATCTGTGGTCTAATGAACTATAATTTATTTTCATATTAACACCTTTTCTTATGAACAGAGCCGGACTTACAGGAGAAATTTGGGAGATTTACAAATGAAGAGTGTCCATAGCAGTATTGCTTTCAGCTGAGTATATACCACTGGACAAACAATATTCAAACACTACCAGTGTCAGCTTTCAATTACTACAATTACTATTCCTTCTAAATCCACTCTCTTGCCTGGTTGGACCACTTTTGCCTCTTCAGGCTCATTCAACCCTACTTGTCTCTGAAAAATATTTTTCTGCCTTTCTGTTAGAGAAAAAAAATAAAATTAATCAAAACAGAAATAGTCAATTGAGGGACTGAAATGTAGGTAATTTTGCATGTATAGGAGATTTGGTGGATGTCTGAAGAGAAAGTGAAAGCTTCACAGGCCCATATAGCTCCTGCATGTATTATGTTTTGAGCGTTGTGGAAAAGTATACTAAATCAAATAAAAGTTTACAACTGTTTCAATTTCCTGCTGCACATAGTGGGAAAGTGCCTGCTTTCTATTGGACAAATTCCATAGATTTTCAGCTTTTAGTTTGTTCCTGTCTTTTCTCTATTAAGCAGTAGCACTTCTGTGGTTTAGAAAAACAATGCTAAAAGGGAGACTGCAGCTAAAGTTTCTGTGCATGTGTGTTACTTCATTAATATCCTTACTGTCAATATGTCAAAGCCAGTATTAGAATACAATAAATTGGACATATTTCCAATGACTACTTATTGGATTACATACTTATTACTGACTTCTTTCCTTAAGGCATTTTGCTCATATTTCTTCCTCTTTACATCTGCTTTCAGTGAACCATCTAGGAATTTAGTTTACTGACATGAATATTCATTCTTTCTTCTGCTACCTCTAGTGGCTTTGGATCAAGCAGAGAGCATAGTTTCAGTTCTATGTACATGAATATTTACAGGTGCCATATTTTATATCCACATTTTACAGATGATGCACTAGGAGTGGTTTCTTCCATTTCCAGTCACCAACATGACGATGCCATATCTCCCTTTTGACTTATCACTTTAGCTCCAAAGGAAAACCATGATAATTCACAGAAGACTGTGCATGATCAAAACAGAGTTAAAAAGATTTGCCAAAACAAAATACAGTGAATAATTATGAATAATAAATTCCAGAAAATTACAGTCTGAGAGCAGGCTTTCCACAGGTTAAAAAGAATATCAAATAAATTCTTTGTTAGCTCTTCTGTATCCACTGTGTGAAATTTCTTACTGCAAAACAGTTCACAAAATCCTGCATAATCTTTAAAGTGCATCAAGCGTCTGATGCTATATTGTTAAAATGAAGGATCAGTATAAAACTCAGACATGGTGCTACTCCCATTGCTGTGTCTTTGCTGCCTATCATTTGCAAGTTTGCAGCAATTCTAAGTGTGTTCATGTGACAGCCCAAGAAAATGCCACCAAGGATGCGGCTGAGCTGGTTCCATAAGTGATAGAGCAGACTACAGAAAAAGTATACAGAAAGCCACAGAGGTACTAAAAATAGCCGAGACTAGAGGAGAAGTTCCCTATTCTCTCTCACTGCCCATCAGCAAATGTGCTGGCTTTCAAGCAATTTAGCACCCATGAGACTGCCAATGTGAGAAGCCTGGCCTATCTCCTTTTTCCTACGATTTTACCGCAATAATCCCAGTGAAGGAAATAGCACCAAGTTTCTCAGGCTGTTGCACAAGCAAATATAATATTATGATAAACCCTATCAACCAAAACACCAAGTTACAAAAAGAATAAAAAAAATATGAAACTAAGTTTCTAAGCTTGGCATATGTTTTTCTTCAGTATTTTGGGGGGGTTGTTTCTTAACTGCACTCCCCACATTTGATATTCTGTTCAGATGTAAGAGGGTAAGAACTGACTTTCTATTACTGGACAGAATTCATTTTCATTTTTTCAAAGAGGATTTTCCTTTTCCCTAAGCAGCAGTTGTACTAACAGGAAAAGAAGACAGAACTTTTCAGAACATTCTTTGGCTCCTGAAAAGTAGTCAGAATAGCCTCTTCCCTTTTTTAACTGGCTTTTATAACTTCATGGATGCTAGTAAATTTTTCCATCTGAGCACAATCCTGATTTCACAGAGTACATCTGTCATTTAGAACAAGGACACTGGGGTCTGGATTCATGCATTCTAGTCCTTGCTATGGCACTGAGAAGCTTTATGCCTTCAGGCAAGTCACTTAGCTTCTCAGTGTTTCAATTTATCCTACTACAAAATAAGTATAAATAATACTGTTCTCACTGGGGTGTACTGAGGTCAAATTCTGACTTTTTTCAGCAAAACTAGGAACAGCACTTCTGCAGCTGATGGAATTAGGCTAGAGTAAATTCATTGCAAGTGTCTTTCATTGTAAAGTGCTTTACAAACTACATACAATGCAAAACGATGAATTACAACCAACTCGGAGATAAAGGCGGCAGGCCAACTAGTATAACGGGCCAAGCACTCTAATGTGCAGTGCTAAAAAAATATTCAAGAATCACAGCAAGAATGCTTAATTCCATTAAAATGGTAATAGCATCTTTCTAACTGCTATGCAGGAGACAGACAGAAACTTTGTGTTAAGATCTTATCTGACACCTTTGCACATCAAACAGCAATGAATTCTGCTCAGGAGGCGGCTTTTTTTTTTTCTTTCCCTTTCGGAATCACTGCTTTCAGTTTGGTTCTGCCACATCTGAGGCTGAGACCTGCATTTTGCTCAGCAATAAGAACTTAGAAGCTGCCAGCACTATGAATTGCTGGGAATAATGTGAAATCTTGTGGCAGCTCCACTGCTCCCAATTCCTCTCCTGTGGACAAGTGTGCTGCACAGATGACCTGCACCTCCCTGTCCATACCAAGCCAGGTGTCTGCAGTTTCCCTGGACCTGGAGCCAATCTGGTTACATCTTTCTCTCACACCACTCATTTCTCATAGTGGTCTTTGCTCACCAGCTGTAATCTCTCACCTCCTTCCCACTGCAGATGCACACATTAAAACAGTCACAGTTTTTACAGCTGTGATCCAGGAAGAAAGGGTGCGAAAAGTTGGGCCACTCTATTTTTTTTACTGTTACAGCTTTTGGTGTTTATGCCTGCTCTACCCCAGGCACTGCTTGCTTGAGATATTAGGTGTGATTTAATACTAGAGCAAAGTAATAATGGAACATTTGGGGAAAAGAACAAATACAAATCACATATTTGGTACTTCTGGGAACACAAAGAAAGCAAAATGCATGGGAATTTGAGCTTGAAAATCAGCTGCTAAAAAACCTCATCGTAATTAAAAACAAACAAAACACTCTATATTGTTACTGAAGTTATGATCATATAATCTAAAGAGGTCTACTTTATTTTATTTCACCTGCACAGACACCCACAATCATACAAATACCTTTCTTAAAGCAGTTCCATTGCTTTAACCTTCATTTCTTCTTCACAGCTGGAATAAACAGTTAATCTCTCAGGGGATCATGCATGCTATTTGTTATTGATTTTATAGCTCAACCACATAGTAGGGCCGTGAACAGGTTGATATCAGATTTGGAAACAACCACTTAGAAAGAGTCACCAGCTGTGCACTTGTGATAAATTACATTTTTTCCCTATGAATTTTATACCTAGTTATAGTTAGTTTACAGAATTTGGCACCATATGGACTGCCTGCTAGTGAGGTAACATCCAAAAGCATAAAAACTGTCTGCAGTGAAAGCAGCAGTCTTCAGTTGGAGACTTTTCTTTTAGAATATTATATCACAGTTGTGCATTTGGAGATCATGAAAGGTTTGGCATGTACCTCTGTATTTTGGATTTGCCACAGACACTGAAGTTGTATAAAACAGAAGTACACAAATGGTAAATGTGTCATTGATAGGCACAGAACTTCGAACCAAGATACTGTAAATATAAGATTCCTTTTAAAAATGGCTTTATTGGTTTTGCAGCTCTTAAAAAAAGCCTCCCTGACATCTACACAGGGAAAAAAACATCTTAAGTTATGCATTCTATGCTATACATTAGTGGTACAGTGGTACATGCACACACATATATGCATCGTCCTTGTGCTTTTCCATCCATGATATTGCCTCACCAGTTATGTGATACACTAATTGAAACTAGAAGTAGAAAGATTGGCTAGTTCATCCTATGTTAATCCATCTGCCACTATAGAATTGTCTGATATGTATTCAAAGGTGTTGTTCCCAATGTGATGGATTCTTTTCCTTGAAAATTGTCTAGGCTACTCATATGATAGTTTGAGCTGAAGTATCCTCCTGAAGTACTGGCACACTATGGAAACCTAATTTCTCATTTACCATTATTTCATTTAGTAATTTCCTAATATAAGCAGAATTATATGAGTGCAAAATTGATGAGATACTGGATATAAAGCTCGCAGACTAATGAATGGATGCATCGCCATGGATGTAGTTTTAGCATTATTGTAATTTAAATGTGAGCACAGGATTTCATCATAGGTTCCCATTTCAATGTAAATGTACCAAATAATAGCTAAATATATGAGAACAAATTTTAAGCAAACTGAAGTTTAATTTTAATGGGAATAAAGATCCCAAATATGAAATCCACTAATCAGAAGAAACTGTTATTTATTTGTAAAGTAGACTTAATTAAATACACTTTTCAGGGCTGGGTAGCATTCCCCTAGGTTCCAGGTTTAATAAGGAGTGTTCACAAAACTCTGCAAAAAAAGAAAAAAAAAGAATTTTCCATACAATAGCTAATATTCAAAAGTCAACAGATACTCCTAGAGCTGGATGAATAATTACAAAAAATTGAATAATGTATTCAAAAATATGAAATTCATCACCTAAATTACTTGACTAATACATCTATGAGTTATGAAGTGACTATGCTGGGTGAATAATACATCAATAATTAATATGAAAAATATAATTAAATTCTTCAAATTAATTACTCAGAGAATATGAGAAACCATAATTATTCTCCATACTGTACTGAGAGAATAGAATGCCTGAGCAGTCTGTATGCTAGTCAAGTGTTAACAGTTTTTGGTGCAAGGTATAGGATGTATCTTTATAATTATGGAGCATTGGGATGATGTCTCAAATTTCACCTTGGGCGACAAATGAAGAAACATGTCATAACTGAACAAAATAACATATGTTTTAATAGAAATATGCTAATATTGGGTTGTGTAACACCTCCTGGCTGACAAAGACACCACTCTGTCTCTTTGAACAAATTGAGCAAGGAATGCCCACTGGAGGGAAGGGAACATGCGACAAGCAATCAGGCATTGGGGCTGTGCAAATTGCATTTGCTAATTCTGACCATAGGCCACTTTTACACTCCATTTTGCATCAATAAACAACCATGGTTCAAGTATGTGCTGTCACTCGGCCTGCCCTCCACCCTCTGCATCAGTGCAGGGGTGCCCAGAATGTGGGCTGGGGTGTTCTGAGGGGCACGAATTGTGTTTTGGCATTCTGCTCTTTACAGACTGTCAGTGAGTACCTGAAAAGCTACCAGAGAGGGATGGAAAACACATACGTCTGGGGCTCCGGGATCGCGAGTCACCCTAAGACTCTTGCAGCAATTAGCAGTATATGCTAGCTATAACGAGCACGTGTGCGCTCAGAGAATGCCAGGCATCTAGAAAACCTAAGATTTTCACTTACAATGTGTGTCACTGCCATGACCTAAATATGATAAACATGGCTTTTCCTTTTGGAATAGGTGCTAGGTGGGATGGGGGTAGATTTTTCCTCTGGGTCTTTCTCCACAAAGGTAACTCTACACTGGCCACAGTTTATGAGGAACGGCAGCAAAATCAGTTTTGCAGAGCACAAATGAGAGAATTTTGCATGGCTCTGCCCAGGGTCTTTCCCTGCCTATCGTTATCCTTGCCACTATTTCATAGAAGTCCATGTAGTTCTTTCTTGATAAACTCTGTCATTCATCATAAAAATGCACCTGCACCTCCATGCATAGGCAGTGTAAGGTTATATTCAAATATGCAGTGCTACTCTGAATGATGTCAGTGAGAGTTATGGATATGGATGGAGGTCAGTGCTATGTGTGGGCAACAGCACAGCTGTAATAAGGATTGATATTGAAGGCATCATTTATTAGGTGTCTAAAACACTATATATTTTAACTTTTTTAACTTTTTTTTCAATCCTAGTTCAGCAATAGAAGAAGAGGAGATTTATCATGCATTTAATAAGAAAATAGAAACAAAGTGAGTCTATTCATTACACTGATATAAAAAATGTGCAATTAACCAAAAGGAAAAAAAAGCCCTTTATTGCTATCTTGTAAGCAGGATAAACTTGTAAGATTATATATGATGGAACAAGTAAATCCTACATACTTTTATCTCCAAATGTTTTGATTTGACCAGAAATCTCATGTTGCTCTCAAGTATAAAGTATTTTGAAAGATTCTGAAAAAGAAAATAATGATCCACTTCACTTACACAGCCCATCAGACTTTCTTCCCCTCCACAGCATACATATGAATGATGATTAATATGAATATTCAGGTTGCAAAGTAAAGTTCTTTAAC
>JAUBOD010000981.1:1925106-1945841 GCA_032353885.1 Nothura maculosa | reverse complement strand
ATTAGGGAAAAAAAACTAATATATTCTAGGACTTTCACGGGCATCTTGTCTGCCCATTGTCTGATCTGGCTGGTTCATCAGCAAACAACAACAGTCCTGAGTGCATCTGCCCCTATCTATAAAGATCCTAAAATATTTATCCTTTGTGAAAAAACACATTACCCTACACTGTAATTCCCAATCACCGCCTCTCTAGCTTGGGATTCTCACACCTATTCCAGATTTCTCTGTATTCATCCTAACCTATCTATGCTACAGAAAAAGATCTTTCAGCTCATGAAAGATTCCAATCATATGGAATAATTAATAGGCTACCCTTTCATATTGATTAAACAGAGCCATTTTAATTACCATTTCTATCCTTTTCCACCTATCAACCATGTCAGTGAGAATGTATATTTTCAGGAGCACAGCTGTGCTTCTTTTTCAGTAAACTTCTGCACATTACGACAACATAAGAATTTTTAAAAATGAGAAAGTTGCTCACCAAAGGCACAATTATTTCTATAAATGCAGACAATGATGTTTACGTAGGACTTCCTGCATCTAGCTGCTTCTTTTCAGTCTCCTGGACTGTGACACAGTTGTATACATAGCCTTGAAATTGCCAATTACATCCTAATTCTGCTAAGCGCTGAGCATCTTCTCCAAAATACTGAGTCTCCTGGAGTGCTAATGACGGCAGTGGGAGTGAAGGAGTTCAGTGCCTTGCAGGGCTGAGACACAGCTTCTTTTACTGGGGATTTCAAGTCCTGTTTATTCCTGTGGATTCTCATGCCCTATCAGTTCTTGAAGGTGACATAGAAGAAAACATGATGACAACAGGGCATGACAAATCTCAGAGAAGATTTGAATGTTAAAACCCTCCCGTGAAATGTAGATATTATTGGAATAACCTGAACAAATTGAGAAATTGGCTGGCAAGGGCATGACATCATTATCATGGCACAGTATCTTCAAGGAGAAATTGTGCAAGACTTTTTATAAGATTTATTACATTTCCAAAATGAAATAAAATATTAGGCCTCTAAAATTTTTTATTTAAATTCAATCAGTAAGGAACTCCTAAGTCTCATCTTCCCGCCCAATGAATTAACCATTATCATATTTTTGTCTGAGATAAAAATGAATGATCTGCTTTTGATTAAAAAAAAAGGAAATAAAAAGGAAAAGAAACCTTCACATAACTTTGAACTATGAATCAGCCTTGGAGCTCTCATTAAAAACTCCCTAAGTTTTAATCATAGAACACAGTCTCTGTTGTCTCCAATCTGCATAGTGACATTCCTGACAATTACTCAAAGGCAAAATTGTTTCAAAAAAATAAAATAGGAGATGGGGAAGCATTATTTTCATAACTTAAGAAACTTAAGAAGAAGGTATGGTCTGAGCACAGTCCTACAAGTTAGCAGCTATAATTTTCTGAACTTAGCTCTGCCATCAGATCTCTTAGCTGACTTTGGGCAAATGGTATATAATTCCTCATTATAGTTCACTAGTAGAAAGTTTCTAGCAAACACTGTGTAGAAGTGTCATATTTGGAAGTAGTCCTACAGTTGTAGATTCTTCTTTGCAGGAACAAACATAATGACAGAATGCAATGTAATTTGGATAAAGACATCAGTTCCTACAACAACTTTTTCAATAAGTTTTTGCCCAAGATTCTTCATTCTGATATGACAAGTAACAATAAAACATTTTAAAAGGTTGTATTTTCTCCATTCAAAATGTCAAAACACAGCATAGGAAGGTGCAAATGAAAACTCTTGCATATGGAAAAAAAATTAATCACCATTACCAGATTGTCACACTGATGATGATGAAGAACCTGATGGCAATTGAGAGCAGAAAATCTGAGAAACAAGAAGAAAACAAAGAACTTGGGATGTCAAGGAATGAGGCAATAAATGAAAACTTATCTCTCTATTACTCATAAAGAGAGTCACAGAAGACCCTCAAGGAAGATGGGGCTTAAAGTGGAGAGTTTTGATTTAGCTGTTGGGATGCACTTCCTCAGTGAACTGATGCTTTGCCAAATGCCCAAGTAGTGTTTTACTTTCTCTACAAGGGGCAAATTTGCCTGAATGGACTAAGAGGATACAGATTTATTCACATTTATAAATGTGAACAAGAGTGTTATGGCAAATAGGAAAACTCTTTGTCAAGAATCGCAGATACTTTGAAACAATCTTTTTAGGTCCCTTTCCTGTCTTCAGTTCTCACAGAGCTATAGCTAGTGTTTTCACATTCTAACAGTCTTATACAGCAGCTATGAGCACACCACTAATGAACTCCTGACAGTGTCACCCTTAGTAATGTATAAATACTTCAAGGGCTACTTTGTCTGGAAGAAATACTGACAACTCCTTCTACTTAAGACAGACTGGAGAGCAGTACAAACAATTAAGCAGCCATATAGGTAAGAACCTTTAAATGCTGGCCCTGCCAAAGCCAAGTATGGCTTTATTTCTGTACTTAGTTCATTTTCAGCAGTCACTTTATATTTCACTGTTAAAATGAATCAAAAATACTGTGGACCTACAAGCCCATTACCTAACATTTTTTTGCAGTCATTTTCAAAAGGTTAACAGAGGTGAACAGTGTGCCAGGATTCTCAATCCAGCAGTGGAATTACCCTGTGCTGTAATTAACCATACTAAATCAAGACAAGTTGAGCAAATCTGAGCCCAACTTTCATTATAATGCAGTTCTGTATGCACTGTGATTCTGAATGGCCACTGGCTCTCTGACTTTAACTTCATAAATCCAGCAATGGAAATGTGATAAGATTTTTGAAACTTCAAAAAAATAGCTCCAGGTTTATTTAATCATTTATTAATCTAAAAGATATCCCTGAGACATCCTATTGAAGATATTGATTCAAAGTTTTTTTTTTAAATTCAAAAAGTCAAGTAGAGCAAGATGGAAGTAGAGCAAGATGGTTCAGCTGTATCAGTAGGAGATTGCTACTGAAAGACTTGGAAAACAGAATTAACAACATAAGCAGTCAAATGAAAAAAAGTATGATGTGGTATCACACCTAGAGGTTAGATATTCATAGCTCCTCTTAACTCTTAACAATATTTCATCCTAGTTCCTTTTCCATAAAGCTGTTTTCTAGCTGATCAGCTCCAGGTCTGTACTACTGTATGCAGTTGTTCCATCCCAGCTACATGACTTTACATTTGCTTTTGTTCAAGTTCATGAGATTCCTGTCAGCCCATTTCTTCAGCCTGTCTAGATCTCTCTGAACAGCAGCTACTCTTCATCCTTCAAAGGAATTGTTCTGGATACCAACAAATCATTGACTATAACTCTGGTGCTTATAAGCTCCACTCTGCTATGAGCACGACTCTGAGGGAATCTGTGTGTGGATGGACATTAATGGAGATTAACAATACAGGGAGGCTATGGAAACATGACTCAATTGATACAGCTCTGCTGCTTAGTTGAAAGATGAGTGGAGTCAATATGCCTTCACTGTCCTTCTTCTGCCTAAGTAGTATTTTCAGTAAGATCAGGATATGTTACAGGACCCAGAAACAGCTTAGATGAATGTGTAGACAGAAAAGACACTTGGCCTTCAAATCCTTCAAATTTTTAAGATTCAATTTGTCTCTTATGCCTATATATTACAGGGTATAATACACGATACACAATTACACGATAGTTACAAAGAGGAAACATTTCCTGGGCCAAAGTATGGCATAACTGTTCTGCATGGTTACTCTTGCCTTTCTCTGAAGCAGTATGTCTTTGTACATGGAAGAGATGGACACCAGACAGGGACAGCTGAACTGTTTCCTTTTGGCTTTCACTATCTTGCTGATTAATGGTGAGACTGCTTGCTTAGGTCATGATAAGCATGCATATGATAAACAAAAGTCTGCATGTGACAGTGAACAAAATGTACTCAAATAATAGCATTGTCTAGCCTTGAACTAACTAGATATCAGATGAACTCTACCTTTCTCAACCAGTACTTCCTTGCAAATACAGAGTAAGGCTCCAACACTGCAAGCACTTATATGCAGGCTGGATTTTATCAACATGATTATATTCACTGAACAACAGTGAGATTACTTGTAAGAGAGATCTGAAGTCCCATGCGGTAGCTGGACATTGCCACAAGCAAGAGACTTCTCAGAGTTATGTTATACCTTCTCAATATGTATGGGGAACAAGGAATTTGCTGTGTACATTACTCAGTCACTCTAGCACTATAATTCTGCTATGCAATAACAGAAGTGAAGTAATCAGAGAAGTCACTGGGTAGGAGCTGATGACTAATGCCTAAATGTCTCTAGAGTACTCATTTGTCAGGGGATTCATTCACAGCAAAATGGATAGGAAGGTAGCTCATGTTCTCTTGTTTCTTTTAGTGAACCTGCCACATAAAAGAAATAAGAAAATTATTAGAGTAGAGGCAACCTTTCAGCACATCAGTTATTTATTTTTGCGCCTCTGTTATTCTATCAGGCTAAGATACAAAAATACATTTTTTCATCATCACAGCAATAGCACAATCTTCGCTGTTGCAAAGTACTTTCCATTCAAAGATCTCAGATAGCCTTCACCAAGGGAAATGGCACGTATTACTACAAGATATGTATGAAAAACATTGGAATACTTTTATATATAAAATGAGCTTTCTCTACTTAGTTTTCAACTTCATCCACTTCATTTTGTGGGTTTTCATTAAGTGTTAAAACATCTCTAGATTAAACTGAGTCTTTTGCATCAAAGATGTTCTTAACTATGCAAAAGAAAAACACTTCATGTGCTGATTTTTATTTTATAAAGAGCACTTTGCAAAAATGCGAACTTTATAAAAAAAATGTTTCTACATAAGGGTTTTGAATGACCAAGACAGAGACTTCTTCCTGGAGCAAAATATTTTTCCAAATAGATGGACCAAGGAAGTGTCTGGAGAAGTGGACACAAAGATTGGTGTAAAGTTGACTGGACCATTTGTCTCAAAGGTCCATCTGGCAATCAACTACTAGGAGGGTCCTTCAGGGATCAATATAGGGACCAGTACCATTCAGTGTCTTTATTAATACCCTAGATGATGGGATAGGGTGCATTTTTAGCAAGAGATTGCAGGCAATAGCTGATTGCTCAGTTGCTTCAGGGCATGGCTGCTGTTCAGAGAGATCTAGACAGGTTGGAGAAATGGGCTGACAGGAATCTCGTGAACCTGAACAAAAGCAAATGTAAAGTCATGTAGCTGGGATGGAACAACTGCATACAGTAGTATAGACCTGGAGCTGACCAGCTAGAAAACAGTTTTATGGAAAAGGAACTTGGATGAAACATTGTACAAAAGTTAGCAATGTACACTTATGGCAATGAAGAACAGCAATATCCTTGGTGGTATAAGCAAGAATATATACAGGAGCTAAAGAATCCTTCCCATCTACTCACGAATTGTAAGATCATAGCTGTAGTGCTATGGCCAACTTTGCACTCCTCAGTACAAGACAGATATTGGAACATAACAGCAAGTCCAGTAAAGGTCCAAAGCAGTGGAGACCTAGAGAGCATGGCCTATGAGAGGCTGGGTTTGTCTATCTTGATACAGGGAATATGGGGGAAGACTTTACTGCTGTCCACAGTTGTGTACTGTGAGGGTGTAGAGAACCCAAACTCTTCCTATAGGTGCAGAGAGGAAGGATGAAAAGCAACAGAAAAATGCTGGAACATGGAAAACTCCAATTTGGTATAAGGAAAATAAAAGTCACAATGAGGGTGATTTAGCACTGAACCCCAGAGAAGCCCAAAGAGGTTGTGGAAATTTCATACTTGGGATATGCACAATGGTGCTGAGCAAGCAGATCTGACTAGATGTGGTTTGAGCAGGGCATTGGACATAGTTTAAGCAAAATTATTATTTTGCCTAAATATTTGTTTTTTTCCAAAAGTGGAATAATGCATTTTCCTTTTCACTTTGGGATTTAATTCAAAGATTAATAAAAGAGGAAAAGAAAGAGAGATGTATTCCTGCAGATTTCAAATGTTCTTTAAAAGAAGCAAGCTGAGTTGGTAGTATAAAGCATTTATTCAGCAAATTTTATTATCTTCTCTTTAGTCAGATCTAGAGACACTACACTTAAAACAGCTATATTCTCTGTTATCATCAATGAGGATCACAAATGTATCTGCAGATTTTAGGTGAACCGTAAGGTTACCTTATAGTGTTTTTCTCTCAAATGCATTGACAACAGAAAGGATTAGAAGGATTACACGTCTAAGACTGGTTAAGAATGGATAATATGAATGACTGAACAAGGCCATACCTTTGTGTAAACTCTCATCCTTCAGTGATGACTTTGGACTGAGGCAGAGGTACTGTTTGTTTTAGCAAAGAAAGGAAATAGCCACTCTATCTCAACTAATCTTTTAATTAAGAGCACCTGATGAAGGAATCTACCTCTTCTGTTTGTACAGATTTCCAACCTAAGTTAAATGTCTCATTCAGCAGCAATAAGGATTAATGAGCAGGACTTCCTGAGGCCAAGCATAGTTCAGTCCTCCAGACCACATTCAAATTAAAAGGTAATTCTTACTTAGTGAAGTAAGAATATACTTCAAAAATATACTTAATGAATCACACTGAGCAGAGGAGTCCCAGCTGTCAATCCCTTCTCTTAATCTGTGATCTATCAGAAAATAGGTACCGGTAACTGAGAAGGTGAAAAACTCATGTGTTGTGTGTCTGTCTACTTTAAAAAATGAAAACAATGCTCAGTGCTAGCACTAAGGAAAAGTAAATGTATTACTTTTGACTGACACAAAACTACATGCAGTAATATTTTGGATATGTAATACAGTGGACAGAAGGTGGGATGTTCTCCTGAGACTAGCTTCCCACTACTAACTAATAAATTAAGAGGAATTTTAGCTTTGTCTTTCCACTACCTCCCCCACTCCTGCCTCTTAAACACCCAGTCCTGGATGTAGGAAACACAATTATATTGTTTAACTTTGGTTTCTTGGGGCACAATACCTTAACTGTCATGAAAATCAAGATTTTTTTTTTGATCCCATCTGAGAAGACCTTGTATTGTTTTGGGTTTTTTTGTTTTAATAATGAGCCTTCCAAATGTTACCAGGCTGCTTCCTAGAGGCCATATGACGAAGAGTTTTGTAGCGGTTGTTCTAAAATAGTATATGGCAACCTCCCTAAGCCTGGAGAGAACAATGATAGTTTGTGTCAGCTAAGCCCTATTGCATTTCTATATGTAAGCAGTTGGATACAAGAAACTGCTGTCTGTTAAACAGTCCACTCGGTTTCTATTTAGGTCTATCTGCACTCACCCACATTTCAACCTTTGAAACTGGAACAATATATGCTTCCTGACTGAGTTAGGAAGGCATGGAAGTGATGTTACTAAAGAAAACAATAGAGGAAACAGTACAGCAGAGCAGAAAAGAGCAGTTCTTGCTCAATGAAGCAAACCTCAATGAACCAAAACCAAAAAGCAAATGCGACCGCAAAATAAGGTGAGCGAAGTCCTAAACACCATTGGCTTAATATGAAGTGACTTAGGTGAGAGTCACAAAAAGGGAGAGCTAGCCAGAAAAAATAAAAACTTCCTTTCAGCTTTGAAAGTTAAATTGAAAAAAAAAAAAAGACGATGTCTAAAAACCCACAAATCTAACAAAGTGGAGAAATGTGGTTCATACAAAAAAAAAAGTCATGTAAGAGGTATGGGCATAATTATGCTAACAAAAAACAGTCCTGTTACTCTGGGAATGATTATACTAAGCCTCTGAGCATGCCCTATATCAATTCGTGATTTCCTTAAACCTCAGCAGTAAAACAAAAATAGCTGTTCTTGCAATGAGAGATATAGAGAATATGAGGAAGAGGAGGGCAATATCACATCCCCCTACTCAGTCTAATTTGGCCGTAAGCATTTAAAAAATATGATTATATTCTGCAGTAGGTGCCAATTCTGCATAGAGAACCCAAATGGAGCATAGGAATGTCAACAATTCCCCAATCTAGAAGCTATCTAATGCTATTAGATAGCTATTCACTATTTAATGCTTGCTGGAGGAAAAAAAAAAGTCTCTAATTGAATTCATTAGAAGCTCTAAGGAGTAGCTTATGCCTTTAGGTAAGATCTTGCTACTACTCAGCAAATATAGTTGAGAAGGAGTTACTTCTCCCGTAGAACAGGAAGGCCACAATCTGTTCCAGCTTTGCAATGTGGGACACATCACCTCCTCTGCACCAGCACAGTTGTTAACATTTAGTAACTTCCTACTCACTGTAGTCTCTGCTCATGCAGCTATGGGAAGCTACTGCTTACTTCTATTGAGTGAACCTAAGAAAGATCTGAGGAGGGCATACAATGGCTCAGCGAACCTTTTATCCCGTTTTGTCTCCTGCATAGCAATTTTACAGGCAGTATGACCTTGGCCTATATTAAGATCTTGGGATAGTTGCAAGAAAATCTACATTTTTTTTTTACATTTTTCCCCTTTATTTTTAATTTTTACCCAAGAAAACCATTACCTCTCTAGCCTTGATCTATATTCTGAAGATATATAAAGGAACCCTAAAGATAGTGATCATTTTCACCTTAAAAATAGAAGGATCAAAGAGATCTCAGATGAAATTTGAATTAAAACATCAGATTGGATCAGCACTTCAAACTGCAATACTGACTCCATAACTGGAGTAAAGTCAAAGGTGGAGCTGGGTTTCATTGGGAGAGAAATTTTAAAAGAGAATCACTGAATAGATGGTTCCTCAAAACATTTTGCCTTTTGAGCAGCTTCTTTGAGTGCTGAGAAGTGTCTGATGCTGTGAAAGAAAGTTCAGTTACTCTAGTAACAACTTACTTGCTCTACTAAGACATATCTGCTGGGAGCAGGACCAGATCTCTGAGAAAAGGACCCAGAAATAATCTGTCCAGCTATTTCTAGGTACTTAACAGTGTGCCTCAAATCACCCCCAAACACATCCCTCTAATCCTAAAAGCACTTGGAGTCCACACTGCAGCCATGTGTGGTTGGATTATGACTATGAATCAAAAAAATCACCAATGATGTTCCCTTCTTAAGTGCTTTAAGGTGCTGGCTGTGTCTTTGAGATACGAAAATCCATGTTCCTTCCTTTTCCTAGAGCAGAATAACAGCTATTACACATGATCTGTAGAGTCCAGAAACAGGGAGGCTCCCTATACCTCCTCTACTTCTTATCATCTTTCATTATTTTTCTCTGTGATAACAGCTCAGACAGTCCAGATTCACACAAGATTGCATAAAGTCAAGGGGAAATATGCCATAGTGGGCAGATTCACTTTTCTTACTGTAAGCAGAATTGTATTCTACTGAGTAGCATTAAAATAATCCAGTAAGAAAATTTCTCCAGATAATTTAATACTGCATCATACAGATTTTTTGGTGAGAAAACCAAAACCAGAGAAAAAGCTCTTTTACAATTCTTTGACATCCTATGAGAGCCACAGGAGATTTTGTCACAGCACTAACGTTCCTGGCATTTTGAAACATTGCTTTTCAAAATGCTTTAAAAACATCTGGGAAATTAAAAAAAAAGAAAAAGAAAAAAGCGCCAATGTTCATTCTTAGTATGTGGTTTTCAAAAAAAAAGTATTTTGGCCCAATCAAAACCACTTTTCTTCTTTAAAGTCAAAGATGTGTCTCAATAAAGTGCATTCCTCCTGTTTTCATCTCTCATTTTCTTCTTGCTTTGGCAGGAGAATGTTCTTTATCAAGGGAAAAATGTTTTATCTCTGCTTTCTTCAGCCTCAGAAATGATTACACTCTTTTCAAGCGAAGTTGAAAAACATAAGCCAACAACATTTAGAAAATGACAAGGATAGAATATTTCAGCTATGACAGTAAAAGTTTCTAGAAGTTACACGCTGCTGAACTGAAAGCATGCCAACAACTTCTGCTGCTCCTGCTCTCCTGCCAGAGACAGAATTGAATGAAAATATCTAGACTTGAAAGCTTGAGAGCTTTTCTGATCAGGAGGCAGCAATTTAGTACTTAAAGGGAAGACCATCAGAAAGACATGGCCAGAAAATACGCCTCACACTTGCCTGGATTAACCTGGTGTGAGTCACCAGCAGCAAGGGGAAGGATGAGTGATTCAAAAGCTACCTGACCATTGAGAGTCTGGACTCCTCTATATCATTACTGAGTGCCCAGAACAAAGTGTCATCCTCTAAAAAATGAAGTCATGATCTCTGCATCTGAGGAGTAAAATCTGGTGGTCTCTGGAGTTCTCATCCATGACTCATAGGGTAAAACTGCCTTGTCTGCTCTTCACCTGCTGATAAACTGTGCAAAGGCACATACATATTTTTCTGATACCTATTTCCCAAGTAGATAATATTATCAGTTCATATGCGGAAAGAAGGATAAGAGGTGTGTGACTGGACCAGGGAGAATTACCATGGTAATTCTGTGGCATGAAGAACAAAGTTTCTTGTATTAAACATGAGTTTTAGAGGTTTTATGTCTTGCTGCCACTCTCTTCTTTGGTTTTTCAGAAGAAAGTACTTTTATTTTCTCGAATCTACAGCATTATAGAATAAGTCTTTAGCAAAATTGGTTTTAGTTTTGCTTTCTTTTATCTTTTTAATGGTATTTCCCACCAAACTGACTTGCAGATACTAATACTTTGACAACTAAAGAAGCCAGTATGTCTGAGTTGTCATCATGCAGTCAGTTTTTCCAGAGAGAAATAGAGCACTTCCTCACCAATTTATTTAACTTTTTGCCTTCCTACCTGTATTTCAAAGCTATCTTTCAAGCTGTTTTATGAGCAAGCTGCTCTTAAACATTTGAGAAACTTCACGGAGATTTAGCCATGCAATTCATATAGATCCTAAGAGAAATTATATGGTTAATTCTCCATGCAATCCTTTGTCTTCTTTTTTTTCTTTTCTTTTTTTCTTTTTCTCTTTCTTTTTTTTTAACTATAGCTTGGTAATTTGTATTTGCTGAAATGTCACGAAAGTTCTCTGTTAAATAGCAGTAGGGGAATTATGAAATCCCTTTGCGCAGTAACTTCATTTTACGGAACTGAGCCCACATTGCTCTTATCTTTCCATATTAGGCTTGATATGTTATGTCAAGCATCTCAACCTCTGGCTTCCATCAAAAGATAAATGACAGCTGTCTCTGATTTAATGGTACATGAGAGGAGATCACTGCTCTACACCCTTCATCCTAGGAAATGTTTAGGTATGCACTCGCCTGCCCTGACCTTGCTATTTCCACTTTTCCCATTTGTTTTCTGATGATTGAAACAGGTGAGGGAAGAGATCAGCACCCATGCAAGCATTTTCTGTCAAACATCGTTGTGCCACTCTATCAGAAATTGTCTCCATCCCTCTAGAAACCAGCAGGATGTTTTAATAAAAATGAGGACTATTAAAGCAAAAAATGAAGAGATAAAGAAAAAGACTATTCAGACTTCATGGCATTGACTGATTCTTTTTCTTTGTCTGATATGTCCAGAACTCATTTTTTGTAATATCTTCTTTTTGGATCTTCATTTTTGTTAATTTCTATAAAGCAGGAGAAGTTTTTTTTTTTTTTTGGAATTTAATATAATGAAAAACACATAAAAGAAATAAAAAACAAGGAGAAGACTAGAAATTTCAGTCCTTAAATCTTTCTAAAATTATAGACTGAATCTAGATTTTTGTGTTTCTCACTACAGTTTGGACCACAAAACATGTAAGAACTTAAATCAGAAATTATATATATTTTATGTATAATGGATTTATGAATTTATGCACACCTCATTCATACATATACATATGTTTTTACGTGGATATATACTATTTAAAACATTAACATATATTAGTATATTTTTAGGAGCTCTAAAGGAAAACTCTGAAGAAGCTTAAGTTAAAAGCAAGCTTAGACTAAGCCAGGAATTGTCTCTGAAAACAAATGTGCCATTTATATGAATACTGCAGTGGGAAAGAATTACTGTAGGTGCCTTAATAAGGATAAATGGGACAGCAACACAGAACGAAAGCATCAGCTGTTTAAACAGTGCCCATCTCTTCCAGTGGAGTGGAAGCCCCAGAGGATGAGCCTGTGAGAAGACAAGTTCCGGAGTTGCATCCTGATCTCAGCTTGCCCTGCCTCCAATGAGCAGGACTTGGCAGCAGCAGGAAGGATGACAGAGAATTTCAAGATATTCATAAATATACTCTAAGAAATAACCTCTTTCTTGCAAGCAGGATGGGGGCAAGGGGCTAACTTGAAAGACTTACATTTTTAAAAGGTCAGTGATCCAATTGCTCACACAAAAAAATGTCAAAGTATTTAAGTTCCTAATTTGAACACACAGCTACTAAAATGGCTTTCCAAAGTGGGTATTAAGCATTTTAATGACTGGCTTTCGCACTCTGATACATCAGCTGTTTCCTAGTCATGACAACTGAGAGCAAAATGGGTCCAGTGAAAAATACAGGAAAATAAGACATTAAATTATTTTTTTTAAGATTCCTACGCTCTGTGGTTATAGTGTGGGTGTTAAAACAGATATGAAATTTTGCACGTACATTTCTATATGTGTTTCCAAATAGTATTCTAGACATCTTTATTTTGAATTCTATTCTGTGACAACATGAGGAAAAGGATTTCCATATAGATGGCAATATTGCCAGAATAGAAGTATGTCAATGAGCCTGAAACTAGGAAGATCCTAGTTAAAATAAATAGCGTATTTCAGTCTTCAATGATCTGAACTTGACATTTTGATAAGTCTTTCTCATAGTCAGTAAACAAAACCAGACCAAAATCAATGGCTGCTGTTTTCATAGCCAGTCTCAGAGACTGAATACAGTAGAATGACATTTGCCCTCATCAGAATAAGAAACTAGCTCTGTATTTGCCTCTGGTGTCTATGTTCACTTGTACATGTCTCGAGTATTACAAGTGAACTTCTACAGCAGAGAATGAAAACAGCAGGGTTTTTTTTTAATCTCCACACAAAATCTAATGCTTTTTCCTTTCTGTTTGACCACCTGAATGCAAAAGAATTTATTCTTTTTGTCTGCTAAAGTATGCCATAGCTGCTTATATTTAGGTATTCTCCTGTGAATGGAGCATACTGGCCACAACAGAAATAAAATATTCAGAAGGTTTAAACTGTGACTTTAGATGTACACAGACTCGGATGCTCTAGAATTCAGGCTGAAAGAGAAAATTTCATGATCAGTTATTAGAAGAACACAGTTCATTTGGATTTTCCTATAATTTTATCATTATGACAACGAATTAACATGATTTATAGGACTGGTAAATTCAGAAATGGGGCAAAAAGCTGCAATTTGATTGGTTTTAGTGAAACTTTATCACCTTATTTCAGATTCAAGTGTGACTGGCTGCTTTGTAAAGATCCTTCCCTACATCTAAGATACTAACATGAATGACAGGTTCTTTGCTACTTAAATCACAGTATTGGAAATAAATAAATAAATAGTAGTACAATATAGAAAAGCAGAAAGTTACAGAGACAAATTATAATCTGCTTTGCTCTTTAGCATCACTGAATATAACTAATAATTTATAGCCTGGTTTTATCCAGAAAGATATGACAGCATTTCATAAGTGATAAGCATGCAAGCATCCTGAAATAACATTGGTTGGGAATGGCAAGCAAATAT
Organism: Nothura maculosa; assembly: GCA_032353885.1. NCBI lineage: Eukaryota > Metazoa > Chordata > Aves > Tinamiformes > Tinamidae > Nothura > Nothura maculosa. The sequence goes on along the minus strand of JAUBOD010000981.1, from coordinate 1,932,165 downwards.
TTGCAGCATGCTATCAGCACAAACATTGGTGTTTACTGATAAATAATGGAAATATAAGTGTCCACATCAAACAGGGGGGGCCTGGACATTCTCCAGTGCTGCAGAAAAGAGTCACAGGATTTAGCTTAGTATTTGCAAATCAGTAGATGACAATGCAGTTTGCGAGTAACCAAACTGTCTGTAACCAGCATTACCTTGTTCAGGAATATGAAACTTAGACTCATGGTTTAGGCACGCAGTGGACAAATTCTTTTGTGCAAATTCACACTGGATTTTTTTTTAATTTTTACTGGAATTAGTCAGTGTTTGACTCATTACCAATCACAAATGTATCATAAAAAATATCTGCAGGACTACTTCATTTGTGTACTGCTCTTCTCTGTATAGTTACATACGCTAAGAAAATTAGGTAAAATTGAATTTTCTTTTGAAATTAAAAAACATGACACTGAACTGGCACTTGCTGAATCATATTGTACATCAAGGCTTTTCAAAAGACCTTGTGTACAACTGGCCTCCGAAGAGGTTTCTTCAGGAGGGCGTGGCTCTGTTCAGAAGGTCACTTTTGGGAGGAAGAAGGGTAGAGAGGAGACAGCAGATTCATGTGTGTGAACACACCAGGAGGCATTTAAAATATGTGCAGTACGTGCAGTTCATGAAAGGGGTTTGCCAGCACCAGAGGGTTTTTCTTTTGATCTATGTTTGTGGCAGATGTGGTTCATGTTCCTCTCCATGGGCAGACCATTGAAGTAAGCTCAGCTTTACGCAGACCTGCTTTGTAAGTCTCATGCTATGACATATTTTTATTAAGTAAGAAATAATTTCTACCTTTATTAAAAACAGAAAAGTAGATTTCTGGGAACAGAGAAAAGCCTAGGAACTGCTAACACTAGGTGCTTGAACTCCTAAAGGAACAAAAAAAGAGCATATAGATATATATTTTCCAAATCATTGAGGTATTATATGCAATTAAAATGAAGCAAAACCCTTAAGTAATGACAAGAGAAAAGAAGAAAGTGCATCTGGATGGATACAGTATCCATCATCCAAAGAAGTTTTCCATCCCTACCTAGAAAGCCTTGTGTAACGTTTCTTCCTCCAAGCGATAGCAACATAGAAAAAGAGCATTTCCAAAGAGGAAGAGGAACAAAAGCCTATTTCAAACCAACAAGCTGCCTTTGGTAATATAAGCAATACATGCAAGCAATACAAGATGAAGTTTTGTGAAATGCTACCCCTATTGACTTGCTTCTTTTTCTGCAATATTAAATAAAATCTTATTTACATTTTGCTTTTTACCTCACTTTGGAGTAAGTGCCACAGATTTTTTGTTTGGTCATTTTTTGGTAACCTTGCTCTACAAGGTGTTTATTCTGACACCTGATTTGGCAATATGTCAGTCATCCACACTGCATGACATTTTGCTATAGACTTCACAGCATAGCAGCGTGTCTCTCTGCACAACCTGAATGAGAGTTTCTCTTGATCACTTGCTCAGGAGGATCTGGTTTAGGTCAAGGGACCTGTGTGTGCCTGAGAGGACATGGTGGGATAAAGAACTGATGAATAAGAGATGATTCCAACTTCCCCTTCCCCTTTTAGCTATCCCACACCACAGGAGGTGTCTCCAGCAGTCTCCATGCACTAGCAGATGCGCCATTGCACTTTGACATGCCACTGCACAGGAGCTAAGGCAGATGAAAAGGCAGAAGAGACTGCTTCTTGAATAGTAGAATAAACAGAATACAAGCTCCATCTATATAGTTAGTTGGTGATACTCATCACCCTGCAATGATCATAATTATTAGAAAGAGCAGCAGCATGTCAGAAGATCTGCAAGCGGACTATTCAGTCTCAAGTGTCTTGATCATAAAAGTATCTGCTGAAATCACCATCATTTCAGAGGGTGGGATGGGGCTGTTGATGAGCCTTCTGGTACAAAATGAACAGTTGCAAAGGCAAAGGAAGCAGCTTAGTCACTACCTGGGTCAACAGTTCCTTCCTTCATGGTGTGATTGCTGTTTTGCACAGTAGAGTTGCAACAAAGGAAATCTTCTGCCAGTGCCAAGAGAAGTACAGTGGGAAAATGTTATAAGGAAGAGCCTGGAGATTTTTTTCTGGAAACTGTGAATGTATAGGATAGCTAAGGAATATGGTGTTTCTCACAGTTATGTTACAGAAAGCACCACTTATGAGAGAGCAATAGCAGCAAAACAGGAAAGCAGAATCTGTCCAATAAAAACGAAGATGATATATGCATCATCATTTATTTTCCTGTTGCAGTCACTGAGGATAGATTGGCTGTTCTGATAGCAATACACTGGGTGCAGGCAAGATTTCATTCCATGACGGTGTATCACTTCTACCCAAGCAGCAATCACTACAGGTAGGAAGTCACCTGAAAGAGGCATCTACAAAGTGATTTTAATGTAGAGAGCTAGCAGACTTATTATATCGTAATAATATAAATATGCAAACATTACCCACTAGAAATCTTACTGATCCTCGCTATCAAACATGACATCATTATTAATAGAAATATAATGGGAGAATTATAAATATGCAAAATAATAGTATATTAACCTAAATAACTCTAACAAATTGTACAGCTTAGCATAAAATTGAAAAGCACTAACCAAACACCGAGTGGTTTGTTCATACCAGGAGCAGCCAGGAGTCATGCATAATGCAACAGTGCAACTGCTAACAACAGTCTCATGAAGATAATTTAAGATAGAGCTGGACAGGCTCCAGGAAATATGCCTAGATAGTAAACATTGTGCTTTTCTTCTCCTTTTAAGAGAAAAGAAAGTTCCAAGCAGTTTGAACTTTCTAAGTAGTAATACTCACCATCTCAGGTGAGTATTACTAGAAGGTAAAGAATCCTTGTAAAAGTTACAAAAAAGGTAAACAGCCTACAAATAATGTAAGTGTAAATATATATATACACACACACACCAAATCTATATATACATATATAGATTATATATATATACACACACACATATATACACACACTTATCTAAAAATACTAGATGAGTCCAGATATCTTGGAAGAAGAAAAGCAGCAAGAAAAATGAGGAATTAGAAGAGAGACAGTCTGTGGCCAAAATGTTATTTGTAAAATAAAAAAGATTATACTGCAGAAAAGAGCAGAGAATGTCAGACAACATTAAAAAAAGGGAGGTTAGACTATAAATTGTGCAAAGCTGGAATATTTTATTTCCTGTTAAACACTGAATATTTACAACCTAGATAAATAACATCATTAGTATAAAAGCATTCCTTATAGTAATGAGAAGGAGACACTACTAATGAGAGCAGAGAGCAAGCTGCAGTTCAAGTAGAAATAATAGGCTTAATGCAGAAATTACTAGGGGAGCTTCTCTGCCCTATGTTATAGAAGAGGTCAGACTAGTTCATCTGAATGGTCTCTTCTGGCTTCAGAATCCACAGAACTAATATTTTTGCTGACAAAGAACTTAAGAACTTTCCTCACTCTTCATCTTTTTCATAATGGGATGAGGGAAGAAGTATCCTAGAATTCTTTAAAAAAAAAATCCTGACAAGGACTGAATGATAAATGGGGATATTGTGAATCACAGTCCCTCACTTGGAATAGTACCCCAAATAGGGGTGCCCCATTTGCAGATGCTGCCAGCTGCAGAAGAACCCTTGCCACCAGAAGCAAGGTCACTGAGATGTCACTGTTCTACTCAACAGGGAGTATATTTGGTTTATGAAAGATCTGTTTTGTTTGTTAGTTTGTTTGTTTGCAAAATATATTTGCTGAAATTTTCATTTAAAGAGAAAGATGAAAGAAGATTCACTCTAGCTAGGTGCAAGCAAAGCGCACAAAAGTCAAATCTAAATATCTTGCAAATCACAGTTCCTGTACCTCAGCCAGCATTAGCCCTAAAATCAGTTTCACAGAAAATTCTTAGAAATTTTCTATTATTTTCTAACTGCATATTACTTAACTGCACTTAAAAACTTCATAAATCTTTCACTGAACCAAAGCTGAATTTCAAGCTTGTAATGAAGTTGTAAACCAGATATCTTTAAATGACTTCATAATAATAAAAATAATAATAGTTAAAAGTGAATTAGCACTTTTTATCTTCAAACCTCAATGTGCAGGCATTAATTAGTCATGCCCTTCCCTGTGATATTTTTAAGCATTGCAGTATCCATAAGAACTGAAAAGCAACTAAGCATTTGTTCCTGATTCTTTCCGTACTGCTAAAGCTCATGGGATCCTTACTGCTCAGTACTATTTCGATTGTATGCAATGTCTGCAACGGCTTACAATTTGACTGTGTTACAAAATTTACGGGCTATTTTTCATTCCTAATAACTGAATTTTAGATATCTCAAATTTTCTTAAGTGCTTTTCCAAACGTCATCCTTCCAGACAAAGGCAGGAAAATAAGAAGCAAAACAGATCCTAGCATCCCAATACCCAAGAGAAAAAAAAAGAACCTAAGAAAGTCTGCAAAAAATCTTGAGGTTTTCTTGTTCCAAGCTCACAACACCTGGACGTTCAGGATGTCTCAGAGCTTTCAGACAGCTGAGACTATGCATATAGTTTTACGATAGTACTTTACATCAGGCACTCTAAAACGCTGGCTTTGTGTACACACATATATGAGCTACCTCACTCTTGCACTGCATGAACCTGTCAGCACTAAAAGGGTAAATGAAAAAATTGAGATGTGGACATAAAATGAGGCCTAAGAATCTAGATAGTTCAGTGGCAAAACAAGGCAAAAAAGAATCCTCATTTCTTCTGATTCTAAACCAAAATAGAAAAAAAAAACAAGACTTTTTAAAAAATTTATTTTTTTTTACCCAAACACCATTTTTCTTTCAGGCTGATATATTCATCCCACACTGGCACACAAAATACTGTCACTCCTTCCTCACTAGTTGAAACCAGAGAGATCTTTTAGTTAAAATTTAGCATTAAATTCTATCCCTGTGGTTTCTTCCCAACTGGTGTTTCAGAAATGAAACTTCTTTCAGATAGAATTTCATAGGCACCAGGTGGTATCATGAGTTACAGGGATCTTTGGTGGTTTTAACTGTTCAATTGCTCTCATTCCTCTCAAAGTTGTTCTTAGTGGAGCTGGAAAAGGGAAGAAAAAAAAAGGAAGAGAAACATATTACTGATCCTAAGTGTTTAATTTTACAAAAGCTGTCATGCTATCTTCGGTTAGTGTGTAATCTTTATTCACAATATTCCTTGCTTGATCATTCTTTAGAGTTTAGATTGTGCATCATTTGTATTGCTGGGAGTCTGACTGATATCGAAAGACTGGAACAGTCTTATACAAGGGATGAAATAGGCATATTAAAAAAAATGCAGAAGTAATGAAGAAAGGAAAGTTCTTATTTATCCTTCTCAGAAGACGAACAATGTGATATTCAATGACAGGGACAGAAATACAACATGGATAAACAGAAATATCACAGCATATAAATAACTCATGGAATTCTTGCTACTGTTGGAAAACACTGGGGAGAGGAATAAAGTGAGATTCCAAATAGGACTATATGTTTTTGCAGGTAGTGCTGATGTACATAATGCTAATAATGCCAACAGCTGAACCACTCTGCAACTCTAGAGCCTAGGGCATCTGCAGGTAGCATGGCCTCCACGAGCATGGTTCATATACATGCCTGTTTTGTAGACAACTGTGGATTGCCTTTGGATAGCCTATCTGAACATGTCAACTGGCATCAAATCTCCTGGCCAACTTGAGCTCCTAGAACCTGTCCAGCTCAAGAAGATATCCAGATACCTCATCTATGCCCACACATGCCAAGCTAGTCCGTTGCCTGACAGTCCGGGCTGTACAGCATTCCTGGGGCTGCCATCAGATGCAGTCAGCACACAAAGCAGATTTCAGAAGGAGCAGGAGAAAATACACGGCAAAAAGTGATATGAAATTAAAGAGAAACTCCTCCAAAAGTCGGTATTTTTGCATCTCTGGTATTTTGAGTTTTCTCTGCAGTAGAAGACATTGTCCTCCAGAGAAAGAGGAAACCAAACAAGGAGATTCTCCATCTGAATGGCAAACTGTATGTTTCCAAATGCTGAAGTGACATTTGACAGAAAAATATGTTGTAATTTCTCTATTGAATAATTGCAGCTTTTAGGATCTAAGTGCCAAGTATAAATGATATAGAAAAGCATGGCATGTTTTTCTCTGCAGGCAAAGTGTACCTGATAGATCTCTGTCAAGAAGCAAAGGTGCAGCTTTTACAGATGAGTAATCCTTTCCTCCTTCAACCTTGCAACATCATGGATCATAACCCATTCCTCATGCTCATCACATCTGAGAAGGGAGTGCACAGTGCCTAAAACATTTTAAAAAGGAAGTTTGGCAGAACTGCTCAGGTCCTGTAACTCACAGGTAATCATCATCAAACAACTGAGACCTGTAAAAGAGTGAGATTTCATCTCTCAATGGGTAAAGATAGCCCTCATTATCACGCTATTGGAATTTCTATATGATGAAAACTACGTTGTAAAACTGCATGTCTGCCAACATGGACAACTCCCCTCAATACATACATCCATATGTATATTTTATATATATATACACATACATATATCTATAAGCTTGTGAGCATGATCCACTTCTGTGCTTTTAATAAGTGCACATCTTTGACAGGGCAGAACATGTTTCCATTGGAACAAGGTTTTCCAAATTAGTGCTGTATTGTGCTTATTTGAAGGTCCCAACGAAGGAGAGAAAAACATATATTATTCTGTATCACAGAGGTTATCTTTTTGAATAATCTTTTGTTTGTAAAAAAGGAACAACTTGCAATAGGCACAGCTCAACTTCAGCATCTGATTGAATGCTGCTCATAGTTAGGGCTAAGTTTCATCATGAGTTTCAGTAATAACTCCTACCCACATCAAATCATGCATTTTTAATAGCTGGTCTTAATTCTCATCTTCTTATTTGTTTTCCATATAATTTGTGTATTAGGTATTGCAACATGAAAAAAAACTTTTTCCCTTGGTCTGACTTCTTGAATTTCAGC
>JAUBOD010000981.1:1817090-1914834 GCA_032353885.1 Nothura maculosa | reverse complement strand
GTGCAGGACCCTACACTTGTCCTTATTGAACCTCATGAGGTTCCTCTCTGCCCAACTCTCCAGCCTGTCCAGGTCCCAGAGCTTAGCTAAAGTAGATGATGTAATGTAACATAGGGCATAGAGCATAGGGAATGGCGTTTGGAATATCTCACAATGTCGAGAAGCTAGAGGCATAATTAATTACCTTACTGATAACTCCATGCCAACTAATTGGGCAGTAGGTGAGTTTCTCCACTGTACTGGGAGTATATATACAAATCGAACAATGCAATAAATGCCATTTTGTTGCATCCTCTTATTGGGGTCTGTGCTGTATGGCCCTGGGGCAAGTAGAATCCTAGGTCAGTCCAGCTAGCGAATGAGGCTTGCCAACCCCCTTCGGCAACAGGCATAATTTTGGTAATATCTCAGAACAAAACAGATTCCCCCCTTTTCCTGAGCCATTTCCTTCATTTTCATCCTTTCTAAGTAAAAATGCACAGATTTATCATTGAATGTACTTCAGGGAATTAATGTTTCCAGCAAATCACTGCAGTGACAGACACACAGGGCCAAGACATTTTAAGATTTCCCAAAATGGCAGTGATGAGGACATTTTTTAAGGAGGGATGTGACCTGTGAGGGGAACCATGCCAGAATGCAATTTGCTATCACACTAAAGGGCCACTAAAAGCACAACTCTCACCTTTCTTCTCATTATTTTTAGATTCAAATGAACCCAAGACAATGACTGCATGATTAACGCCCAAGTCTTTAGTGACAATACATTGCTGACAAACTTGTATGATGTCCTAAGGGCGTCTCTCTTTTAATTAAACGGGGACTCAAGAGCAGTTTGGGCAAGAGGATCACAAATAAAAAGAAAAAAAAATGCATAGATTATGAAGAAACACCCATTACAAAACAAAGTTCCATTGGAGCATTGAATAAATAGGTTTCCCACCGAAAAGCTGACAAAATAACAGGAAATATGCAATTATCGTTTTATTTAGTTTTCTTGCCTTCTCAGGCAGATGTTAAACCATTCAGAGAGCTCACCAGTGTGAAACAATTCATGACAGATTCTATCATTTATATGCTGTGCATTGGTCCAGACTCTTCAAACCTACAGAGTAAATGCTTCTTTACACAGAATTTGACAAATTATGTGTACATACTGTCCACTTCCAGCATAGTTGACTTTCCTTCCCCTTCGCACCCTACTCACCAAAAAAAAAAAAAAAAGGGTCTGAAAAAAGCTCCCAAGTGGAATGCAGTGGTCATTAGATTAGATTCCTAAATGAGCTTTGCATCAGTGGAAGCCAGCTGACTTTATTGTTACTAAGGCTGAAATGGGAACAAGAGATCTATAGAAATACACGTTTCAGGATGATCAGTCGATTAAGCAATCTCATTGTTCAAACACTGCTAAATGCCTTGCAATTATGAGATTTTAAACATCAATACTGTTTTAAAAAGTCAGTATATTACTTTCTCCTCTGGAAGTTTATTGCACTCTTGTCTGCACAGGAATTAGAGGACTCCTGCTGAGCAGTAAATGCATTGAGATTGAGTATCATAAGAAAGATCAAGCAGCTCTATCCAGCTAGTCAGACAAGCTGTCATAAATGATTCCTACTCTTCACAGGCAACCTCCAAACTGTTTGCTAGTGTGTCCAGATGAGGAAATCTGTAGATAGCTAAGGTCATGACTACCAGGAGTTTGTCCTGGGAAGAAGTGTTACAGAGATTCCTCTAAAGTAGTTTTCCTGTAGACTTCTACAGATGAAATTAATTGCTGGCTCAGTTAGAATTAATAAAATATTTACTTAGAATTTTAGTCAGCTTGCCAGAGGGTGTCATTGAATCAGTAGACTTGCCAGAATTTTTAATAATTTCAAGACCTCTGAAGCATCAAGTATAAGGTATTGCAGGAGGTAAAACTAACACTCAAAAGTTCTCATTAGGAAAAGGTTGCAAAAGGTCGCCAAAACAATTTAAAATCTAAATTAGGCTCACTGCTCTTTAAACCTGTATTGACAATTATTTACTATATGGCAACACTTTTTGTTTCCATTTTGTTGCCAGTCTTTATGTATGTAGTGCATCATTTTAATCCAGCTTTGCTTTCATAATGTCAACTATAAACAGGACTGGTTTGTAAAGTATGAATACAATGAGCAGATGAAGATGTTGGGCAGAGAAGGAAGAAGAAGAAGAGATGAAGGGGAAACAGAGCTCTGCCACTGGCAGATAGGCAGGAAATAGCGTCTGAGATTCAGTTGGTAAATACTGTGGTTTCTTTTGTGTTTTGAGGCAATTATCTATTGCTAATGAGGGCTGCACAGAGAATTCAAATATATTTTGTGGAGGATTTTAAGATTTTAGATTCATCCTGACAAGCAACAAAACTCACATATTTCAGATTAACCTGAAGAAGTTTCTGACAGGGTTTTTTTTTTCTTCCATTCTATATATATGATATAACAATTGTTTCAAAAAGAAAAAACAAAATTTTGCAGTTGAAGAAAAGTACCACAGTCCCATAGTATTATTATGATTTTACTCCTTTTTTCCCCTCTAATCTTCAGGAAAATGAACATTATTAAATGAAATACTTTTATTTCAATGGAGTGGTATTTTCCAAGGGAAAATAGTCTGTCAATCTTCTCTTTAACCTTTTTATCACTACTGTAAGTGGAAGTGGAATGCTTTAAATTTGCACTGCCATGAAATCAGACTGATACATTGTTTGTTCCTAAGTGCAATACCCAGGAGTGCATTTTCATACAGAACCACTGTGGAGGACAGAAGAAAGTCTGCCAGAGAAAAAAGGAGCAAGCAAAATGAGCTGACCTGATCATTTCAGCCCTTCTGAGATAGCAGAAAATACAGTAGCCGGTATTTATTCTTTGTGGAGTAACAGAATATGATAATGAACAGAGGCTGTTCCCTGAGTGATGGGTTGCACCACCCTGGCCGGTGGTATCTCCACAGTGATTGATCGCTGCAGAGCAAATTTGAATCACTCTGCAATGTCTGTGATTGATGTGGCTCCCAAGCCGCATGCCCTTCCAGAGGACAAGTGTGTATGCATGTAGCAAAAGGTACCACCTTTCTCAAGCAATTGGTCTTCGAGGATCCACTGATGCTGTATGTATGGGCACTCTTCATGACTTCAGGTACAAAAATCCACATACTTGTAGCTCATAGCAGTTTTACAGTTTTAGGGTTGTCTTCCTACATAAATTCTGAGCTTCACAAATTTAAGTTGACTAAAGAAGTAACAAGGTTTCTACTGAATGTCAGAATAACCTGATACAGCATTAGAAATAGAAAATAATAAAGTAAAAGATAATGCTTGACTGTGTTTCTGGGCTTCGTGGTGATGACCAGTAGCTCTTGTTATTCACAGGCTTCCCCATAAACATATACATTCTTTTTAAAGAAATTAATTCAGTTAATGCACAAAATTCACTCTCTTAAATAGCTTAAATGGCACTGCATTTATGTTCCGCTTTCTCCTAGCATTTAATTTGCTCTCCCTGTACAATTCATCACTAAGATAAATTTCCAGGATAGATAAGACATTTAGCTTGATAGATCCATTTCACTCTTCCAAAGTAGCAGGCACCTCAGTCCATCATGTAAATCCCTGGCAGGTCTCAAAACCATTGCTTAGCTTGCACCTAATCTCATAAACCTCTACATTGCTGCCAGTCAGCATTGCCAAATCCGCCTAACCACTGACACCGCCCAACGACTCCTAAGCTGCTCTGGGTCCTGCCTCAACCTGAAGTTTCACAATAGGATTCTCAGAATAATCAGGAAAATATCCTAAAACTTGTCATCTGTCAGTCCATGCAGCAGAGCCAGGAGATGCCAGCATCAGAGAGCAAAGCATTTCTGAATCTACACACAGGCAACTGGGAATGAGAGGAATTTCTAAGGATGGATTTAATCTGAAATGAAAGGTGGAGGTTGAAGTGTATTCAAACACAATGTGGGATAGAAACTGGAACTAAGATCTTCCACATCCCACAGAAGAGCTCTAAATAAGCAATTCTCTATGTGTGGGGTAGTTTCCCCAACTGCCCAATCACTTTGCATAAAATTAATAGAAGAGTGACATTAGGCTACTATGAAACTAATAACTGCCCAATCACTGGGCTACAGAATCAGGCTCTGTCTTATTTAATGAATATTTAATAAGAATACTTCCTTTCCTCATGGAGCTGTCATGAGGAAAAAATGTGTTAGGTTGTTATGTGTTCGGATACCAGGCAAAGGACACCATCTAAAGTGTAGTCAGCTATCCAGCACATCTCCATCAGAGGCTGGAGAAGACAGTTTTAGACAGGACTAGGGGTTAATAGAGGTATATTTTCCTTTGGATAGAGGAACAAGAAAGTCAAGTCTGAAGTAGAAAGGGAGAGAGAGAGAAAAAAAAAAAAAAAAAAGACCAAAATATTAAAATAGAACAGAATGGAAACTTCAATGAGTAATTTAATGGGGATGAAAACTCTAGTGAAAAAATAAACCCTTTTCTTATGTTTTCAAGCTCCACGCCATTAGCTGAACTCTTCATTGCCTACTTGTTCAGCTGACAAGTGCCTTGTTACATCAGTGAGAAAATGTAAGGATTTTAAGAAAATATCAAATTCTTCAGCTCAGCTCAGCAGGCTGGAAGTTCAGAGGGTAGCAAGCCTTTTACCATGTGAATAAATGCAAAAGGCCTTTGAAAATTATGTTTTTAATTACAGTTGATATTTCTGAGCTCCCTGCTGATGGTATCTCTTTAAAAATAACTTTTAAAAAAAGACATAATTTGAGACAAATACTATCTGAGAGACTGTGAAACAGTTCACAAGCTACTATTGACAAAGACATTGACTTTACATTGCCACTCACCACAGTGTGGTCTAAACACCTTTCATGCATTAATGAACTTCATTTCATGTAAGGCCTCCAAATTAGGAACACAGCAGCAGTCCTATCTCAGTGGTGGAAGTCCGAAGCAGTATTTAACTCTTTGGCTCAGCTCAGCAATTTAATTTCTGATTTATTCCACCACCACTGACCCAAACTTCTGTTCTCTCATGGCTCCTTCACTGTTAGAGATGTACTCTTCAGTGCTCATTATCTTAATTGTAAAGGAAAGCTCCTTACTCCCTGCTTTTCCCTTGGAGCCCCAATTGTAGGGGAAACACTGAGGATAAAGAGGAAAAGAAAGGAATGGAATATGGGAGAAGCTTTCTGAAGCCCATTCATTTTGGACTAATAGAAGCCTCAAAGAGAGCTTCAGCAATTACAGCACAAATCAGAGGATTGCAAAGGTAGACAGACAACATGCAACACAATTTGAAACTGAGAGAAGGCCCATAGATTGTAGAAATCATTTTTGATTTCTACAGTCCCTTTTAACATTATTTTTCAGCTCTTGCATCAATCCAAGAACTAGATTCCAGGAAATCTAGTAACACCTGATCAAGCTGCAGAAGATACTGAGCTCTGCCTATTTCTCAAGACTTAGCCATTTTTCCCTTTGCCAAAGGGAAAGATTGTTACAGAAAAAAAAATGCTACTATGGAACTTGAAAAAATTAGCAGCTCCTATGGCTTCCTTTCCTCTCAAGAGGATGAGCCTGGAGCCTGTGGCAGTTCATATGAATTCTTTCTCCCTATTTTCGCTCATGGGTTCTACTGTCCAATTTAATTTGGAAAAGTGCAAAGATGACCTCCCACATTATTACAGGAAGAAAACTGGACTTATTGGCATTTTATTAAACTAAATCTTAAGCAGTATTCCCAGTCACTGAAATAGGGTTGCCTGTACTACTGAACTGTTAGGAATACTCCTTAGCACTCTTCCAGCCCATGCTAGCACTTTCCTAAACTATTCCCAGTTACATGTAAAGAGTTAGGAAAGGTCAGGGGACATTTACATGATGCAGTACACCTGGTTTTAGAGGCAAAGAGTGTTTAGCTGTTGTGGAAGCAAATCTTTCTATACCAGTTGGCCTCACTAGTCCAGAAAATTCCCAGAAACATTAAATTTACAAGTGAAGCTCTGAAGGTTACATAGTTAAATTCTGCCTTTGCAGAGGCACTACCAAGCCAAGACCTTAAAACATATGTTAAATTCTTACTGCTGCAGATCGCTCAACACAAAGTAAGATTTCTTTTAGGTTAACAAGGAAAGTATCCTTTCAGGATTTCTAATAATAACCATTACCAGGAACCAATGCTTTCACATTTACAAAGTATGATTTTGATCCTCACAAAACTCAGTGCTAAAGAAAAAAAAATCTATTAGCACAGTTATTAGTATGCAGAAGCTACTAAACAACATGAATATGAACAACATAGAGCCATATGAACTGGATCTGTTCCCAGACATATCTGTACTAATGTGATTGTAACCTCATCACTTCCTCCAAATACAGATAATTAATATCTTTTCAAGGTGACATAACTGACTGGGAACTGAGATTATGATATATCTGATTTGCTTAGAGGTCTGTCTAGTCCAGTCTCACAAACACAGGTCTCCATTAAAGGGCAGCACCAGCATGGCTAACTTCTGGTAAGAAAATGTTAAATAATCTGTGCCTCTACATTAAGTTCATATCTCATTTTTAATAAACAGCTATTAGTGTCCAACCTGAAAACTCAGATTTTAGTGCTTTTCCATAAGCTTACTTCTCATTCATTATAACAGTTAAAGCTATTAATTGTAGCTTTGTAAATTATCAGCTTCAAAAGCTCAAGTACTAAAGAAAAAAAATTTAAGCTGGATGAAAACAAAAGCTAAGTCAAAAAGTCAAATTTCAAATCAGCATATTTTTAAATGACCTATAACTTAAACAGTCTGACAGCATGTCCTTTGAATTGGCAGAAATATTTCCTTTCTTTCATAGGAAATGTGGCAGCTTTCTGGCCAAGTGAAGGTGCCAATTCAGGAAAGCACACTATTCAAAAAGCATGCAAGCATATGCTTAACTTGAAGCATGCACTTGAGTCTCTTTGACTTAATGATAGGATCTAAGCACATATTTACATTTAAGCACATGTCTGAGTGCTTTCCTCCACAGAGACAGATTTAAGCTTGTGCTTCAGTGCTTTTAGTGCCTAATTTTCCAAGACAAAGGCAAAGGTAGGGATAAGACAGTCCTTTAGAAGGGATGAGGCTTGCCAAGCTAAGTTCATATAGACAATCAACCTCTGCAAAATTATATGCAAACATAAAGGTTCACAGCCCATTAGTTGGGCGCTGGTTCGAAAGAGACAATGAGCCTCTGAACTGCGGTCCCAGCTCACAGAAATTACAAGAGCTGGGCTTGTTATCTGACTGATGAGGTGACAGGAGAACTAATTTTGGGCTTGACAGCCACCTTGGCTGAATTTGAGGTTAGAGCAAGAAAGGAGGCATTTCTTTGGGTTTGACTAAAGCTTGGGTCAAGATGGGGACTGAACAGGTCAAAAGCACCAGGTGTCATCAGTTGCTGTTACTGTTCTGGCTGCCTTTGAAAAAACTGAAGGACAGGGCCAGCAATACAAGCAGGACAGCGATATTTTGGGAACAGACAACACTTCAGCTTTCTGTTTCATTAGGACTTTTAAATACCTGCGGTAAAACTGAGTAACATATCCCTGAGAGAATATTCACAACACACGTGTTTTAATGATAAAAGATTAACTTATTAGAAGATCCAGTTTTACAGTTTGGGTTTCTTCCCCCATCACACAAACACATAGAAAATCAAAATATATTGAATCTAAAATGATTTTTTTGTTTACAAAATTGTAAATATGCTTCATCATTTTTGTGAGATCTCTCCTTTATTGGATTGTTAACAGTAATAATTGACTGAGATTATTGATTGTACCAGAGAATCAAGGTGGCATAGATAATACAGACCTCTTATTGATGTTTTCCAGAAGTGGTGGGATTTAGGAATTTATCCTTTTTCATAGGCAGATACAGTCAGAAAATTGTACATGCACAGTTAACAAACAGTCCATTAATCTACTCATTCAGGGTACAGAGGAAATAAAGGAACACCTTACAAACTCACTGCATTCACACAATTGTGAATGCAGTGAATGCAGTGAATTGTGCATTCACACAATTGTGAATGCAGTGTCAACTAGATTGTGAGCAAAATGGATTGTGAGCAAAAGCAAAACCTAAAATAACCTAAAGCAGTTAAAGTTGTTAAGAAAGCTGACTGCTGAGATGAGCTGAGAAAGTATAAGCTCTGAACCATCATAGGAATTCAGCATAGGTGCTAGATGGTATTTTTAAAATGGATTACAAAGATACTTCAGAGAAATTTTAATCATCTTTCACAGCAGAAGCAACAATACTTGCTCCTTACTGAGCCTAATCATCTATGTTAAGGATGGAAGTGAAATTAGTTCTCTTTGTGTGTATTTGCCATACAAAAGAAAACTACATGAGGACAGAAGAGTTGCCCTTCATATATCCTGTCTGAATCTGAGAGTCAAGCACTAATTTGGAATGAATGGTCTTATTATTGTTAACGATTCTTCCTTCAGTAATACGTTTTCTTTTATGTTTATTATTTTCCTTTTTTCTTAGTATTTATTACATAAGTTATAATTGAAGCAATTATTGTGTTCTAGTAGAGATAGAGCTATAGACAGCTAAAGATTTAAAATTGGTGAGGTCTCTTAAAGCCTCGTTTTCATATCTAGCATTTTTTTAGGTGCAATCTTGAATGTATTCAGAATCGGAAGACATCTCCCCAGAGACCAAAATACAATAATCCTAACACTAGATTCATTAGATAAATCTATACTGGAAAGAGTTTGGGGACAATGTAAGATAAAATGCAGCACAGGATTCAAATAAAAAAAGGATGCATGCATAGGAATCTCAACTGAACAATTAAATATATATTGAGAAAATTTCTTTCAATGCAGTTTAGATCCCATCCTCCTTATACTAGAGATGATTCGAGTCTGAGAATAGATATTTTTGTCACTATGAATCATAGCCAAGCTGCAGGCCAGTATCGCTGTTTTAGATGAAACAAAAAATCTCATCATAAATATACAAAATGCCATGAAATGAAAGTATGTACTAAAGATAAAATATATAAATCTCATTAAAAATATATATTGCATTCCCTTTAAAAACTGTCATCTTTCATATCCATCAACAAATCAGACTGAGATACAATATGTAGCAAAAACTGGCCAGTTTTGACTTAGTGCATCACCCAGCTGCTTCATTGCCACATAAAAATAACTTAAGCAGATTATTTTAAAGAGATAAACACATCATACTAAACACATACTAAAATGAACTAGTAGCAACTGTCCTTCATTTTAAAACTACTTTTTCATACATAATTTGGTGTTCTATCTGGAATTAATTTGAACCAATGGGGTGCCACACAAAAGACAGCAATGCAATAATCCTGTGACAATATTCACTAAGGAAGACTGCACTGGACAGGAGTGCTCAATAACAAGCTATAGGCTAAGAACAAAAGTATAGATGTGCAGTGATCTGTACTGAATTATTCAAGAGATTTGAATACTGCAGTTGATGGAGCCGCATTTACCTTCTATGTCCCCTGTGTTAACACCTTTATAGCCTATGATATTAATATTGAACTTGTAAAATAAAAAGATGACAACACATGTAAATGAGGTGCTAGATAATTCTTGGATAATTTAGACAAGAATGAAACATCAGGAACATGGGCTATGCCTTTAATAGCACTTTTTTCCAAAACTCAATGCCCTATTCTGTACAGTTGGTAAGTACTTTCCCTTACTGTGTATTTGTGTCACCCTTCACAGAAGCAACCCAGCTTAAGCACCATGAGGCTTAGCTTGGGTTTATCTGCTTGAAGTAAAAGCCGAGTGCACACATTTTTAGTTTTCCCTGAGTGTGAGCTGCCATTCAAGGGCTAAACACAGATGCATAATACTTTGAATTACAGGTGAATGATCCTTGTTCCACACTCCTATTGCCTGCTTAGGCATTGTTACTTCCCAAATATTTCACCTCAGAATTTCCTTACCACTGCTGGACTGCCATGATGTTTGCAACCATTGCTGGCACCACTCCATGAGGTAGGGCAGCAAGATGACTAGACAGTTCTAATAAGAGAGAAAGATAAAAGCTCCTTTCATGGAGCAATTCGGAGCAGAAACTTAAAACAATAGTATTTGGAGAAGCTTATTTCTAACTAGCTTCTTGCTAGTTAGCTTCAACTAACAGAGAGATTAAGGCTAACTCTGTAAATTAGATATTTCAAATCCAGGCTATATGAACTTCTTCCACTTATGCACATCATCAAGTGATCAAGACTCACTGAAATATATAGCACTATATTATGCCCTTAGGGCTTGTTTCTTAGAGCAGAATGTTCACCTTGCTCGGTTTAAACTTTCCATTTACACTTTCTTCATGACACACAGATACCTTAGCATGCCAGGTCTACCCTTGTGACAACCACATTAGTTCCAGACTAGAAAAGGCAGATGTACAAACACCTGGCCTGACACTGAAGTGAATGCATTTTGCTAAGAGGAAAGTATGTCAGTTGGGAAGGTAGGCTTACTATTATGCTGGTATTGGATCCTGGTACCAGAATGCCAGTAGCATCACTGTGCCATGTAGTCACATCTATCTCTATCCATATTAGCACAAATACTTGCCATAAACACACTCACAAGGTTATTTTACCCTGCTGAAAGCTTAAACTCAGATATTTCACAAGTTCCATACTGGAACAAGGTATTTTGTATAGATAGCATTTTTATAGGTGAATTTATATGTTTTTTTTCTATCAGGTGCCTCTAACGTGATTTTGAGTCTATTTTTATATGATTTCAAAACTAGTGATAGGATTTTCATTTTTACTGCTCAGTACTTGAGCTTTGCATCAGCTTTTGGCACTGAAAGTGGGCTTAGATGACAAAGTAATGTCTGCAGTGAAACATGATTTCCTTCCAATATGCCATTTCTTCTGTTTGAATAAAACCTTTACAATCAGATGCTGGAATGCTCACTATTTAAGGTAGTATTGCTTTGAGCAAGAGTGAATGGAAGCATATGGTGATCAATTGAGTTATTCATAAGGTGCCCCTTCAACAAACTAAACAGGCCACCTGCTGCTTCACTGCCTCAAGAGGCTTTTTACTAAAACTCATTTTAAAATAATTTGGTGGCCAGGCTGGAACTGAAATCAGATTATAAACTAGGAATTCAGTGAAATCTGCACCTGTTTTATACAGGAAGGGATATGTAAGTACATACATGTGTCTTTTATAAATACATGTTATCTATACAATTCAGCAATGGTGCATTCCTGCTTTAGAGAAATACAGCATGCAAAAAATCAAACAATTCAGCACTGAGAGTTTCTACAGCTACATTATCTTAGCCACTTTACAAATCCTGCACATTTTATAATATGCATTTGACAGTAAGGTAATACAGTTAGCAAGGAGCTGAATATAACCTACAATGAAAAGCTTCAATAAATTATCTTACAGTAAATGAGATGGGTTTTCTTAAGCTTTCCCACCTAACTTTCATGTATAATCATCATCTGCTTTTGTGGACTAGCTTTCTATTTCTGACCTAAAAATTACCCATTTCTACTGTTTGATCAAATACATTTCCCATCTTCTCAGTCCATTTATGGCCGGACCATGTCTCAGGATCATGAATATATAAAGAAAATGGGAAAGATCTTAGGTCAAATAAGTAGAGAGAAGGGCTCAGAGAAGGTATTCAGCCAAAAAAAAAAAAAAAAAAAAAAAGGTAGTCTCAATCTCTCAATCTTCCTCCACAGTGAGTTGGTTTCCTCCAGGCTCTTGAGCCACGACATCCAAATACCTCCCAGGCTTCCAGATGCATCACTCAGCATACAGGCAGAAAATCCTTCTCTGTCATGCACATGAAAATTTCTAAATGTAGTAACATCCTACAGAAAAACTTAAGCCATTTTCCCCCTTAAGTATGGTTCACAAAGGTCTTAAGGTTCTAGGCTTTTGCTTGAGCGCCTGGTTTGTTGGAGCCCCAGCACTTAGCTGTAAATTTATGCATAAAGGGCATCTAAGCAGTTCCTGGGAGGTCTGTCCAATTTTTAACCACCTCAGTGACATCAACATCAGATTTTTCTCTGTTTGTACTAACAGTCTCTTCCTCCACTAGTCTATATCCTCATTCAGTTTATCTACCCAACTACACATACAGTCTAACACTAGTTACATTTCCCCAAAATTGACTAATGTTCCCCAGTCTTTCACTTCCCACTTCTTTCAGCTGTCTAAAGAATCTCTTTTCCTTTCTTGTTGATTCTCTCCCCATTCTTTGCTGCTTAGCTACATGTTAAAACAACAACAACAAGTTGAAGTGCATGGGAGAGTTGATATCCCTGCCTTCAAGTCTTTCGCCTATGCCAGTGCCTGCACTAGCAGCCAAAAAGAGTAACTGCAACCTGTATCCCTCTCGGTATGGGTGGATGGGGGTAAAACAAGCTTTGGAGCAAAACTAGCTCCCTAAATTTTAGTAAATTAGCAGTAAACATAGGACTACTAGCTTTAAAAGAGTTCCAAAATGACAATGGTGGGACTGAACTTCCAACCAAAGTATTCTAATAATATTTTTCCCATTCCACATGACCACTTAATAGGAAAATATAGGTGTGTTCATAGCCATAAAAAGCCATAAAAACAAACTCTCTTGTGTTTGTGCTGGTGTGTTTTGCATTGTTCAGTATAGTTATCACTGTCCAAGGAAATGTTTTATTTTCCACTGTCTGTTGTATTTTTCAGATCTTTAGATGGACTATTACAGGCCCATGCTGGGCTGTCAAACAACTCAATCTATGCTGACCAGCTACAGGGAAACATATAGTTTACATCCAGTGCCTCCAGAGTAACAGTTCAAATAGGGAAGCATCAGGGCTGTGATCTGAATATCAGAGACTCACCAAGATTAGAACCCTTAAAAAAAAAGACTTTCATGGGTAATAAATTATTCCTAGCTTTTATCTATCTTAGATAATTAAAATTACCTGCTTTATGCCATCTACTACAATGCCCCCCCCATCAGATCTGATTAACACTATCTTTCATGTAGCTGTATCAACTCACATGTGTTTATATGTGACAGATGCACTACATATACCCATATAATTTATCACTTGCTTGTGCATGTCTGTGCACACATGCACACACAAACTCATTCATACAAAGTGCCACATTGTACCAAGAAGTAAATATCAAGGGTGCTGCCAATTCATAGCTTGGATTTAGCCTAACAAGCAAGAGAAACAGCATAATACAAAGACGAATATCCACAGTAGCCAAGGATGCAGGGAATAAATAACAAATGCCATGATGAAGAGTAAGAAGTAAGTAAAATTCTCTCCTGCATGAAAAAAAAAGCTGACACCAAGGATGCTACTATACTTATAGACAGTTACATAAACTAGATTCCTTCAGTGGCATGGTATCAACTTACAGTCAGATGTGGCTTGATCTCCCCAGAAGTCTGTTGAAATACAGGCATTGTGATTTTAGTCTTTCCCTCTTTTCTTTAGAAAAGGATTCCCATCAAAGGTCCTTGAACACAGTTTTCTGTCCTGGAAGACAATATTGCATAGTTCATATTGTTTCATAGCAATTACTAAATCATACTATTTGCTAAATCATAAAAATGGAAGGAAGGAACTGAACTTGAAAGGAACAAGAAAAATTGGAAGTCTTTTCCATAGCTAAGAGAACTAGAGTTACTCTGATTTGAAAAACTGAAAACTCCTACAGTTCAGAAACAAATATTTTTAAAATACTGAACTGCTCAACTTCCAAAATTCAAATGGCTTCTAATCTCCATCTACAGAAAAGGGAAGCTTTACATTGCCACTAAATCACCATGTGCTATGTGGACTCTAGTCAAAGTATTGGTTGAATTGAGAGGTGTTTGGAAAGAGAATGAAATCACAGCTAATTTAATTTACATGTTAACAGCAACTGAAATTACTGTCTTATACTATATATGCTTTTCTCCTGATTATCTTAAGCATCTTATAGAGAAGTTCGCAGCGGAGGGAGAATGGAGGGAATGACTGGCTATATCTCCTTCATTTGTGATTCATTAAGTTACTCTGGCTTGTGATGTGATACAATATACAATTTCCTGTAATGACCTACCTTTATAAAAGAATAAGTCCTCTCTTTTTGTTGAGATCTGCTATCAGATTATCAAAATGACAAAGAAGTAACTCAGCTTCCAGAAGGTGAACTCAGAAGCTGCTCATCCAAAAACAGGATGTATTCAGTACCCTAAATGTCATCTTTTGTAATTCTTTGCCCTATTCTGTTATAAACTTATAAAAGGAGGAGAAGGTTTGGCTCGTTATTTCTAATTGTTTCCACTCCTTTTCTGTGAAAGCAAATGGATAACAAACTATCAGCAAATAACACTAAGGAGCAAATAACACTAAGCTACTTTCAAACCAGATGCAGGGGGAAGCATGGAAAACAGAGAGAAATAAATATTATTGTCTTGTCAAAAATAACTTATATCAGGGAACTAGGAAGTCAGGTATGTTGGATTTAACCTAACTAACCACAGAAACAGCATATCACACAGATAAATGTCCGTAGCAGCCAGGGTCGGGGGAATAAATAAGAAATGCTATGATGTGGAGAAAGAGACAAGATTTTTCCTTTGTGTTTCAGTGCTGGACTGGATGATTAACTCTCCAGGGTAGTGCCTGCTCTGGTAGTATCAAGACTACGTGTTATCCATTATAACCAGAAATCAGATAAATGTAGCAGAATTAAAGGAGTATCATGCAAGTATGAAATGTATTTTCCTTGTGTGAGATTTAGAATTATTAAGAGGCTCCTTCAGAGGAAACAAAAAACAGTGGTAAGAGCAGCCTTTGAAGATCTGAAAGGCTACACGGAAACAAACCATGAGAGTGCTACAGCCCGATAACAGTGCTGTTCTGTTAATGTGAACTGCTTGTGAGACAACAGAGTGAGTGTCAGAAATATTACAAGATGATTTAATTCATGCTACTAAAAGTCAAGGTCATGCTTGATCTTTGCTCCCAGAGATGCTTACAGACAACTTTCAATGGATTCAAATTATGGGCCAGATCATTAAGTTAGCTGACTGACTCACTCTTTCTTGCTATTAATACAGAACTCATTTCAGAGATTTTCCGCACGGCTGTATGTATAACCTGAATTTATGTAGACCTCAGCAGTTCAAAGACTAAATGTGTTGCAAGTAGTGCAACAAGCAGTGTCTGGACTTTATTGGCATGAAAAAAATGTTCGTTTACTGTAATATTTGGAAAGACTGCCCATTTCACAATACAGTGCATGTGGAATTAAAATCTACTATTTGCATACAGAAAAACTGAGGGCATGTGACGTTCTATAGCTCTTAGAAAGTAAATTCTTTCCCTTTATGTCCCTAGACATACAGCCTGACTGATCCCTGCCTTGTGCTTTGAACAAGAAAAATGACCTAAAATAGGTCTTAAATACACCACACAGAATCCTTTAGTCCACCCTCCTTCCTTGAGAAAAGATCAATTATGCATTATACCACTTCCACCAAATGTTTCTTTAATCTGTTCTTAAAGAGATTCTCTTTCCAGAAAAATAAAATATATTCCAATGTTTAACTGTCATCACCATCTACAGATTTTGCCTGACATGTAAACTTAAACTCCCTTCCTGAAAATGAATTCCTTTGTTCCTGGTTCTGCTAAATACAGAGAACAGTTTATTCCCTTTCTCTTCTTAACAATCTTCATTGTATTTTATGTCATATAAGTAGGTGCACTCCACCCCAACCCTTCTTTTTCTTGAACAACTCCTATGTGTTCTGTCTTTTATCATGTAACATGCCAGCCAGAACCCTGCTCACCCTTATTACGTTTCTCTGCGAGTCTCATGTTGGACTACATCTTTCTGTAAGCAGAGTCACCAAATTGAACGATATGCTTAATGTGTTGAAGTCTGAGGACATTTCTCTGATGTAGCAATATTTTATCATTGCATATATGGCTCCATGAAATGTAAAGAGCAGACCACAAAGTCTCAGTTTTCCTGAGGGTTTTCTTTTGCATGAGGTCTGAACCTCTTTCAGAAGATTCAGTAAGTTCCCTGTGTCCCTCTTTACCTTCCTAAGCTTTCATTTAACTTCCTAAATCTTACTTGTAGGGAGAAGGAAACAAGTTGTGCAACAACATGATATGCAATCATACCAGTGCAGCAACCCTAAGCATAATGGAACATTAAACATACCTCTTCCGACTCCATTGCCAACCTCAGTCAGGCTTTTAAGCAAGTTTTCAGAGAGGGCAGCCAAGGTTGAAGGATAGGCACGACTATATGAAATGTTTAATTGTCACAAGGCCAGATGAGACGATGCAGAAGAATGATGTCAGGAGGATGGTATCAGGCAATATGGTTCTGAGTGCACCGGTAGGATTGCTCTCCTCCAACAGCCTTTGGATCCCGTTGCATTCATATTCTCTTGAGCTACAGCAGCTTCAGTGTAACCCAAGTGATGAAACATGCAGGCAATAATGGAAAATCCTCAGCACAAACCACAGCGAATAGAGGGCAGGCAGGCCTAGCTTTGAGCAGGGACATGAGGGACGACAGTGAATCTTCATCTCAGTAAATAAAATGGGTCATTTCCCATTAATCAAAGTCAGACACAGTCATAAAGACCAAGACTCCTTTTAAAACAGGAAAGTCCAGAAAGTGCTTTCCAGAATTCCAGTTCAGTGTTAGCACTAAGTAAAGACCACTGCTCTCCCCAAGGGGAGGTTCTAACCCTGTAAGAATCCGCTTTCAATACACAAAAAGCCCTGCAGAAACCGCTCCAGGTATGGAAGTGCCACTGTAAAATGGCTACATCAGAGGCTCTGCTAAAAAAAGGATGAATTGAGCTTTCCTACGGTGCCATAAAGATTAAGCAAAAATAAGAGTTAGTAGGAGTCGATAAAATCACTAAGAGTCAACTTCTAGCCTGCTCAATTCCTCATGTCATTTAACTGAGTTCAATGGAGACAGACTTAGCTCAGGTCAGAGGACAGTTTGGCCCTTGGTATCTCCCTTGAACTTTTTATTCCAGCCTTTGGGGCTCCTAGCTGTCTGTGTCTGTAAAGCTGGAAGATAAACACTATCATAGCATAAAATAAAATATTATAAAATAAAATAAAATAAAATAAATCCAAGTACAAAAATGAGATAAATAAAATATTATGCATTACAGGCAATCAGATTTGTTAGACTTGGTTAAAACAAGAAGGAAAGAATCCCTGCAGTTTCTATCTTCCAAGGCAATCGGTTTGGCCAGTAGTCGTGGGTAGCATACTCTCTTCTTTACAATAAATCTATCAGCTTTTATTTGTTTCCACCTACTGAAAAAGTTAGCAGACAGCAGCCAATTCTGATCACATTTCTGGAAAATAAAAAGTGCATTCTGGAGACTGAGCCAATTCTTTGTTTGGCAATAGACATACTGCAAAATGCATACTGCAAAATGGGATGTATCTGGAATTTGTGACACTTCCATCTACACACACTGTGTCATCCATTCACTGAAAACTGTAAGCTGAGAAGCTACTTAAACTGGAGTGAAGTAGACGGGCAAAATGAGGATCTGTTTATCACACCGATTTCACAATTTATTGAATGGAACAACTGATAGGCACCATGCCTTGGAAGGCACTTTGCCTTGCCGAGGGATTATAAACAAATGTTTTTCTCTTGCTTCTAGCTAAATAGTGTGATCATAACAACACCTCTAAACAAAGGAATTTCACAGATAGGAAACTGGCTTTTGAAAACTTTTTGACCTGCAGTCACTGCTCACATCTGGTTCTTTGATGTTCATCATCTCACAAAACAAACTTAAAGTTCACTTAGGGTTAGAGAGCAAAATGCTCTGCATCATACAAGGCTAACTTCATTTGTATAATGACCAATTTAGAGCATACAAAGAGGATTTACAAACAGCAAGCAGGCTTGATAGCTACAAAAATGAGCTGCGCACAAATTTTGGTAAGGAGAAAAATCCTGGACATAATGATTGCATGTGTAAAACTGTAAGCCAAATACCATAAGATAGGTTGAAACTTTTTTGAAAATAGGGCAACCTATTTTAGTCATCTCTTCTCTGATGAGGAATATGTTACTAATTTAGTGGACTGCACAGTGTTCTACTGAGTTGCAAACTCAGTTTTCTGACAGCTGTTACTGTACTTTCATGAAACCTTGATCCCTTGGAAGATATTGTGCTGTCTCAGTTCTATTGAAATTTTTTTCTCTGAGAAAAAAATACATTTGGGCAGTTAGACATTTGGGCTCTTCTCCTCTAACAGGATTCCAAAAGCACCATGTCTTGCAAAAGTCATTCCCAACAATTAACTTTTCTCTGAAAGGCATATGGTCCCATGGAAAAAAAGAACAGCTTTGCCCTTTCTTGGGGGAGCAAGGGCAGGAGGGCCTTGCAAAGTGCTTTCACATTATGCACAAGATTACAATATCAAACACAAACAACAAAGAAATGGTCTGGAAGGAAAAACAGAGTCACAGACACAACCCAGGGAACGAGGACACTAGTAATAAAGACTCTGGCAAGCATAGTCATACAAATACTTGCTTGCTGAAAAAGTTGGGAGCAGTATGCCTTAAGAATCTTTATTTTTAGAGGAAAAAGGAAGTGGGGAGCAGTTGGGGTGAAGAGAGATGACTTGCAAGGAGAACTGCACAAAAGAAAATAAAGCACATAGCCTGTTTTGGGACTCCAGATGAAAGGGGTTGTAAAAAAAGTACGACTGAGGAAAGCTGCAGGATTCCTTAAATCATTTTCTTTTTCTTATAAGAACATGTAACACTATCAGAGCTCAAATATAGCTTGGAAGTACTACAAATAAGTAAGAGAAGTCTCAAAGCAGTATGTGTTCTTGTCTGAGTTCACAGAAAACCGAAGTAAGTTTCAGTACCTGAACCTATCTTATCCTGCTTATCTTCTGTAGAGATCTTGCAGTTTACCACTACCTTAAGTTTATTTCAATGTTAAAAGCCCATAAAAAGTCCTAGATATCTCTTTTGCTTAGGGGATGATACTGAAAGTTATACATATCTATATGAATTTTACTGAATCACATTCTTAATTTCTTAATTTGAGGTCTACACAAATCCATATATTTCAAATTGAATTTTATTTTGAAGTCATACTTTTTTCCTCCTCAGAAGATTGTGTTAAAATTGCTCTATGCATCTTTGGTACCCAAAATCTAAAATCTCATGCTTTATAAAACCAAGACTTACAGTAATCATTGCTTAATCATTAATAATAGCAAGGTAATGGCGAGGATATTTAATTCATAACCAGCACATAGTTTAAGCACTTACTGGGATGTGCTTACACGGTCTGTTACATTTTTGTGTCTCTTTTAGTCAATATTTTTCTCTATTTCATTTCTTAGCTTTCAGATTTAGTTTGGTTTAGGGGAATCCAGTGTGGTTTTGAAATGTTTCTTTTATCATTACTAATAAGAACTAACCAGTTAAGGTCTTTTTTTTTTAATTTTTTTTTCTGGGAACATGAAGACTACAAAGATAACAAAATATTATGGAAAATATATTTGGTCTAGGAATAGTAAAATAAAGGCTGATAAGCACTGCAAACACAAAAGAGAAGAAAATGTAGTTCATTAAAAAAATAGAAACAAAATATAACTCTAGACAAATGTATCTCCTATATAGGCCTGCTTTTCCATGGAGCTCCAGCTTTTGTAAATTACTACAAATTAGCCCCTGAGTGTGTAATATGCTCACCTGGAGTTCTGCTATTACCTCATTGTTATTGGCAATAACTGCAAAAATAACTTGCGCTAGAGGAGATGGTGGAGACTGGAATACTACACACTTGAATTAATAAAGCTGGTGCCAAGATGAGTGTTTCCAATTATGGGGATCTCCTTAAGTCAAACTCAGTGATTTAGGACTATCTGCTAACCACATCCACCAGCTCAAGTCCCTAAAGTCAGACTCATTTGGCTCAGTGTAAACCAAGGGACAGCATATACCTTTGAAAGTGGCAGCCTTCAAAACGCCATTAGGTATCTGGAGGTGCTTCCCAGCTCTTCATAAAGGAGCATGACTAATGCTCTTGAAGGCTGTAAGCTTCTGGAGAGATCAGAGAACCACTGAAGTCATCCTAGTCTGCAGTATTTCCACTTTAGTAAGAGTTGTGGAAATGAATGCACATTAAATCAAAACACAATCAAATATGTCTCTTCTGGGGAACAGATAAGGACCTTATACAGGTAGTATTTTTAAATAAAAGTGTATCATTTGAAAACTTAATTATTTTGGTAGTACAAAATGTTCATTATGAAAGTCTAATTAAAAGAAAACAATTTTCATTTTAATTATCTTTCATAACTGTAATACACATTTATGAGAGACTCTGCAGTAGCAATAGGTTATGCACTTTTAAGCAATTAAATTTCCTACTTGTCTGATTTTGTTAGACTAATAAATTATACTAGGAATTTAATAAAGTGGACAGTTAAAGGAATTTAATCTATTTTCTCTAGAACAAACAAAACTAACAAGATAAGATTCAGATTTGAGAAAAATATTTAAGAGATAAGCTAAATTAGAAAGTGAAAAAAGGTCTTGTGACTTCCAAGCAGCAACATAACTGAAGAAAAAACAAAGGTTAACACGCAATATAGGAGTAATTTCTTTTCTCATAAAATAATTAACCTTTGGAAAAGGCTTCCTGTCAACACAGAGGCTTTTACTGTGCCATTGTGCCATTTAAGGAATGAAGCACATTCCTGAAAAGTGAAAAATGGGGAAACTTAAATAACTACTAAAACATCTTAGGTGTTCTTTGCAGTGTAGAAACCACTCCATTTTTTTCATCTCTTGAATGAGGAAAGCAAAGTAAACAGATATTTTATAAGTGGGAGGAAAGATGAAGCAGCCTATTTTAAATCTCCTCTCATTCTTACATCCTTTAGCAATTGGTTTAACTCCAGAGCTTTGATTTTCCACTATGTAGACATGCTGATTGAGTCTATGTGGATCTGGATTCCAATTTGGTATGGATGAACTATCATTCTGACCTTAGTATCTCCCTTCATTTGAGCAACTCCTTTAGAGGATTACTCTGTGAACATGTCTTATATATTCTCAGTATTAGTATTCACACTTTAAATAAATACTTTAATCCATATTTTCAAAGTAGTTTACAGAGATCAGTACGTCATTCCAATGAAATTCGGTAGGATTGAAGTACCTAACTCCCTTGGACACCTCTGACTATTCCAGAAGAAATCTCCTTCTAGAATAATCAGCAGACTTACAGAAAAAAAAATCTGACAAATCTGTAGGGAACAGTTTTAAATTCCTTAAAAAATATTTATTTTATATGAGTAAGGAAGCATGCAGAAAAGCTGTATTGGAATAAGAGTAAAACACCACTCATTGCTAAAGCATTTCATTTCTGGACAGATGGGAGAAATGAGCACACTCACTCATCTATCTAGAAATCAAACATTATATATATCCCCTTGTTCTTTATTACTTAATTCTCTGCTGAGTATAGGTTAGAGTGATTTCTCCAGGGTGATATTGTCGTTCCCTTCTCACCATATTTTGATAATGACTGGAATGAGTTTGATATATTGAAGCACTCTTGCTTTGATTGTATTTTTCATTTATTACTAAAGCTGAGAATATTACAGTTGCAAATAGTGCACAATATTTTATTAGAAAAATAAATGATTCCAGGTCTCAAACAAAAGACTGGCATCTGACATTGTAATAAACCAGTACAGTACCCCATGCTAAAATAATGATTCTACAGACCCGTTATGGAAAAAATAGAAAGCCATTACATTCACATTTGATAATTATACTTGGAAGATGCCCCAGGATACAACAACCAAGCAGTGAACTATTCATCTAACTTATAAAAGCCACTATGTCAAAGTGTAAGCTAACATCCTCAAGAAAGGCAGATAAAAAGAGGGAATACAAGCTTCAAGATTTGAACAAAATGTCTGTAACCCAGCAAGAAAGAAACCATTTTCCATGAAACAATGGAAAGATTCATAGTGCATCTCTTTACACCAGCTTCTTTCCTACAGCTGTGCTTCAACAGAAAGCACAAGAGAAAAATTTCTTCCAAGGGCTTTCATATGGTTTTATGCAAGTAAGACTCTGGGATATATTGACAGTTTTCTCTTTTTAAAGGCTCTTTGTGCACTGTAGGTATAGGATTGCTGCAAAACCTGTGGAGATATTAAGGAATGGTAACATATCAATACTGTATTCTTCAGAGTACTCAGAGAGAAGCTAGCGTAAATCAAGTATGTTGATTTCTGTGGAGCTCCACCAACTTACTACAGTTGAGAATCTTTAAATAGGCATCAGTTACAAAAAAAAAGGGGCATTCATAACTCATATGTCTGTATCTTGAGACATCAAAGGTTAGAAAAGATATATTAAGGAACAGTAAGAGTCACTTTAATTAAGGCTACAGTGTAGGTTTCCAATATGAGATAAAATTTGGATCTTATCCCTCCTTCTACATTTCACATACACAAATCATATTGGCCTCAAGATTTGTAGGTTAGCTCTCAAGCTGAGATAGGATTTTTTTCTACCAGATTTGCAGTAAATCAGACAAACAGTTCATGAATTAAGAGCTTATGCAATAAAGATGTTCACCACAGTTCAAAAAGTCACAATGTTTTTATTTATATTGTAGCCCCCAAAAGTAAATAATACTAACAACTATGTCTTGGAAAATTAGGGGAGGGGAGAAGGCATTTAAGACTTCATTAGAAAACTCTTTGAGTTGAGGTCTATGGTACAGCACAAAAATTGCTTGATAGCAAGCGCATCAGAAACATTGCTAACATTTATATAACAATGCTGATATAAATCATTAGCTACATGGAGGAGTCATGCACAGCAGACACTTGTTCCCTGATTTTGTTTTCATTGGGCAAGCATAAGTATTCATCAGTTTTATGTCTCCAGAAAAAGGAAGTAGTCACACTCTCCCAACCACACACAAACCCCTTCCTAGGGCCTTTCTGTAACTGGAAAACTGATTCTCCAGGAGGCAAAGGAGGTAGAGGGAGGGTGAATATCTAACCACCATTTGAAACTAGAAGTCTCAAAAGGCAAGTTAATACACATTCTTTAGACCCTCTCTGGTGAATTCATCAGCTCTTAATCTATTTCATTTAATATTATAAATATTTAAAAAATGTGCAGAGCATAAATACAGCAGTGGGGGTATTGTTTCCTTTATTTATAATCTCCTAGAGCATAATCCTGCAAAATTTTCCCACAGGGTTCTGTGAGGTAATGAGCATATAAGAGTATTTGCAAGACTAGATCTTTAAAGAATATTGTAGCTTGTTTTCAACTGATTTATCAGATATATTAGAGTTGATAAAACTTACTACCTTTTAGAGAGCATGATAATCGTGAGAAGTGTAAGGGCTGGCATAAAGGCATGCCCATTACCATAGCAGGTTTAGTTATTATGCTGCTCTCCAGAGATAAAGACAGTATTACCCAAAGCTGTACAGCTGGAACAACAGTCCAAGCACTGTATGTTACAAATCATCCATTTTGATTCTCTTAATCGCTCTACCTTCAATTTTTGGCAGGACAAAGGTACTCAGCTAAGAAACAATGAGACGAAGAAGCCAAGCATGACAGAACTGTTGTACTCTGAATCTGTGGCAACCCAAGTAGGAGGAGAGGGTCAGTGCCATGAAGCTTTCTGCCCACGTGTGAAACCTCCTCGCTTCCCTATTTTTATTCAGCGGTGGTCCTTACACACGGGTTGCGAATGGGCTCCTAGCCAAGCACAACATAGGTGCCCAGTAATGTGCTTTTTGTACATTCTCTCAGCCAAGGACTATTTCTGTGCCAAACAGGAGACGGACCAACCACTGTGTCAGGAACAACAAATACCCTGTTCCTTATCCAGCTTCTCTTTTCTACCCAAATGAATGCTAAATATTCAGACTAGAATCATTTGAATTTTTACACACACACACTAGAGTGAAGTACATCTTTCCTAGAACTAGCTGAAACTGTAGGACAAAATCATTTTTTATGAAGAGATTTTTTTCCTAAATAAAGTGAAATGTTTTGCATGGAGCAAATACTGCTTTTAAATTTTCCCATTTTCAGTGAATCTTTACTTTTCGTTCATCTCCTTTTAATTTTATCCAGTGCTG
Source organism: Nothura maculosa (assembly GCA_032353885.1). Classification (NCBI taxonomy): domain Eukaryota; kingdom Metazoa; phylum Chordata; class Aves; order Tinamiformes; family Tinamidae; genus Nothura; species Nothura maculosa. Next base: position 1,890,533 of record JAUBOD010000981.1, on the reverse strand, counting down.
TCATGGGAAATATATCTTCTAGCCCTCTCTAATCTTTACACTTGGAGGTAGGTTACTTCGCTTTCTTCCTCCAATTTGGGAGCACTGGCTGTGTTTAATGGCAATTCTGGCTGTAGCAGATCATGAAAACATCAAAGGCTTTATTCAGGAGTGGACAGTGTGCTGCACTGGAAAACTTTAAGCTTCTATAAAAAAATCAGATTGCTTTAAGCTACTTCAACAAGAAAATGAAGGGCACATTAAGGAACAAACAGCTGCTTTGACATCACAGTGATATATGAAAAGCAGGTAAATTTCAGTCTAATTTATTTTTCCTTTAGAGATGTGTAGGTGGCTGAAACCAGCTTTTCTAAAGATGACTGAGAAATTTACTTGAAAGAGCATAGCCAATAAAAGAGTCCTTTATTAACAAAACTAGGAAAACAACAAAAGAGTTTTTACATTTTTTTTCAATGCTTGAACATAATCCCAAACTGTGACTTTTGCTCCCAAGGCTGTTCTGCAGCATTTCCTCATACAACCAGCCTGGAGCATGAAGAAAGAACAAGCACAATAGAACTAAGGCTTAACATTGTGTGCATTTATTAAGCAACCAGTGCATACCTTGGATTTGTTGCATTAGGTAAGAGGATGAAAGCAAAATGCCTTCCCTTTTGGCCACCTAAGATGCATACAGCCAGACAGCTAATAATGCACACCCAGAGGAGGCTAATTACTAGTATAGTAGGAAACCTTTTTTTTTTTTTTCTTTCTTTTTAAGTATCTTATTAAAACAGTGTTACACTGTTATTTTCAGAGGGCTTTTACCATCTGAAAAGTAGGTCCCAGCAAAGAGATGTCAAGAAAATAAGGGGCAGATTATACATACCTCCTTTTGTGGTATTCTAATTAAGCAAATTTGCTAATCTTGCTTTCTTAAAATTTCCTAAAATTTTTAGCTTCTTTTCTTTATTGTCACAGAGTTAGTAGCCAGAGTTATTTCTGAATCAAACAAAGGGGAAAAAAACAGCCATTGGCTCAACAGGTGGTACATCCTTCATTGTCTGCTATGAAAGAAGGTTAAAAAATGCAAGAGTGCTTTGGCAAAAGACAAGAAAAGGAAAGGTTATCTACATACTCACATATACATCTCCACATATAGAACTAGCAAGCAGAAAAAAAATCACACATGGAAAAAAAATGCATTTTTCCACTAAAATCTGAATGTCCTATTTTGATATATGTACTCAATTAAGAAAAAAACTTATATGTGAGGAGGTGCAGCAAGCTTCACAATAATATCACTAAATGTCCAAAAATAAAAAAATATGATTTTATATGAGAACATCCTCATGCATACTTTTTATAACATAAATGTATGAGAAAGAAAGAAGTGATCATCCTTCCCCTTGAGGGTCTTTATTCTGTTTCCTCCTTAAATAAATCAAACAAAAGGAACAATAAAAGAAACAGATGCAGCAGAGAAGAATCTTCAATCAAGATAAGAAGAAAATAGGGTTAACCAACTTTTCACATTTGTATGAAACTCTCTACCTCTATAAGAATGGCCACTTTGCTAGGGTTTGTGTACATTTATTCCAAAGCATTTCTGCCTTTATTCTGAATAAGTTAAGCAATTAACAAGGCTATATCTCAGATACAACAAAAGGTGTTTGCTTCAAAGGCAGTTGTGCTGCAAATTCACACACATAACCCCAGAAAACAAACAAACAAACAAAACTGAACTAAAAATTCAGTCCTCTGCAAAATCTTTGTATATCGGGTACTCTACTAGATGGATTTCTCCTCATACTTATGAGGAGAAATTTCAATGTATTTAAAATGAGTCAAGAAGTAACTTGGGGGGATGGTGGAAAATAAGCTTTTCATTGCAAAAACCTGCAATAATATCATGTTCATTGTTGAGATATGTACTTTATCAGTTACACTTCTGAAGGTTTTGAAAAATGTGGCTGGGAGTTTTTAACAGTACTGTGCTGGCAGTTAATCATCAACAACTTAAAAAGACATTGACATCTGTTGTTTAGAGAGAAAAGAAAAACGTGGGGGGTGGGAGGGGGGTTGAAAATTAAATCAGTTTGAATCCTCCTTACAGAGTCAATAGCAGGAAATTTGCTCTCAGAAAAAAATGCGGGGTTGTGACCTTCTGTGTTCTAAGACATCCTAATTTAGCTTGATTCTTCTTGCTCTCTGCTCCTCCTACTTCTACCCTAGAAGCAGATTTTCTCCTACCGAGAGAGAGATAAAGGGGGAAAGTGCTGAGAGGGAGGGGAAGAAAAGGAGAGGACTAACCTGGATCTGAAGCCCTAAAAATCTAACAGATGATTAAAATTCAATCACCCTACAACGAAGCTTATTTTTATGCAGACACTAATATCTTTGAACTTCTGTTGAAAGGTAACACGAAAACTTTTTATTAGTGTTTGAGACCATTTTCTGAGGACACCAAAGAGCTGTTTTTGACATATACCAAGTGGTGTTCATACACTATATAATGAGTATACATCTACCAAGATACTTTTTTTCATCTTAGTATGTTCCATACCAGTAAGCCTACTTTTCAATTAAGTTAAATTGTCCGAGTTATGAAACAGTCGATGAATGACAGATACATGTAAAAAATATATAGAGAGATGATACTAACAAAAATTATCAGTCTTTAGCAGTATTTGGCTCCAAACCCATTAACTGTCAATTCATTATATATCCAAGAAAGACATTTAAGACTACTTTGTACAAGTTTTTGACTTTCCAAGCAGACAGCACATCATTACTTTGCTTAGCAGAAACACTCCATCTCACAGATGTAAATGGATAGTTCTACCTGTGAACTGTGAACTGAAAGTGCTTGCAAAGAGCTGGGGGCAAGTACATGGTCCTGCCTCTGCTTTCCCTCTCCACTCAGTAGCTGCTCAGAGGAGCTGCCAAAACATATCCCCTACAAGGTCCAGGTCATCCACAGGAAACTCAAAGAAAAGAGAAGTCCACTAGCTGTACAGCATTTCAAGGGCAACCTCAATGTGAGGCTGGAAATTTGTTCTAGCCTCACATTGGCAACGCACCAGCAAACCTGGCATGCAACATTTCCTTGAAAACAGCAGACCTCCCCCTGCTCTTACTTGCCTTTTAGGAGGGAGCCAGGACTATTCAGTACCTGGTCCTGCCTCTGTCATTCCAGCGTTATCCTACCATGGATGCCTTACATCAAACAGCCCATGTCCATTCTGAGGTCTCCTCAGAATGATGCCAGAAGTCCAACAGGTAATGCCCCGTGCCAGGCAAAGGTTGCGGATGCAGCTTTGAGCACCTCATCAGAACTGACACATACATTCATGCATTGCAATTCATGCATTACTAGTTCAGATAAAACAATTTGGAACACCTCACCTGAAGCTCAGGTTTCTAAGGTCTAAACCTAGTGTATCTGGGATATGACTTGAAACTCTCTAAGTCCAGTAACTGGCCTTTGGTACATGTCAAGAGATTTTGCCTAAACAGTCCTACAGATCTCATTGAAGTTATTCGGCAAATGAAAATGCCCTTTGCTATTTTTTTTTCCCTGGGAACTTAAATTTGTGATCAAATACCAATGTCAACGTGAGTGATTATCTTCCCAAACTGATCAGATGGCAGTTTAATAGAGATGATTTATAAAATAGGCTGTCCTTGATTGACAGCTTTGCTATCTACTACAGAAAAAATCAAGAAAAGACTTTCGATCAGAGATTAAATTGTTTTTATTCACAGACCTCTGCATTTTAATGGAATGGAAAAAAAAAGAAGTAGTAAAAAAAAAGAAAGAAAAAGAAACCACACACATTTATCTAATCTGACCTCCCACATATCGCAGGCAAAAAACATTGTATTCCACCCATAACTTCTGGATATATCAAAGCATATTTTTAGAAAGGCATCCCATCTTAATTCATAACATTGCAAGGTATGAAGAATCTATTGCATAGTTAGATAAACTGCTTCAAAGTTAATTACCTTTATTAAAAACTTGCCCTTGAATTCAAGCTTAGATTTAACTAGGGTAGCAGACTATCATAAAACCTGCTCCACTATATTGAAGAGCTCTTGCTGCATTCTGAAAAGCAAAGAAATAGAAAAGAAAAAAAAGTTTCCCTTTTTCAAATAATACTAAAATAACTCAATACCATACATAGAGTTTTATGCAAAAAGATCCTAGCATAGGGGCTATGTTCAGTTCTGATAATAATTTTTAGTTAAATGAGCAAATCAAGAAATATCAGAAATATGCATTTTGTCAACCAGAAATTAACTTTTATTTTCTCTTAAAATCTCTGGATCCATTTTTGCTTTAATGACTTTTCATTTTTTCAGTTCTGTGAATTGAAAGAGTCATTTGAATGTGGAGAAAAATAAGGCTTTTTATATTGAAAAATTGGAATAATCATTATAATTTGTTCTCAGCCAAAACAGTTTTCCAAAACTGTGAACCATTTTAGTCAACCTAGAATAATATTTGATAGGGAATAAATCATATGAAAGCTTCACTCAGCTGTAATAGTACCTAAGAATAGTAGCCACATACTTAACACTTACTCTATATTTTCATTTTCCCAAAAAGATTTTACAGCTGATTTTTATCTTACCTCTTCAGCTGACACTGATATTTTCCATAAATATTCATCATGCATGCTCATAAATATTTGATTAATATTAATTGTTTGTTTGTTTTAAACACAGCTTTCCTTTTAGTTGTCATGACTATAGAGGAAGGTATTTGCATGGGAAAAAAAAATAAAAAAACAGAGGCGAAAAGCTTTCAAAGACACAGAGACACAGGCATAAAAGATGAAGGCAGCACATTTACCTCCTTCCTAGATCTTGACTGACAAACAATTCTCCATGTGATGACAACTTTTGGAAGGATTAATGTTTGCCCTACCTTCTCCCCTTGAAGTCACAATGGGGAGTGTATAGGCATCTTCTACAACCAGCTCAAATTAGCTCTGGATATTGGAGATATTGATAATTTTATTTTATTGTTCTAAGGATAACTGGGAAGAGTAGGCAGCTCTTCCTATCCTGATAAAGAGAGTAGAACAGGACAGAGTGTAGCTAAGTTAAAAGATACAAGGACAAGGCTTTCTGCCACTGACATTAGAGGGCCACTTAATTCCTTATGGTTTACTTTCACAAATACAAGTTAAACTGTATCCTGAGCATGAGGAGAAATAGGGAAAAGAAAATAGGTCAATAAACATAGTGAAAAGGCAAACAATATATGGACCTGTGGTTGGATCTATCATACTCATCTCTGTAGTGGCTGATTTCCCTGAACACATAAATCAGCTCATAAAACAAGTCAATCTAGGATTGGTTCATGCAGAGCTGCTCCACTGACCTCATCTCATGTGCTTGAATGCTCTGTGATTTGAGAAGACTTCTTGCAAACAGCAGCTTAGCCCTCATAGATGAACATCAGTGCAGTTCTGCAACAATGAGTCTGGTTCAGAAAGGTTTATTAGCTCCAACCTGGCTTTGTGCAAAGCTACTCTTATGTCCCTATGCTGTGTTCACTACATTTTTATTGTTGTTGTTTGCTTGTTTGTTTTTAATGAACGAGATTCTCCAGACTTCTATTGCTACAATAATGGAGCTGCCAAGATCACTACTACATTAGCATAAAAACTATACAGACTGCATCTCCTCCATGTTTTGGGAGCTGAGCCAACAATTAACTATCGCGAATTGGAAAAAAATCCTCTTGTGGCAAAATGTTTTTATAACTGTCCATTGTGAGGCTTCCTTACCTTACCTTACATTGCTAGTAGTGAACACTACCCTAAACAGGAAGGTAGTATTTAGTTTGGAGACTTGATGACAGTGCTGTCATACTTTAGATGAGAAATTATTTAATCTCTAGTTTTCTGATTTATGGAAAATCTGGTTTTCTGATTTATATATACACATTGTGTAAGTATATATATAGTATACAAATACAAATTAATCTAATAAGGCATGTATTACAAATGATTCAGTGTCTTTTTCAAATACATATATACATATAATATATATTTTATTTATTTATATATATATATATATATATATATAAACCAGAGAGCAAATCTGTGTCTCAGTGACATATGTGGCTTCCACACTCCTGCATATTGCATACCTACATAAATATAAGTAATATTTAGAAATTGCTGTGTGTACGCTAACATTGAATTCTCAATTCCGCTCTGCTTCCAAAACCAGTTAAGTTCTAGGGAATAGAAGCTGGCCAGGGAATAAACAGGAAGCTCTAGTTGTATTTCTGCATTACCCTCAGTTACTAAGGCTGCACTTAGAATACTAATGGCAGTTTGGGTCTCTCAAACTTAATATCTGCATTGAAAAGATAGAAAGGCTCAGCTAAAATGATACCTGTGTGGAGAGAATGAATAATTGTGTTTAGGTTTGAAATAGACACTTGAGAAAGTAGTTGCCATGAGAACTCTTGTGTTTCATACAAAGAAAACTATATTAGGATTGCAAAGTCAAACACTCAAGAGTTAGAAAATGCCAGAATTAAGCTCACCTTTTCAACTGTCATTATGCTCTTCTATGAAAATGTTTTTAATTACATGATAACATTTTTTTTTTTCTAGCAAACCCATCCTTCATTCAGCACATAAGGTGGAAGGCACTTAGGAAATACACAGCTATTTAACCTGTGCTTTTATCCCAACCTCCAAGATCCTCATACACTTTACAAACACAGAGCTTAATACACAACGTATTAGTTCCAGATAGAGGGTTCCTTGATGTCTATACACTGTACTGTTTGAACACTGAAAGTGTTCACAGGTTTTTGTTTGTTTCCACAGCAATCAACTTTAAAGACGGCAAGCTGAAGTTTGATGACATTTAGGAGAATTTCTTTACTAACATGCCCAATGCTAGAGACCATTGAATGTCTACAGCAGATAGAGAGAAAAAATATCACAGAAGTTCACAATTATTTAAACATTTGTGGCTTAGAAGGCTATATATACAAACTGTATATTTTAAAAGATTCCCCATGTTTACTTGCAGTACTGTGGGTAAGCAAACAGCTTCTCATTGGCTCCTTGACTACCTGTCTTTATGGGGACCTAATGTAAATGTTAGTGCATCCTTACATTTAATCCTCTAATGTCTTCATAATGATCTAGGGAGATAAGGCAGAATGATATCAATGATCTGCATAACAATAAAAAAACAAATATTTTGTTCAAATCTAACAGATGAAAAATGAGTCCTATCGCCTAGAGTAGCACAAATGGAAAATGTGATTAGAAACATAAAAGTGAAAGGGAAAGAGAACAGCAAAAGTAGTTTTGAATTTACAGCTATTGAAAGTGTATGAAAAAAAAAGAAATCCTTCAGAAGGTCTGGTCTGTGCCTCTGAGATTCCAAAGACTACAAACAGCAATATACACAATATTGGCTATCAAGTCATACGCATAAGGCCACCACCACAAACTGAACAATAAGAGAAAATTTCCATATCGCCTCCCCTTCAAGTATTTAAATACTTTGACAAATGTATATTAAACTTGAGCTCTTAGTATTTATTCTCTTGGATTCTCAAGGAGGGAAACAAGCTGAGGCCAGAAATTATTGATTAAACCTGTTTTTCAAATACTAGCGGGATCAGCAGCGGGATCAGCCTTGGGTGGATCAGGGCTCTGGTCTGATGCATCACAAAAGTGAATTTTTTCTAGGGAATGCATGCATAGGTCTGAATTTCCACATGCATGAACAACCTTGACGATGATTATTATAGGTATTGATTTACCTGTAAATATAATCAAGGCTAGTTAATATTTTTCTGTCAGTATTGTTATTTTATATAAAATATACTACATATATCTCAGCTCTTTTGTTTTCTTTCAGTTCTACCCAGAAACAGAAAAAAATTCTCTCAGTATTTCCTGCTGGTGAAGAGTCAATAATAGCTCATTAACATGTGTCTTAGTTTAAAGCAGAATTCAGGCTGCAGGAATGCATTTAAGTAAACCACCAGTGTGATGACCCCCAGATGACCACAGCAAGGAAGAAGTACAGTCCAGGAGATTTAAAGCAATGCATTTTACTTAAATGTTTGAGTTGGTGACCAGAATTCCTCACAGACAGACAGCCTGAAAACTGAATTTTGCATCACAAATATTACTTTTTCCAGAAAGTGAAATGTATCAATTTTATGCAACTGGAAAAGCAATTAAGTAAATCCAGGAATCTCACTGTAAAATATTAACTTTGTTTTCTCCCTTTCTACTCCTTTTCTATTTCCCTTTTTTTTTTTTTTTTTTTTTCCTAAGCCTTTTTGGTACAGTCCATAATCATATATGCTTGACAAATGGGCATTAACTGTAATTAAGCAGTTTTAATTTTGTAAAAATTAGTCAGGCTGTTAGAGACACTGATCTGATGACTCTGCTAATATTAGTGTAACACTTCTTGCTCTGAAAACATGTAATTGATTGGATGTTCATATTGCCATTTGCCACAAAAACTCACCACAGTCAATGTTGCAATCTTAAATCAGATTTCGTGTGGTCGAAGAGGAGAAATACAAACTTAATACAGTGAGCTGTGCTTGAGACCGCTTAACAAGCAAGTAGAATTTCAATAGAAGGAGCGTTAGTATTTCCCTAAAGAATAGTTAATGCACATTGTTCCTGGCTTCTACTTCTTTGGGCTTTGAGATGGACACTTGGGGGACACTGTTACAAATGTAGACAAAAATTTCTTCTTTTAGGCAAAACAGCTTTTATCTGAAATATTACAATATCTATTTACAGGCAAAGAAAATAAAGGACATTTAGAAAAGTCCTGATTACTCCCATTGGACTGCCAAAGCAAGAAACATAGCTGAGTTACAGCAAACTAAGATATTACTGCTTGAGCAACAGTAACGCTCTGCGCATAGCTTTAAAGCCTGCTCAAAATTCGAGATGAAATACAGTTATTTAAATCTCTTTTGCTAATATTTCATTCACAGGCAGTTACAAAGACTCAGCTGATTCATGCTTTGCCAACTTGCTATCACCTATAACTTGGCTTGGTCTGCTTTTTTTTTTTTTTGAAATAAAAATATTTCGGTTAAAAAGAGATGGTTATTTTAATCAGATATTTTTATTCATAACCTCAAGGTTATATGCATAGATGCTTTATTGCTACTGTGACTTATTTTCTTTTATAAATAGGATTTTTTTCTGATTTTATAGCAGAGCAATTGAACTCAGCAGAACCACTCCCATTTAAATATTTTATTGTACATGAACATTTCCAAATTTTGCTTATAAACAAAACAAAACAAAACAAACATTATTCAAGGAAAGCCCCTCACCTTCCCATTTAGTGTGATTGACAACACTGAGGAGGTCTCCCTTCCCCACATTCACCTTCCCCAGCAAGCACAATAAGTCAGAAAATATTGCTCAGTTACTAGAATTTTTCACTCTCCATTGAACAACTTACATGACCTTTATTATTGGTTTTAAAGCTCAGTTGCCTATTCATTAGGTTGACAAACTTGTCAAAACCCTGTAGGACTATGTCAATTATGTCAAAAATGCTTACAGGTGCCACAATGCATGTCAGCTCTCAGCTGACTCCTGTCAGCCATTGCTGAAATGACAGGAAACTCTTCTTCTGGACAAAAGGCATTGGGGAAACAAGAGAATCCTACTCATTTTGTTGATGCAGGCCTCTCTTTTACACTACAGACAGAGTTACTTCAATTTTCTCATTTACCAGAATTTGCAATATTGTTCTTTGACTATGACTAATTATTGGATTACCTTTACAGTCCTGCTGTTGACATAACACATACTCCAACGATACCCGTCAGGTTATTTAATATTGGGGTCCTACTTTCAGTACTAGCTTTGGGAAATACAACCTAGAGTCAATAAATTCTATGTCTGGCAGAAGGTCTCCAAAAATTAACAATGCATGATTTTTTTAATTGCTTCTTACAATAGCTTTCTGGTCAACTCCTTAAAAGAAATGTGGTTGGGATAAAATTAGATTAAAAGGATTGATGCATTTAGAACATACATTCTGGACGGCTGCTTTTCCTATTTTGCTGCCAGTAATAATTAGCACTAAATTTTCTGAATATTAATAATCAGACAATGTCCTCTCACATAAATACAAATCTACAAAATGCAGTTCCACCATGCTCTGTTTCATATGATTCTTAGAATTATTTCCCTCCATGTAAAATGACCATAAAGGAAGTAAACAACAATTAGAGGAGAATGAAGAGGTGCAAATAGGACTGTTAGGTCTTAGATGGTAGGTAGCAGTTTTCATTCTCCTTGCATATTTAGACTGCTCTGAACTGTTCTTTAAATAAACAGTCCTTTCTTTCTTCATAAAATCTTTCCAAAAAATGACAGAAAGACCTTTATAGGCTAGTCTGATGGCAACAGAGGGTTTATAATGTCACTGGCTAACAGCAGGACTGAAGAAAAAAGTAGATGAACTGGCACAGAAATTTTAGACTAAATATTAGACTAAAGCTGCTATGTATTAACTCATTTTTTTCCTTCCCATAACCTTTGCTCCAGAGACTGTTTTCTTATTCTCCATTTTATTTGGCTCATCACAATACCTAGTGGGGATGAGGACTCTGCTGTGCTTGATGCATGGCTGCAAGAGGGACGATACATAACAGTAAGCTGCAAAGTATTTCCGAAGACCTAATAACTGGAAAGTGATTATATAAAGAGGACAAGCAGAGACAGGGAACCCAGAGGGGCATAAATGGCTTGCAAGAGTTTTTCTAGCACTCTGTCCTCTTCTGTTGTTCTTCTTCTTTTAGTAATTTTTATCCAGAGATCTCAGGAAGCTTCACAGACATCATCACTATTCCCAGCTTTCATATGTTGGGGAAAGAAAGTGGCTTTCCTGAGGGCATATAGTGACATTATAAGATTCAGGAGCATAGCACCTAAAGAATGATTTTTTTTCATGATGTTTTTCATTTTTTCTTTCTTTTTTGGTGACATCAGTGAGAAATGATTAACATTATCCCCTGTCATTCCGTTGCCTTCATTGCCTCAAGAAGCAGAGGGAGGAATGGTGTGACCTATTCCTGCTCCACTATAGGAAAGGCAAAGAACAAGAGCAAGCAACAGAAGTTATTCCTTCTACAGAGCAGTCCTATAGACATATGGGGCCTAGGTACATCTCTCCTTGTGAAATGCTAGCGAGAGTAAAGGGAACAGCTTGTTCGTATCCTATATTTCCTTCCAAGGGCAAAATTCTGTTGTCACATCAAAGACATAAACCACACTACTAATTTGACATTAAGGGATAAGAAAACTGCTCCTAGAAATCCTAGCAGCCATACATAGTGCTGATCCCCAGAAGCAATTTTAAATGGATATATCAGAGCTGCAAGTGCTCTGTAAAACACTTCCCCTACAGTTCATGTCAATATTCGACTTGGAATAGGAAAATCAAGGCCAATTGGGTGCAAGGAGAGGAGGTTCAAAGCTTCTATCTGTCACAGAAGGAGTGGTGGCGGGGATGAGTGACAAAATGCACTTCACTCATATGAAAGAAATAATAATAGGATTTATTAATACAGACAATGATTTCACGAGATTCTATGGCAAGGTTGCTTATTATTTCCTGCATGGAGGCTCAAGATAACACAAAATTATCTTGGGATACCCTCCCAGTGGGTAACGAGGTTCAGATTGGACCTTCTTGCTCTCCAGACTCCTTCTGAGAGGAGTCTGGGTGCAGCTGGATCCAATCCTAGTCCCAGACCTGGTCAACGGTTTATGACTAAAGGTTCTTGTGCACAGTTACAAAGTAAAGAAAGAGAGTGCGCTATATTTACTTACCACAAATCTGTTGTGGAAAGGGGATCTCTTAAGCTCAAGCAGTATCCTTGAGAGGCATCCCTGCTCAAGGGGAGATCCTGATGTGCAGCGTGCTGCCATGCCAGGAGAGCTCAAGGAGTTCTCAGGCTGTCTGCGTGTTTATAGGATAAGATGATTGACTTACAGTCATTCTTTCATTTCAGAGGACCATTGGCTAGTATATTAGCCTTACCTCCCCTTTGGGATGCAGCCTCCAGAACTGTTATGTTGAGTCTAAGTTGGAGAAGAAATCAGAATGGCGGCGCCTACCAAGATGAGATAAATCGCTGGTGGTTAGCAACTGAACAGGGTTGCATGTAAGGTACAAGTCAGATGATTGAGCTGGGAAAGGAGCGTATCCGTCACACTATCCATTCAGAAACAAAGGCTTGGCTCTGCTCATTTGCAAAGAAACTTAGGAGACTGGGCAGCACTCTGGAGGATGTTGTAGCAGACTTGTTTTGTTTAGTTACCTCTATGTCTGAAAGAGTGGTGGAGAAAAATGGTTGGTGGAGCAAGAACTTCTACACCCTTGGTGCCCTGACAGCTTATAACATTTCTAACCATGTAATGGCGTGTGAAGGATGAGATTGAACCATCTTTTTTCCAGAATCAAAGTCGGGCATTAAAAGAAGCACTAACATCTGCAACAGGACTGCATGCATTCTGAATGAAAAAACGCTGGCAGTTCAATGAATGATATTAGGAACAAAGGGCTAAATGATGCACCCTCAGTTGAAGAGTAGTCATGACAGTCATTAAAAATGAACAATATTTACCTTAATATATTTTGTCCTCACAACAAAGCACTTGCTTTTGCCTCTGTTTACATCTAAAAAAAATACTGCATTAAATAACTAGGAGTGCAAGCGACACAATATCTAGGAGTGGTGTCCTGATAGACTCAGTCATAGTTGAGCAGTGATGCATGTTCAAATGCTTGATTAAAAATCTACCTGAAACTGTTTTACTGGAAAGCCTTCCAGCTCATTCTCACAATTTTATTTCTGTACTAGAAGGGAACAAAGAGGATTTCTAGGATTTCTCCAGTTGTGACTAACCAAAAAATATTCCCATGGGTTCTCTGCACCACTCATGGGATGGTGCAGAGGCTCTCTACATCAAGGCAGAGGTTCTCTGCTACTACTTGTGTGCAATGCACAATGCACATTATTTTCCTGTTACCTCACTTTGCAAACATATAGAACACTTGCATTGATTTCACATAAAGGCTGCATATCTACTCTGAGATTAGGACTTAACAATGTCATCACTAAATATGTTAGAAGAGATATTGGAGACTGTTGGATTAAAGCCATTGTGTGCCACAGAATACACTAAGAAGAAAAAGAAACATACCTGGAAGCATTTCAGAAAGTACCAGGGGACATAGAAACCTCAAGCTCACTTTCAGAAGTGACTTGGACAACTAAATTTTAGGACTAAAATTGATGTCTCTCTCTTAGCATGGTACTCTTCCCTATTTTCTATCTTAGATTTATGAGTCCTGCTTTTTACCAGAGCAAATGACATTCAGTGGTGTGTCTATGCCGCTTCCAGTAGCTGCATTAAGCCATTTGAGACATTTCTTTACTGGCTCTAGCTGTGCTCTTCCAAGAGATTTTCTGTGAAAAAAAGTAAACTCTGCAACACCCTGTTATCTAGTGGATATCTGATCCATAAGTCAGATCTCTTCCAGCTCAAGTCTTTGAAGGAATTAAGCACTGAAGAATGAGAGCAACAGAAATCTGTAGAGATCAGAGTATCATTATTTCGATTATTATCAAAAGCAAACACTTATCATTAATGTCCTCCATCTCCATCACATTTTTAATCATAGGTATGTACAATAGATCACATCATTCCTATAACTATCTCAGTAGTTCAATAGTCAGAAGAATTGCCTGGAGTAAGGAACCAACAAATTCCAAGATCTTCTTCCTATATTTCTTCCTCCACTCACCTGAATACATCTTTCATCTAAGTATTCTAAACTCTTACCTATGTCAGTGTGGATGTTTCTCAATCCTTCTACTAAGCTTTGTATATTACCTAAGAAGGAGTTATGCAAACATTGAGGCAATAGAACATGACACTACAGACCAGGTTTATTATCCCTGAAGAGCAGTTTTAGGGTTCTAATTGTTGTCTTGGTGCAAGTTTAAATGCTTCTCTTTAAACCTGGTGCAAGTTTAAAGGCATATATTGAACAGAAAAGACTAAGTGAATTACAGCAGTACTCATCATGCTAATAGTTGTAGCCCTTGTCTCTACTGCAGGTATTTCAGGGACATCTACAGGATCCAGTTCTGTAAGTTAAGTAAAAGAGGACATAGTTTGTGTAGCTTCAGAAATATAGGAAATAGTTCCCTAATTTTTTTTTTATTATCAAGTCTTATGATCAGAAGCAGATCTCTAAGAGGCTATGAAATCATACTGGGGAAAACTTTAGGTAGTTTAGGAGCAAAACTTTTAATGTCTCCAAGTTCATCTGGAGATGAACAAGAATTTTCATAACCTAAACTTTTGAATTTAGACATTGATAAGTACAGTGTGGTGGGAATGTGGTGCCCAGGTTCTTTTATGTATCTAACCTTAACTTCTATAATGCTATCGATTTATCTAGACCTGCCCCTGAGTAAAAGTACTACACTGGGTAAGATTATTATAATCTGACCTTTAAAGACAATTTCAGAACATCCTAGTTAATTTAATTTTATGAGTGACATTAACACCTATCACATACTACAGATGCTCTTAGAAAATATTAAAATGAACAGCGGATGCATAAAAGTAGGCAACAGAGCACCTAATGCACCTTAAAATGTAACAACTACCTCACAAAAATGTCTTCAATCATATTAACAGCCATAAAAAAATAGTGCTGCCAAGTCCCTTTCTACCAGCACATATCCTTCCCAAACAGTTTTGAGGCCTAAGAGTAGGTTATATGAAAGTTCAGCACCGTAGCAGTCACAAACCAAGCAGATAAATACATTACAGAAACTCATGCCCTCATGGATCATATTTCTACAGTGGAGTTCAGCTCTGCACAAAGGGTCAGCAGAAAGCTCCTTATCATGTAAATATAAATAAATCCCAATGAAAATATTAAGGCCTTTACAAAAGGTACCAAAGGGAAGAGCTAGAATGAATTTTATCTAAAGTATGAGATGCAGATGATACACTTATGTAAAGCTCAAATGCAGAAGGAAAGGAGAGAGAGTCTCATGCAATTCCAGTCATAATCAATCAAACTTTTTATAAGGTAATGTATAAACTTTGGCTCTTTGGGATTCACAGACAACCTCTGCCATGCAATAGCAGATACTCCTAGGTCGAGTTTCTTACAGATAATATTTTTAATTGAAGAATATTTACAGCCCAAGCATATCTGATAGGATTTATGTTTGCCTCCTGGTACCTTCTCATCATATTTCAAAATTTTATAACTCAACTCTCTAGGTATCTAGTACCAAACGTTAGCTTCTCTTTTCCATATTTAACCTATTTGGAAATGTTTGTACAGAAAGTTCTTCATATATTTATTTGAAGCTACAAACACTTGCTTTGCCTTTTTTTTTTTTGTAATAGGGATCAACCTAAAAACAAGGATAAATGTTTTCAGAAGAAACTAGTCTAGTCTAAATAAAAAACACTAGTGAGTGTAATTCTAAAGAGAATTAAAATGCTTCTTCGATTAAGCTCTTTGAATGCATTTATAGACCATGTCTAGCATTTGTCTACTCTAAGTGATAAACTGTTTTAGAAAACAGTTACCTTAGTTCTACCCTCCTGAGGTAAAAATATTACAAAATATTTGTATTGTCATTAAGTACTATTGTACTAGCAATAAATTCTTTCCCAATATTAATGATGAAAAATTTCTACATTTGATGCCTTATGATTTTTTTGTTTACTTCCATAAGAGAAAAAAGATAACTGAAACTGGCTTCAAGTGATCTCACAGTTTGGGTTCTCTTCAAACAATCATCTTAGTATGTGAAAATACAGTCCTACTCTATAAGACAGATGTTAGACCATGCTGATGGATCATTACATAACTGCACTGCATTCATAGGTGCCTGACCCTCTTGCATAAGGCATAGTTTCCTCTGAACAATCCCTAAAGTTTTCAGCTCTACATGTTTCCTGTGATTTGCTTTAGTTTGTCAACACAATTGTTACAAGGCAGTAAGTATTTTTTTCTAGTGGAGTTATTCTCATCAAATTTGCATCAGGCACCATCTACTGCCTCTCTGATTATATAACCCAGCAGTACCTCCTACTGATTCAAGATTTAAGAAATCTACTTTTCCTTCTTTTCCTGGAAGAAGACCAGTATGTATTTTGTGGGGGTGTGAGGTAAATTCTACCTTATCTGCCCTGTTTCTTGATTCTACCCTGTCAGGAACTGATTATTTCATCTTTACTAAAGAAACTCTGTGGGAGTTCATCCTGCATAAGCACAGCAGGAAGAGACCTATAAAGACATAACTGAAGAAAAGAATATTTGTCCTTTGCACTATCAGTCCTCCTGTGTGGCAAAGGCAGGTAGATTAATCTGCCTCAAGGATTAGAAGATGACATAGGAAAAGATGACCACTTGTGTCTTTTCTCGTAGTTATTCTTTCTATCTGAAGGTTTCCTACCTATTTGGGTTTCCCTCATATTCAATGTATTTGTATGCATTCCCTTTTCACAAAATCTTTATCCACTAAGAGTTCATTCAATAAACTTCTTTTTCCTACCAGACTTAATTTCCCACAAGCAAATGTATTGTTCTTCATATCTAAGGTAAAGACATACTTATTATCATGACTGCCTTAAATGAATTACAAATGCTGATAGAGTTTTTTTAAAAAAAATTAGAAGCAGACAATATCACAGCAACATTAAACTATTTGCAAAAATAATATCATAATGAATATCCAAGAACAAAATTTAACATTTGGAAAAAGAAGGGGGAAAAATAGGGAGGACAGAATGAAAAAAATCTATTTATAGTATTTGAAAAAAGTGGCCAAAAGAATGAAAAAATGGAAAAGTTTATAATATGGCCTTTTGCAAATGCTAATATTTGATCAAATGTAGAATAAAAGGAAATTTCAAATAAACTGAATTTCACCCAGAAATGGCCAGTTCCATTACCTACAAAAAACAGTGAAAACCTTTCAAATTTTGATGACACTTAAAATGCCTCTTTCATGATACTCAAATTCTCCAGTATAGATTAATGAAACTTCACTGAAATTGACAGAACTATGCCAATTTACATAAGTAGAGAATTTAACACCAAATATATCTGCATTAGGGTCCCATTACAAATATGAATGTAATTTTGACAATGAGCTTTTTCCAGTGCACAAAATCTGACATTTACATCACAGGGTCTCTACAAGGGTCTCTAGAAGGCTATATGCCCTAATTAAAGGCAACAGAGTGAATTATGAATTATGCCTCTGTTAGAGTGATGCCTTTATTGGAGGTGAAGCATCCTACCAATGTCACAACATAATTTGCATCACTATCACTACTGTTGATAACCTAGTTCTGTGATCTTGAGATATAATTAATGTAGATGGAATTGCATACACATAAGGAAGGAACAGCTTTTATATATCTCTTTTCAAGATGTCTTTGATCTTACTCATAATTAACCCCCACACACAGACACACAAATAGAGGCTAGAACAGGCTTTCTAAAACATTTGCATAAAGGTCTCCAAGTTGTATACAGCTCTGCTGTATATAGCTCCACAACTCCCAGAGCGTTAATGGTCTTATTTTCACGTTATGAAATCAATGATGTTTGTGACCAGGTTACTCTTTTGGGCACTATTCCACATAAGCATTTAGAATGGTAAAATAGGACTATCCTTTCTAAGTCACTGTGGTGATTTTTCACTCATTTCAGCATGTCACACACATCTATAGTAGCTCTTAATCTATTTTTTGCATGCATTTTTGACAGTTTTCAGTAATTGTTCCATGCTGGCTCCTTTGCTGTCTTCTTTCACCCTTCATGATACCTGAGCTGTGACAGCAATGCCTGCCAATTGTGTCTGATATTCACAATATAAGGGCTGAAATGTGTCTTGAAGCACTGCTCTGGAAGCCTTTAGAAGTACCTGGAGCTTATTTTGTTTTACTTGTAGATTATATGCTTTTATTTCATTTTGATAACCCATATGTTATAAAGTTCTTTTTTGTTATTCAGCAAAATAGTAACCATAGAGGTATATGTGCTTCCCATACAAAAAAAGACATGCATATAACCTGTACATTAGCATATTATTAACAGACCCTAAACAGATGATACTCATGTGGTGAACTGTATGTTTATGTACATATACAGTGAAACTACTATGACAAGATAGCCCCTATCTTCTGAGCTATTTTGCACATGCATCAGTAGGTGATGACGAACACTTTGTTACTCCACCTGAGAAGACTTCCATGGGTTTGTAGTTCTGGAAATGGAGAAAAAAATATATCCTTTAGCACAACCAATATGCACAGAGTTTCTGCCTCCCAAAGTATGCTTTCATTAATAACATCTCTCTGCAAGCAGAAAAAGCAAGTTTGTCATGATTTTACTTTTAAGCATATATTTGAAATGTGGTCCTCTGAAAAGATCCTACAAGTATGTTTGCATATAGATTCATAGAATCCTTAAGGTTGGATGGGACCTCTAGAGATCATCTAGTCCTTGTTGACCTTCATGAGGTTTCTCACTGCCCAGCTGTCCAGGCTGTCCAGGACCCTCTGGATATCAGCACCATCACTTATATATATCACTTATATCCAGCATTGGTCCACAAATTTGGGCTAAGGTGGATGTAAACAACACAGCAGCCTTTTTCTAGAACTCTGTTTGGGGTGAATGTCACCCCGTGGCATCATATTTTTTTCCTGTAGGCTATTCCATTAACTTTTATTACAGATTTTATCAAAGACAAAACATAACAAGGCCTGTGCTATTGCTGTTGAATCACCCTTATTCCCTGTGTGTGATGTGTCAGGAAGATCTTTACGTTATGAGCACACAACATCTTTGTGCATTGTCCTGGGGCCTTGCGCTCTCCAAGTGTATAGCCTCTCATGTGTCAGACAAAAGAGCCCTTGTTTGACAAGATAAGTGAGTATAAAGCTCACTAGAACCATGCGATGGCTTGACAGAAGCATGGGACGGACTTCTGGGCCCCACACCAAGCATTCAGAAGGATGGATCGCTGCTCTGGTGCACGAGGGTGGATCCTGATTGTGCCATGAGTCCTTTTATCACCCCTAGTAGAGATATCTGCAGTGAGAAATGCCACCAAGGCGAGCACAGCTATACCAGAGCCTGTTGTTGCTGCTACTTAATTAGATTCTAATTCAGCCTGCTAAATCCCGATAATGTTTCCTGTTTACTTTCATTAAATCAGACCATTTCTTCAGTGCAATATCCACCGGATTGTACCAAACTGCAATGTTTACATAGCCACAGAGGAAGACCAGAACAAAATTTGTGCTCCAAAGTGGCACAGTGAGAAGGTAGCAAGGCTGAAGAAAAGGCTACCCAATCTCTCCCCAAAGCCCTGCAAACCCATTCCAACCATTTCAGCTGCAGCTGCAGTCCTCAATGCTCCTTAATTCTCTACTGCAGGGGAGACCAGTGAGACATAAGCCACAACTTGCTCTATTCATCCTTTCCCCTTGCCTAGCCATAATTTGTGGCTAAGGTTTCTTATAGGACACTTTCTTCAGCCCTCTCCTGGCAAGAATAACTTTATTCTGGCTTCGATGCAGTTTTCAGGTGTTGGTCTATTCTTACCATGTAACAGAGCTTTGAGAATCCCCAGTGTACAGTAGCTGTTGACTAATAAATGCTTTGAAACACAAAGAAAGAACTTGATCCTCATTTAAAATCTACAATAGTATATCAGGTTCAGAAATAACATGTGACATACTGTGTATGTTCTTAGTGATATCTCAAAAAATACTTTTTTAAAATTCAAACATTTTCTAGACATTACAATTAATGTAGGTAGTTTTTAACTATGTGTCTTTTATTTTAAAATTAAAAAAAAATCACTAATGAAGGCTAGGTTTTAAACTTTCATGAGAGGGAAAGAAAAACTAAGAGGCAGAGAATTCTTTCATTTCTTCTGATTCTTCATTATTAAAATGCCTTATGTTCAAAATCAACAGAACAATATCTATCCTAAAAGCCCGGGAAAGTTACTGGACATTTAGAACTTTGTTTTGCCTCATCAGGAGGCAAATAATTATCATTCCCCGTGCCTGAGTCAATTCCAAAAATTTGGGTATTGAGAGTAAAGGTCTTAGAAGAAAAGATACTAAAACCCAAGAAACTTAAAAACATCATTTTGTAATTATAGCTTCACGACAAGCAAAGTCTCTGAAGAAGCTTTATGTCAGAAATTGGTTGGGGCCTGAGATCAGCCTATATTTTAATTATTAGGAATTCAGTAAGAATTCAGTAAGGGTTAACTTTTACGCCATCAATTTGTACTCTCAGCAAGAAAATGCAGCAGAATTCTTGGTGGCTTTAAACCAAGGAGTGTGCTTACCCTTCTGTGTATTTGATTGCATAATGACAAACAGCTTTCTCTGTAGTCAATATAGCTGAAAAAATTGCATTTGGTTTTACATAATTCCAATGCAGTCCAAATATTCTCAGATTCTTTTATGTTTTTTATTGTAGACCATGGCAATTACTGGGGTTTTCAAATGCAACACCTCCCAAACTATACTTTGAAACCCAAATATTTCTTGCAGCAATTACAGGTTTTAACTGCATGAAAGATTGACATTAAGAAAGAAACAAAGAAATAAAGTGACAAGAGTGAAAATAAAATTTGGGAGGCAAAGGGTACATTTGTTTTATGTAGTCTCCATTTTGAAATACAGTCTACTTCTTGTCTATGAGTTTTCAATATATTTTAATTATTACTGAATAATCCACTATTGTTTACAGTTTATTGCTATGATCAGTTCTATTTTTTTTATAGTGCTAGTTTTTTTTTTTGGCTTAGTTCTGCTTTCCTGTGTTTCTGTAACTCTTTTCTCTCTAGCTTCATCTTCCAAATGGATGACAGATGGATTTTCACCAAAGCAAGACAAGAACCAGCAATCAGAGATGTCTTGACACAAGCAAACAGCTTTGCTGCAGCAAAGAAGCTCTAGCACTGGAGAGATTATTAGCTCTTGTGACAGCCCTGCTGGACCATATGAAAGAGCCTTGCTGCAATTCCTGGCTCTCTACTGCCTGATTCTGTGCCACGTGATTAAAAAATATGTACAGTGAGTGCAAATTTTATGCAAAGTGCCACCAGCTAAGGATAAAAGAGTTCTGAGCTCAGATCGGCGTGCTTAAATTGACACACTCATGCCAAGGCATGAGTGACCCATGCCTACCTTAGAATCGTTGCTTAGAATCACTGCTATTACTACACACTTTGCATATAGGTAGGAATTCCACACTTTTAAGGAAGTGCCATAAAGGAAAGTACAGTAAGCTCTTGCATATACCAGCTTCCTTCTCATAGCATCGCAGGTAGCTCCATAATTTTATGCTGGAGTTGTGTCATTTGAGACAATATTTCTTCCCCAAATGTCACTAGTTTAATTTTATTAAAAGAATAGCATCTATTTCACTGAAATCTACTGAGAGAAAGCAATTATGTAATGCAGAAGTTCTGCAAGCCTGATCCAAATACTACTGATCCATAATTTGTGCAGTACATCAGAAGTGGTTTTATCACTTTGAGAGCCAGCTGATTCAATTTGACTTTTGGTTAACACATTTAACCGGGATAACCGAAAGCTTAAAGTGCACACTTTTCAACTTCTTTCAAGTTTCATGAAAATAAAAATAGGAAGATGGCCAGAAAGAAGTGCACATATCACTTTTATGGCACAGCGATGCTGTTTTCAAAGCAAATTGAGTGTCTAGTAAAATGTGCAAGTGACGACATTAGAATGAGAGTGTTGTAAATGTTTCATAAATGTACACGTTCATCAGGACTTGCTCAGCTGAACAGTCTATTCATATTAAGGTTTTCACTTGCAGTGGGTTCCAGATCTTTCACCTGTGAGCCAAATTCGGGCAAGAAGGGAGTTTTAGAAAAGCCAAAGCTGTGGGAGGACCTTTGATCCTGCCTTCCCTCCCTTTCCAAGATGTTGATCAAACTGCACAAAGACCTAGCAGCTGGAAAGGCTAAAGGAACTTAGGTTTAGATGCTAAAAGTCTGATGTCCAGTGCTTATTTAAGTTAGCAGCCTGCTAAAGGTTGACCAGCAAGGTAAAAGGAGCCAACAAGAAATATATATTAGCTAAGAGCTGAGTTTGAATAACTGAGACAAAATAGCTGCAGAAATGCAGCTTCTGGGTAATATTTCAAAGTGAGGCACCAGTATTCATCAATCTAAGTCATATTGGGAGTTCTGTGGACCACAAAATCCTGCCTTCGCCTTGAAAATCTGCAGATCCCACAAGCTACTCTAGTTGAAGAGACATGCTTTGACTGTTGTCTCCTGTGATATTAGCAGGACTTTATACTCCTCTGCCTTAGCAAAAGTTTTGATCATGTTATTATCAAAGTAGTGACATAACGATAGTGTACAGCCTCAATAAGAGAGGTCACAGTCACTTGATGTTTACAGATTTTTTTAAATTCATTTAAACTGATTCCTGAAGTCATGATTATAGATTTAAAGATTTGCATACATATCCTAAATACAAAGCTATAATAATTATGCATAATGGGATATTTAGACCAAAGTTTTCATAAATATTGTATGAAATTGTACATCTTTAAATTCCACCAATAGAGGAAAGCACCTCTTAAAGAAATACATTGCTCATGCACCACAACTGCATTTAATAGCTTTCCACTATATTGTTTTTAGGTTCATTAACATTCATACTGTTGTCTGCCACCTCATTTGTTTCAGTGTTTGCTTTGAATTTGCCTGCTGAAATAGTTTCACACTGTGCTTGCTGTGGCTCATCTGCTGCTTCTATCTGACTAATGTTTTCACTGTATGTGTATATTTTATATAGTTATGTAGATTCCGTGCTGACTTAGGCACATCCATTCACACTGTTGCCTTTTAGGGCAAAAACAGACTCTCTGGGCACACATTCAGACTCTTGTGAGTGATTTCTCCTAAGATTAACGGAGTGAGGTATTCTTCTGTCACAAATTCTGCTAATAAAAAAGAACATACAAAAAAGCTCCTTGCCAAGCACTTTCATTGCTTAGTTCTGAGCCTTCTGCACAAAGCTGGACATAAATGCTCTTGCTCACTTTGTTTATACTAAGGTTATGCCAAAACTTAGAGTTTCAGTCAGCCAGAGTCTCTGACTCTGGTTTCCACTGCTACATATGGTTGAGGCATTACTACTCATTTTCTCCCACTTAAACATCTAAACCGGAATTGTTCCTCCACCTAAGTGTCTCTCGTACAAGTCCTAGAGTTCCTTTCCCCTGAAACACAAAGGTTGGGTTTGCAAGAAAATTGTTTCAGATGCTTACACCAAGCAGAGTCTTGTTTAGCCCATATGGAATGGAGTTATCAAGCTGCATAGTTCCAATACAGAAGTGCTATTTTCTAATTGCCAACCATGTTGTACACACTGACTTATGTTGTATACACATGAATTACCTGATGATTTATTGAGCAAAGACCTATCATTTCCACATTTCCACGTAGCTTACAAGAATCATGTTATTCTTACAGTCTGAATGTGTTCTCTTTTTTGTTCTTTGTGGATCAAAGTGTCTTAAGAAAAAGATAATACTCTTCTAAACTTATACACACATCCAGATCCTAAAGTTCATTTAAGACTGCTTTGTGTGGCTTTGCAGGAAAGAAAAATGCAACAGAAAAAAGCTTGGATGATAAGCATTCTCTGCTCACAAGGAAAACTCTGAGTAGCACTGACACAGCATATTGGCTTCTTTATTGCCCTTTGACTACTTGTGCAGTCAATGACAACAGAAATATTGATGAAAAAATGTGCATATCTTAGAAACTATTTCTTTAGCTTAGACTTTTATGTAAAATGTAACCCCAAATAGCATTTAGGAACTGAAATTTCAATTTTTCAGGAAAAGATTTTTTTCTATCAGCTGTTAATAATGAACATCAAATATCTGAAGTATTCAGCCTTGATAAACAAGTGCATTTAAAAAAAATAGTCTGACCTTTTGTAATGTACTATTCATGGCCGGTTCTTAGTAAAATGATTGAACAGTTGTGTAAATGTCCAAAAAGGCTTATTAAGGTGGCTAACACATTGATAAAATGTTTGCTTCCACTGAAGAAATACCTTACCTGTTCTAGATCAGATGTTTTCCAAAAACTGAACTCTATCTCAAGACATTTTAATAACAATAATAATAATGAAAATGATAATCTTAGGACATTTTATACTTACCTCTGAGAATCTGAGGAGACTGGATGAAGTATAAGACTGAAGAAGAAGTAAACCTAGTAACTCGGTTTTTTAAAGAGAAAAGTAGAGATTAAGAGAAAAGAACAAGGAAATTATGGGTCTGTCAGATAAACCACAGTTCCTGAAAAAAATCTAGAAATAATATTGAAAATATTTTAAACTCCCAAAAGATAACAAAGTAATGAGTAATAGCCAACACAGATTTGTCAAGAACATATCATGTTAAAAAACTTGCAATTTGTTATACAATATGTAATTAGGTTTGTAATTAAGGGAGAAGTAGATGAAGGAGACGTCATGTTCTGATATCTTTTAGGCTTTTGACATAGACTCTTATGACATCTTCAGAGGCAAGCTAGGAAATATAGTACAGATAAAACTTCTATTGGACTGTAAGAGAATCTCAGCTGATAGGACATTGTTAAAATGAAAGGATATATCAAGCAATGTCTAGAAAAGGTCTGTCTTTTCTGGTTCTATTAAATGTTTTGAATAACCTAAATGAGGAAATAGAAAGGAGGCCTGTTTCCTTTTCAAATGATACAAAACTAGTGAGTGTGTTAGAGAACAGAATTATAATTCAAAATGATGCTGCCAATTAGAGGAAAAGGTTTGAAAACAAGATGGAGACAAGTACATGGGAACCAGAAGATAGAAGAGGAAGATCCCAATTGGAAGTGTTCCTTCAGATAAGAATTTTGAGCCTATGGTAGATCAAAATAAATGTCTTAAGATCCCATGCCCTTGCAACACAGACTTTTCTTGGAACAGAAATATGTTAGGATTGTTTCCACATACATTATATTTCAGAGGACTGTAATATGCAAGACCCAGTAGTCCAGTTCAGAAAAGGAGAGGCCTCAGAGGCCTCAGCCAATAAATTGTGTTCAGTTTGGCTACTACATTTGGAGAAAGATGCTGAGAAGTCAAAAGCAGATGAGGAAACTGCAGTAAGAATGATCTAGAAGATGTGAATCAAGAAGGGCTGAAAGAATTTGAACTATTTAGCTCAGAGAAAACAAGTGGAGGTCTAACAAGGTAGGGAAGGCAAGCAGAAGGGGAGACCTCAGAACAATCTTTAACAAGGCAAAAGCTAAACACAAAGAGGAAAGACTCTGGTGGTGTTTCATGTCCCTTGCTGGCAAAATAATAAAGAAGATTGAACTTGAAGCTAGGTGAGCCATTAGGTGTGGCAAACAAACCCCTAGAATAGCAGGCTTGCATGAGATGAGGGGCTCCATTATGGCTTTAAGGACAAAACAAACACCTGCCATCAAAGACATTTATGGTTGATTTCACTTTAACCTAAGAGGATGAACCACATCTTGATCATCTATGACTTTTTGAATGCTAACTCTTTTTCCTATTCTTTTAGTAACATGAAACTGTAGTAATACAGTTCTCTCCCTTTTCCTCATTTCTTTCCATAGCCATGGAAAGCTATAAGAGATTCTTTTCCACTGCTGAATATGTTGTTCCTTTTGTTTTATGATCATACCACCAAGCTATAAAATGAGGTAAGACTAAGCTAAGCAAGTACTTTCAGAGATGAGGCAGAAGAACACTGAATTAAAGATATTCAAATATGTATAATATAGGAAAAGCAGGACACGGCAGGAGACTTCAAATGTTGCCTTCTGGTCTAATATCAAGATTATCTTTTCCTTTAGCTACATTTTACTAAGACCTTGATTCACTGAAGTAGACAAAATGTTTTAAGGCAATCTAAAACTTCTACATCAATTCAGTAATTAATACTCACAAATACAGTATCAAGGAAAACAAACAGATGAAGTTGATAGCAGTTTACTTAATCTAGGCCACTTTTCTGCTTATTTGGAAAAAGGCAGCCAATCCTGACAAAATTCTTCTCTAAACCCTTAGGGTAAGGAGGACTTTTCTTTGCAGAGCACAAGAAATATGAAGGGACATGAAGAATAATTAATTGGAATCTCTAATTAAACAGCAGAGCCTAAGAGATAACTTTGTGTCATCTGGAAATGTTCTCAAGAAGTGACACTGTCTCAAATGAAAGTCCAGATGTCAATTAATTGCAATTCAGGCAACCTTGAAACTAAACAGAAAGCGGCACAAAGGTGTGAAATTTCTGCAAAATGTCCCTGTAGGATTAAAAGGGTAAAATATTTTGAATGAAGATAAGTAGGACAAGAAGTTTGACACATCACATGTTTTCCCATTTAGGAACTGACAGGACCAACCACGAGCAGTTGCCTTAAGCACTACTTTATATTCAGGGTGTGAAGTTAAGTAAGGAAAAGGAAGTGCAGAGAAAGACATAGTTTAATGCTCGAAATTATCAGGTCTATCTGAAGTGAGTCAATTCAGCAGATAGGAAACTAAGAACACTGAGGGTTGAATATCAAGCTATATTTTATCTTATCTTTTTTTTTTTCTTAAAGAACACCAATGTAAAATCTTTAAACTTACTTTTATGTCAAGCATAATCTAAGGATTAGAAATATCTGATACTTTCTGTGAAAGCTCACGCTTCAAATAGGCATGTTTGAGCAAAAGAATTGCCATGTTTAATTATATCACTGTTCCACCTAATTTGGTACCTTTTCTTCAAGACTTACTAGTACCTCAAAATGTGTCAGAGCAGTGAAAGAATCTCCATATAAAATTACTCTGCCCTTAGGGAAGATGCCTTGCCAGCCCCTGTTATTTAGTAGCTGGTTTATGTTCTGAAACATGAGGGTTTATATTCCACATAAATTTTCCATCCTAATATAACTATTCTCCTTATTCATAGAAATGTTTATTTCGGATACTGTATCTTTTGTTAATGACTTAAGTATGCCACTTAGCCATTAAAATTCACTTTATTGGTTTTAAATTTGTTCCCTCCTAAATTCACTAACTCTCTTTTTGTTCCTCTACGACATGGTGATGCAGTGTGTTAAAATTAGTTATTATTTTATGTACTGCTATCTATGTTCCCTCTTATTAGTAGTCTTTTCAAAGTCACTTTACAATACTATTTTCTAATGCTCCATACAAAGAAAAAGCATTCTAGATTGCAGTTTTTTAAAAGGTACACTTTCAATCTTTACTCATAGTTCAGCAAATAGCAGTATTTGCTTTCAAAACAACAAAACATGCATTCCCCAAGCAAAATGGGATGCCTGGTTCTCTTGCTGTGAAGAAATATAAATCGCATCCATTGCTTTGTTGTACACCTAACTCTGGAATACAAGTTTAAAAGCCAGGTTGTAAATCTGGATATTTCACTCAGTTAAACTGCTCCGAAAAGTCATTGTTTTCCTGGCATGCATTTTCATTACATCTTCCAACAGTTTATCTATCAATTTTACTGGACTGTGCAGATTTAGATAATGAAGTTAGAAATATGTGTGCCTGATTCATCCAAGGGTTTGTATCATTGGTAGGATTCCTGACAGACAAACAGGGAAACAAAACTTGCAAGAAGGGAGAAAACCTATGCAAAAAGGAATAGAGAGGGCAACTCATTAGAAACTGATCATGATGAAAGCTGCCCAGATAGATGTAAAATCCTTGGAATTCAAACAGGTATGTGGGGCATAAGGATATTAAGAAATCTATCCTGATTGCTGGAAGAAAGGAACGATAACCTGCATATATTCCATTAATGTAAATGGCCAAATAACAAGAAAAATAATTTATTTGTATTTTCTTTCCTAATATGAATCATTTTGAGAAAAGCTATGAAGTAAATAATGGATTCTAGCAGGCCTCTGGAAAGAAAGGATTCTTCAACTTTTCTTGTTCAAAGTGAGCTAGAGAGAGGAGTAGAAAAGCTGTGGAGGTATGTAGCCCCTGTCCTGGAGGTATGTATCCAAAGTGTAAAAACATTAGTTAAGACAATCACATATTATAGAGTATTTTCCATATTTTCTTTCAGATAGAATAGGGAGAACCCTGGAAGCATGACTGCCATGGATATCACAGAATCATTCAAAGGTTGAGATTGGAAGGGACCTCTGGAGATCACCTAGTCCAACGCCCCTGCACACGCAGTCACCTAGAGCACGTGGCACAGGGCTGCATCCAAGTGGGTTTGGAAGATCTCCAGAGAAGGAGATTCTGCAACTTCTCTTGGCAACTTGTTCCAGTGCTTTGCCACCCTCACAGTAAAGAAGTTCTTTCCAATGTACAGCATCTCAGTGAAGACATCAGGACCAAAAGCCATGGGAAAACACACACAAATCAATGTAAAATTCTTATGAATCCCAATGCTCCCTGAAGTAGCTGTTAACTGTGTGGCATAAACTTTGCCAGCTCAAGGGAAAATATAAGTGACATCTATCCCGTATGGGGTCTTCCCAACAACCATGCCCCATATCCATCTGCAAAGAGCAGAGCTGAAGGTCATGTACTGCATTCTGTTAGCAACCTGATGAATGTGTGCTGGATGAATGCGGCCTCTCCGTTGTGCTTACAATGCCAAATGTGAAATATTTACTGAGGAATGAACTCTTGATTAACAATCATTTTTGTAAGTTTTCCATCCTCTTATTGCTTTTAGTATATAGAAATGGTTCGCATACTGACCTGAATAATTTGTCTTTAAAAGTTTGGAAGAGAGGTTACTTTGCCTCTGACCTTTCACTAAAAAAAAAATCACCTGGTTTAGAAAACTGAGGGATTGTCCAATTTGGTGTCACCTTCCTTGCATGCTGATGCTACGCTAAGTCAAGTTACTCAATTCAGATAATTTCTCATATTATTACAAACAAAAAGGAGGTGCACAGACCTGACTCCAGTTTGCACTGTGCTCTTCCACTGTGTTATGGAAGTGCAAAGAATTCTGAGGCTGGATCTTATTCCCTTTACATCAACCACAGGATCACATTAGAAAGTTAGACCAGTGTCAGTAGGCAATAATGTCAGTAAAAATTAGGCCCAGAAATGTGAAGCCCATGTCTTGCTTAGTCCATAATTTCAAATTCAAAGAGAAATTCAATGTTCTCTGTAAAAAATGAACCAAAATGAAATTATTATTAGTGAAACAGCTTTGCAGACAAAGGCAATTGAGTATGTGGAAATCAAGTTTACTCGACCAAATGGCAAGCAGAACAAAATCAAATTATGCACTGTACTAAAACATTCTTTTAATAACAACAGAACAAACTCAAGCTTTCCAAGTCTCCCATGGGATTTATTAAAGTAATATATTCAGTGGCTAGCTTTCCAGCCTCAGGAAAGAGCTAAACACATTGCTTTCCCTGCCTTGCTTTTCAATCTTGAAACATTGCTAATTGAAATTAGAGAGGAATTTAAAAGGGGGCTGGAAGCAGGAAGAGATTTGTGATGTTATTGTGGAGACTTTCATCTCTGGCAGATCAGTTTTGGTTCTGTAAAGTTCAAAGCAACTGAGGCATCAGCTCACCATGTTTGGCATAACACATAACTATGTCCAATGGCTTTGCTAAGATGCCCTTGTGGAAATTAATTCTTAAATTGAAGCTAGAAGGTCTTCATTCTTTCACAGCTGGTTTAAAATATATTAGGTGTCTCACTCTATTTCATATTGCATACAGACTGCAACTGAAAATGACCATCAGCAAGTATAAGCCATGGCACTGTTATCATATTGGGCAATAATTTGATTACCTGGAACAGTTTGCTAGCCCTTTAACACCAACTTACAGCTGAGCACTGACAGAAGAAGAGATGATATCAGACATTCAAAAATACATAAACAAAAACAAGTGTGGATTGAAAATGACAACTTGTTCAAGCTCCAGCAAAAAAAAAAAAAATAGTCCCTATAACTTCAGTTAAATTTAGAGTGAGGTTATGAGCTGAATACTGATTAGGTAATCTAGGTTCTGATGATTTGTGTCAGTTACCATTCACATTTATAAATTAAAAATATTTAATTTTAGGCAGCTCTCCACTTCACCATAAAGACTGGAAAAGTCAACAAGATCTGCTCTTACAGTCTTACAAACAATTTATATACAACAAAAGATGAGAGAATATTTGGCACTATCAACAGCAATAAACAGGTTTGAAAGTTGTTCAATAATTAATACTATTAACCACACCAAAACCATAATGATAATCATAGTAATAAACAGATCAGGAATGACTGCAGTGATTCAGAGAGGAAGAGCTATTATTATTTCTTAGCAATGCAGATAAGATATAGCAATTAAGAAATACATTTCTTCTCCGAATAAACCTTTCCCAAGATAACAGAAATCTAAGAGCAACTTGAATATTATTCTCCAGTGAGATAACACAGACTTCCTTCTGCTAAAAACATATGGTTCTAAAACACTTTAAATTTTTATGCATCAGGAACCAAGTTTTAAATTAAGAATGAACCAGTTATTTTGTGTAATTCAAAAAAGGCCATCTATCATGTTAAGTTTTCAAATTTTTCACAGCTCTCATTTTGCCATGCCTAAGACATATTGTACATTATCACTTCATCTATCATATATTGTTACAGATATAGTTGCACATAAATTCTAAAGAAGAGTCTTTGAAAACTCACTTTAAAAATCTGAATTAAGCTGAAGGAAATCAGTGAAAAGGACAAAGAAAACATATAAGCAGAGAAAACAATAAGGAAATGGAAGGGGCTAGAAGCACTCCGCCTCTCCTTAATGAGATTAATCCATATGTTTGCTGTGTTTTCTTTTGTTACTAGATTGATTTTTTTTAATCACTCTGTAAAATGCATCTATTATTTCTTTTCCTATTGCACTGTAGAAAAATTCACCTCCCTATTTCACTGTTAAAGTAAACAGACTCTCCCAAAGCCATGTGACTGAGCTACTGACTACCACAATTTTTTTATTTCTCCAGTGCCTTTTTTAGGCAAACAGTCATTGAATCATCTCATCTGCAAGTGCCCACTGAAAGTCAAAGTTTTCTTGACCTCAGACTGCATCTGAGGAGGTGAAAAAAAGAAAAAATATATATTGTTCTGTACCAGTAATCTCAGTAATTAGTAATATTAGTTTCTTCAATACTGTTCAAAACCAATATCAACACACTAAGCCTCCTTCTTTCCATCTTGCTATGGAGAAAAAGCAGAACTTCACGTTTTTTTTCATAGCTCCAAGCTAAACACATTAAGCCTCCTTCTTTCCATCTTGCTATGGAGAAAAAGCAGAACTTCATGTTTTTTTTCATAGCTTCAAGCTAAACACATTCAAGCACAAAGCATAAATACACTGCATAAATATATTGGTTAGATATAGCGGTACTAGTAACCTCTTAAAGCTATCACCTCATATTTCAAAATAAAGAACAGATTCTAGTCTTTTCTGAATGAAATAAATATATATATATTTTGTACAGAAGTTAAATGACCATTTGGGAGTCATATATATATTCATAATTAACTGGGAACCATATCAATGTAAATGTTAGCTTGTTTAGCATGTGTCATGTGTAAAGCAATTTTCTGTGCAATTGATATTACAACAACAACTTTTTTCCCTCGGGCACACAGTTCAAGGAAGCAGCTTGTAGGAAATAGAAAGGTAAAAAGGTGATCGTTTCTCTGCTGCTGCTATGCTAAGCTGATATAATAAATGCAAAAAAGAATTAACTTTAGCAAAAAAGTATTCTAGACTTCCAAAAGAGTAATTCATTTATGTGATCAAAATAATAGCTGCTAATGGATGAAGATGTTTTAGAATTCTTATGCACCTGCTTATTCTTCTGTTAATTAAAACCTGTGATTGCCAGAGCAATTTTTCTATCACATATATATGCAGCTTCAGAAGCAAGTGACAGAATTTTTCAAAGAAAAATGGAAACCTAAAACCCTGACAGTGAATTCATAGAAAGATAACTTATTTTGCAGCTTCTAAATTAATGTAATACTGATGGTGCTGCAAGAATTAAGATTTAAAGGTTAAAAAACTTGCTTAAGTTTCATGCAATGGCAAACAGCATAGGCCTTTGAGGTGCTCATTCTCAGCTGGTAAGAGTACTGTGTTTTAACATGTCAGAAAAATGAACAAAAATTACAACCATTTGATTTTTGGTCTGTCTACTGGGAACCCCAGCAAAAGAGCCATTAACAGCAGAGTGGACAAGGAACAGAATCCCACATGAAAGGGAATTTAGGTCTAAAAAGCTATAAATTCACTGAGAGGCTTTCAGTTGACTTCAGAGGATGCTGGAGATAATTTCTCCTCCATCTCTTCAGATGAATAGCAGGTCTAGGATTCATTGGAAGTGGTTCCATGTGCTGTGAACAGGGATTGCACCAGTTAGAGAAGTCAAATGGAATGAAATGTGGTACTTTGCAATCTTTTCCAGTGTGTAGACAGTGGACACAAAAACGAAGATAAGGGAAACTCTACTTTAGACACTTCAGCCAAGTTCAAACCAGTCTGATCAGTTTTTATTTATTTGAAAGCTAGCAAAGCTGATATGTACCAAGAATAGTACAGTCAATGGTATCTAATAGCCTCAAGTCTTTCTTTGAACAGTGGATCACCATACCCAATGTGCTAGATGAGCTGGCACTTAGCACAATACACTGTAGAAAAGTCATGTATTGGAATGGACCTCTTAAACTTCTTAGACCTGTTAGATTCTGTATTCTGCTCCTGAATGCAACTCTGTCAACTAATATCTTTCATAAACTGAAGATTAAAGTGCTTTGCATACATCCGTTAATTAAGCCCCACAGTTACAGCTGTCAGATAATATCACTGAATAATTTATTTGACAAATTTCACTTTTTATGATAAATTATTCAATGTTCTTAATTCTTATTATTTTCCTCATGATTTATCCAGCTAGGCAAGCAATTTATGAAGAACAGTCATTCAACAGCCTACTTGATACCTTCTGAATTTTTTTTTTAAAAAATACAAATGCAACTATCCTCTTCCTTGCCTATTTTTTTCCCCAACTTGGGTTAATGTAAGACAAAATTTGCATTTTTACACGTGGGAAACTGAGGCACTAAAAGAGCCTTGAACAAGTGAAAAAATGAACAAGCTTGTTCATGAGCTGCCAGGATTCAATTACACGGATCAGATGTGGGGCTGGGAGCACTGCTCCCAGCTCCAGCTCCCTTCTGCCTGATCAACTTCATGAACAGTGAAATAAAATGTCCAAAAGAAGTACAGTTGTCTTGCATGACACCTTGAAACTTGCTGAATTTGGGTCATTAATTTGAACAGAAGAAAAGAACAGGGACTCTACTGAAAAGTACTGTACTCCTTGTACAGTAGGAGCAGATATTTGGTTCTGCTATGCTAGAAACTATGAGAGGAACAAAATCATTTCATATAACACCATCCATGTAGCACTTTTCATCAGCTGATCTCAAAACAATTATAAAAGAAAAGGAAAAATAGGAGAACATACATCTGGCATGCCCTACACATTTCAAGCAAATTTCAAGCATTTCAAGAGTGTTATTTTGTATTCTAGAGCCTGGAGGAATCTTAGAGATAAGACTCTTTTAATAGAATTAATTGATTAATTAATTAAAAACACAGGCTACCTTC
This sequence comes from Nothura maculosa, assembly GCA_032353885.1. Taxonomy (NCBI): domain Eukaryota; kingdom Metazoa; phylum Chordata; class Aves; order Tinamiformes; family Tinamidae; genus Nothura; species Nothura maculosa. The sequence goes on along the minus strand of JAUBOD010000981.1, from coordinate 1,856,683 downwards.
AAATCTGGTTTGGAATGATAACAAGAAAACCTGTAGTACCCCTTTCTCTTTATGCCTTGACAAATATTTTCAATTGTAATCTAACAGCTTTGGCAACACCTATTTAAACAAGGTTTTCTTTATAGTCTGAGGTAATTGAGAAAGGACGTAAAATATATAAGGCCTATTTCCAAAGATGACATAGAAAAAGCACCATTTTGAAACTTTGGCTTTGCTATATGCCCTCTGTAGGTCCAGGGAAAAAAAGCAAATCAGAATACAGATTTTTCCTGAAGAAGCCAAAGTCTGTCTGCTGACCCTCGCTGCTCTAGGAGATATTTGCCATTTGCAGCCATCCCCATGGACTGGACACAGGAGGACACAGAATGATGGGGAACATCTTCATGTCAAGCTCAACTGAAATCTTGTCCTGTAAAAGACAAGAGGAGTAAAACACTCATAGAAATCACTCCTCCTGCCAACCCACGACCACAGCCTGGGAAGCTGCAGCAAGGAAATAAGAGAGGCATTAGCTAATTGAATTCGTCATGGCTGAATGAGAAAGCAAAATGCGCAGACACAACTGGTTCTTGTAAAGAACACTGCATGATATATATCGGTCTAAGAAAGTAAGGTATGGATTAATTGCCATAGATTGACTAAACATTTCAGAGATGAAGTCCAAGATTTACAGCACATCCTTTTATTTTTTAAGAAAGCCTAAGTAAATTGGCTTAATCAGTCAAATTAAGGAGCTGCTCCCCACTGCATGCTGAATCTTATTCAATGCTAGTGAATTTTTCTAAGGAAAAATTAATAAAAATGTCTTATCATAGATCAATAGTTGAAAGTGATGGACTTACAGTAGTGAATATAAATGAGCTTGTGAGTCTAGGATCAAACATTTCCTCCTAGTCTGGGGAGCTGCTTGATTTTTTTTTCCTGTTATCTCTAGTGATTATTTTAAAGTATTATGTTTAAGTTCATTATCCTCCAAAATTATCTTTAAAGTGAAAGGAAGAAATTACACGTGCTAGGATATATCAGAATTTAACATGCTGTTTTAGTTTTGTGTTTTTGAAATTGTCTTATGTCTTGCTTAGGAAAAAAAAATAAAAAGGAAGGAAGCAAGGAAGGAGCAGGGTTTTGAGACAAGAATAAATGGTTTGGGATTTATGTGTTCTCCTGAAGTTACATTATGTTAATAAGGAAAAAGGTATAGGATGTACTAAATTTCCTTGAAAATAAATGTAAGAAAAAGAGGCAATAAATATATTTCACTGATGACATCCTGCCTGCAGCAGTCCTTTCCAGGGAAAGCAATGCCTCATCTGTTGTGTTATGCCAGCACTTAAAATTCAGTTTGAAGACCTCCCTGGCCTCTCCTAAGTGCCCCCACAATCTTCCTCTCTGCACATCAGTCCCTGACATTTCGTTTCAGAAGTGATTCAGTCTCATCTTGAAAACTCGAGTTCTTTTTTGCAAGATAAAGTAGCTTCACATATTGCAAAGACCTTTGACTACTACCAGCTCTGTTACTCAGACCCATAGTTGGAAGATTTTGCAAATGGCAGGTTACGTTTAGGTGATTTAGCTCAGTTGTAACTCTTCCATTAGTCTAAATCAGTACTGTTTTGCTAATTCCACCAGATCTTTGTCATTTTTCATTCACATGAGTTTATAACTCTTTATTTCTTGCCACCAGCTGCAGCCATTTATTCCTCAAGATTAACATTAAAAAAAAGAGTTACCAAATACCTACTGTAGATCAGAGAAAGGTGCTCTCCATTTGACTCCTGATTAATACTCTCACACACTAGCATTGTACTGCTAGTCAGTCTGTTTCTGAGGTTTCTATCTGCATATTTTTTTCCAGGCTCATTGTTTGAGAATAATTTATCAGAATATAAAATTAAATTGGAATAAAATTAACCTTTCCAAAAATCTAGATATTTAATTAATCTAGATATTTAATTAAAAGTATGCCCACTTGAATTGATCCAATGAATGAAACATGCGTATATTTTAGAATGAAGGCATTTATATTCATAGAAGAAATATTTATTTGGTATGTTCTGGTAGACACACAAGATTCACATCTTGCCATATAGGAGTTTTGAAGCATTATCATATATAATACAACTGGATAGTGAAATGGTGAAATGATGAGCCTTGTGATAAGTTGCACTTATCATGAGTCTTATCTAAATCCTTTCCCACTAACTGTACTCCAGACAGGCTATTTCCTAATGTTTTAAAATTCTGAGTAGCTTTGAAAAAACATCAGTCTAAGAAATATTTATTCTGTCCCAAACATACAACTTGCTAGTAAATTAACAGAGGGCTCAAGAAAGAACACAGACGAGAATTCAGAGATTTATGTCTCATTTTCTAGCCAGGAGAAAGGCAAGTTTTATAATACTATGAAAGGGAAACTCAAATTTCTCCAAGTGATTGCATCATTTGCTTCAAAACACAGTATTTTTGGAGAATAACAGGAAAAAGGAAAGATCAGTGACTGGGAAGAGGAAAAAAAAGACTGTTTTACCAGCTACCAGAGATCCACAGCTGGTGCTAATCCCAGAAAGGAGGAGCAAGGTGAGTGGGGAAAGAAGAAGGAAAAAAAGAAACAAAGGATTAGTTAAAGACTCAGAGAGGAAAGAGAGAAGGAAAGGAAATCACAGTGCGACAGCTTTGATAGGCATGTCAGGGGCAATGGTACCACTTCTGAATACAAATCATACTCTGAGTTAAATGACAACAAATCCATTTAGAATTAAAATAAAATTTATTGCTCTTTGCAGCATTTACATTAATTTATTCCTTTATTCATAGACTGTGTTTTCTGTTTCCGGGCTAACAATGGAATGTAATAATCCACTCAGCAGTAACCCTTCTCAACTGGATAAAAACCTTGTGAAAAGTGTTGAGCTTGACTGTGAATATTAAAAGACATTCCCTGAACTATTTTTTTTCCATCAACTACTCTGTGTTGACTCAAGAGCAAAGCTGGGTACACTAGAAACCATTTAAAATATTTTTGAAAATAACAGCAGAAAAAAAGCAACTATGAGAAATAGCAAGAAAGCAGTGCATGCTCAGGTACACTATCACTGATTAAAACCTCACACAAACATAGCTACAGTGTAACCAGACATCAAGAATATGTTTTGAAATGACACAGCTGTCCTTAAAGAGAACACACTTTATGCATTCAGGAGCTGTGGGAATGAAAAGTAGCGTGGCTATCAGATTTTCTGAACTGGGCATTTGAAGTGTCAGCATTTCTATCCCTCTCTTGGATTTTTCAGATGAGTTTTATTTTGTCCTGACTGGAATAAAAAGGAGATTCGAACCGAAGAAATATGCTGAAACATTTTCATTGTAAAGAGTCCAACATCTTGCTGATACAGCCACCCCCAAATGGTGAAAGGAGGTCTCAGCATCAGCATTACCTAGAGATATCTAAATGACATTCTTACAAAACCTTGTGAGCCTTGGATTTAGGGTTTTTCTCATGTTTATATTATTTGCCTCCTACAAGGCATTTCCAAATACTTTCCTATCTCAAGTCTTTAAAGAATTCTACTAATTTCAAGAGTTTTATCAACTCCAGCCCGTTGCAGACTTATATATCCAGAGATGTTAATACACATTAAACTAGGAGATTGTCACGGAACAGAGGTAAATTTACAGTTTATGAGATATTGCCTACCAAACTCACTCATGGATGGTCTTACCATACAATAAGAATAGGTCTTGTCAGCCCAGTTTACTCCAAGATGTGTATTTGAATTCAAATTCAGAAAATAGCCTTTCACTGATCTATGAGTGTTATGTACAAGGCTTTTTGTGGTACAAGTGTTTTCAAAGAAGATCACTCCAAGCAGGATTAAACATGCCACATGAAGTTACCATAATATGTATATTGCACTTGTTGAGGAACTGATTTGAGTTCTCTGCTATAAATTCACACATCAGTGTACTGAATGCTATATTTCCCATACAAATAGTTTCTCCGAAAAAGCAGTCTACACACTGGACCACCTTTTATACCACAAATGTGTTACATTAAGCATTCATTTGTAAAGTTACACTGCTATTTGTGTCTCTTCAAGAAGCAGAGCATGTGAATTATTTTTAGAGAAAGGCTTTTAAGAATGCAGAGCTAACATACTCCCAAATGAGGGAAGAGAAAGACAGGGATTTCCTTTGGAGCGATAATGGCAGAAGAACTAAATGCATTTTTGCAGAAAGTTAACAATTGAGGAAAGGATACTTTCATACAAGAGTCTTTATTTACAGAGAAAAGTCCTAGAAGTGCCTGTAACTGAAATGTTAGTAGGAAAAAAAAAAAAAGAAAGAAAAAGAATATATTAATAAAATGAGCAATAACAGATTACAAGAACAGTGTGGTATCCACCCAGGAGTTCTGAAAGAACATGGTTCAGATCTGAAATTGATGAACTGCTAAGAGTATTTTGTGATGAATCTTTGTATCAAAGGAATGGAAGCTGCCAAACATGGTACCACCTGGTTATGTAAATCTCAGGAGAATCCACTTTGGGTTTTCATTCAGGACAAACTGATATAGCGGAAAAAATAGATCAAATAAAAGGTTATATGGTAAAGAACTCTCAAATCAGGAAAGATGCAGAGAAAATGACTGGAAAAAATAATCATCTCTTTCTCCTAATATGAAAGCTGGGATATAAAATTAAAGGGCAGCAGATACAAAATTAGGAAAATGAATCTTTTCATACATTAATGCCTAATACTGGCTAGGTCCAAGTTACGTCTTCTTACGGAGAAAAAAAATGGTATTTGCCATTTGTCCTTGAAAAAGAAATTGAGGACTTTTTTTTGCTCAAATTAGTTATACTAAGGGAAAAAAAGGAAGAAGACTAACACACCTTCAGCTCTTAGGAACGGTGGGCATGTTCTCCCTGTTGAAATGTGAAAGGGCTTCTGCCTCCTTCCACTGGCCTTACTGCCACCATTTCCCTGTGACATCTATATCCCCCTCAGCTCCAAACCTGACAATACTGGACAATATTTGGATACTCTACAGCATGGTAAGGCAGTCAGGGCAGGGGGATGCTAAGCAGGTAACTGCTGTGCTTCCATCTAAGCGAGGTGACTTCAGTCATCCCTAATAGAGGTGACTTCAGGTAACTGCTGTGCTTCCACCTAAGCAAGGTGACTTCAGTCACCCCTAATAGAGGTGACTTCAGTCACCCCAGCCAGCCCACTCTAGTACTGTGACCAGACATTCATCTGAACAGACAACTGAATCTATTGGCATATGTTTATCCTACCATTTATCAGTCCTCCTCCTAGACTATCTGCTAATATCTAAGAGTAGCTTGTATTGCAGGTATTCTTAATCCTGCCAGTCTAAATTACTCATGAAACCAGACAAGAATAACAAAACAGTTTGTGAAAGTGCTAAAAGTCAGAAAAGACTATTTTTTGTAATGAATTCCAGTCTACTTCCTGGAAGCCGCGTTAGTGAAGATTTGTGTTTGAAAGCTATTTCAAACCAAAATCAAATTGCACCAAATCAAATATAAAAACCTAACAAGACGTAGAACTGCTAAAGCAAGAATGCACCTGCAGGAAGATCCTTGTATAATAATGAGCACAGAACAAGGCCTATATTACAAATTTAATGTCTATACCAAACCAGGATCTAATTCCAAGGATTAATCAGAGGATATCGTTATTACAGCAGCCATTACCTGCCTTGCCATTATAATTTCTTTACGCTCAAGAGTTTTTACCATGTGGTGCCCTAAATCAGTTCAGAATTGCTTCCTCACTCATCCTGAGTCACTTTTTCTAGCCAGTAGTGAAGTCTTTCAGTACTTCTTAACTTAAAGAAGTAGAGAACTTCTTTACTCCTGTGCTCTGAAAATGTTCAGAAATGGATCATAGTCTTCTAGAAGTCCTTCTTTTCCCAGGCTGTAGTTGTAGTGGCCCATGGCTCTACAACCAGTACCTCTCTCACATATCAGCATGCTTCCTAAAGGAAATGAATAGCTAGAATTTGAAAAAGTAGAATTCATTGCAAAACTCAAAGCTAGGTGATTATCAATCTCTTTGTAAAGGAGATGCTTTAGTTGAAATGCATGTTACAAGTCCCAATTGAACCATTTTCCAATAACATTAATTAACTTGCTGTATATATAGCATAAAATATCGTAAATGGGACAAATATGGCTCAGTAATTATCACATGCAGACATACTCATGCATACAGTCATATTCATATATGTTTCCAATGTAAGCAAGTAAAGATGCTGAAACGTATCAATAATAAGCAATGAAGACCAAGAGTTACTTTTCCAGAGGAATGAGTTCTAGGTTTCGAAAACTATCGTTAATGTTATGAGGAATTATAGAGATTGGTAGAAAATAGTTGCTGAGATCTTAAGTTAAATAATCATTTGTTCTCAGCATCCTTAAAAATAAGTATTCAGTTGCTTCTCATTTTCTTCTTGGTTACAAAAGCCAGTGTTTGTTTGAATAAGGCCAGAAAGGAAGATGTTAGAAGTTGCTTACACAAAAAGAGGAGGATGCCAGTAGGAGGAAACATATTCATATGACTGTAAAATAGTTGTATTTTGAGCACAAGCTTACTGCTTAATTCAGAAGCATGCTGATATGGTCATCTGGGTTAGCTTTTTCTTTGGAGTAACAGGGCTATGTCCAAATATTTTAAAATCATGAAGGTCAAAATAAACCTGACTAAGGGCAAAAGATGTGAGGGGCAGGAAGACAGAAGATGACCAAAATGCCATGAAGCTTCAAAAACAGCGGCATAGAAGAGTACTGTTTAAGTGAATCCCATAATTCTCATTTTTCTGTTGTGCCAGTTCACTTGATCTTCTCCTAATTATAGGTTCACCACACTCTATTTTAAGCAGAGGTCAGCAGTGAAGTGCTGCAATTCAGACAGACAGGAAGGGAGAGAAGAGGGAAAGTTGTGCCAGTTTTCTACAGTTGTAAAATGACAGTGCGTCACTGGACCAAAATGATCCTCTGCATTTCCCCAGCCTTTGCTGGGGAAATGTGCTGACTGCTAACGTTCCTTGAGACTATACGCCCTCATGGACACAATCTCAGAGCATGGCCTGATAGAGGAAAAGGTGGTGGATCCAATGAGAGATGGATAGATGCATCCCTACTTCCAGCAGATCAATTTAAAATCCACCTGGGGATCAGGGAGGAGCAAGTGCAGCCTCCTCATGATGGAGGGAGCACTCTGGCTTTATTTAGGCCCATTTGCTTAGCAGAGCCCTTGCAATAAGAAAGCCTTTTCATAATCTCCTCTTCCTATGCCTACCAGCCACACAAGAGATACTGTGACTGTGCAATGATGTTATCTGGGTCATACGTACATGTGGTTTGACAAGTTTCTAGATTCTAAAACATCTTGTTGGCTAGGTATTTGCTTAAACTGCATAATTACATTATGTGATCATTTTGCTTGTATGGGTCAAATTCTACTCTATTTGAAATCATGAGAATTTTCCCAATTCTTATGGGAGTTTGATAACATCCATAAATTTTAGATAATCAAAAAAAAAAGTTTGCCCACAACTCTGCTCGTCTCACTTGACAAATTGGCTTGTTTGCATATGCATTCATACATGCTTGTGTACACAAGTTGTTACCTTGCAAAATCTAAGCCTTTAAGCTTCACTTGAGTTTGCAATTTTGCATTGGGGTTCAACTTTCGGATATTTCCTACACACCGCAGAAATTTCAGTGTATACAGAACAGGGCAGAACACGATCCAGTAATCAATTTCCACTGTTTATGATGGCAATTGCCATTCAATTGCCAAAACTGCCTATTATATTAATTTTATGATTTCATGAATTCCACAAATCTACATCATACAATTTTGATAACATTTATCCTGTTGCATTGCATTTTTTATGCATGGAATATATTTCTGGTCTGTCCATGTAATATAAATTATAATTCCTGCAATACCTTCTGATTTAACTCCAGTGAATCATGTAATACAAGGTATTTCCTTTGTTAACCTTAAAATATTCAAAGGACAACAATTGAGACACATTAAACAGTTTAATGCTATTACTCAAAAGAGGTTATTCTTTCACAAAAAGCAGTAGCCTCCAAAGTTTTTATTTTTACTTATTAGAACAGAACTTAACTTTTCCCTTCCCCAGAGTGGCCCCTCTTTACAGTTATGATTTCCAGCCTACTTCTTAGCTCTTTCCCCTGAAGATAATGAAATACTCTCCTGAATTTCAAAAACAGTGAAAAAAACCCACATTCTCGATAATGTTTAATAAATAACCTTTGTTACTACAGTCTAAACCTATGTAGAGAAAGCCCCAACAGCCCTCTTGCATCCCACAGCTGATTTGCATATTGGGTCACGGAACATGTTCTAGGGTATTTGACTGCAGACCTCACTGAAATATTCATAATATTGTGTGCCAAGTAACATTCAACATAAGCTGTCATCAGTCAGAGACTCCTTGTTGTGAATGCTCAAATCATCCTGGAATTTGTTGCAGCTCTGTGAAAAATGAGTAGCCAGATCCTGAATATTTATTTATTTATTTATTTATTTATTTATTTATTTATTTATTTTCTCAGTCAAAATCTGCTTCCAGTAACTTTACTTACACAAAGCACAAATTTCCCACCTCAGCCTGGCAGCTGAGGATTCTGCAGCCTGGCATATATCCACATATGTGCTGCTTAATTGAATAAGGCCATCAAAAACTGACCTGAAACAGCTAATTTTGGTGCCTCTAAGGAAAGAGAACACTCTGCAGTCAAAAATACATTCTGACATGGTATGTATGCAGTGTGTTTCACAAGCTTGGTTTTCAAATAGCTGGGCTGTTTGCTAATGACAAGTCCACTTGTGTGTCATAAAGATGTTCTCAATCAAAAAAAACCACTTTTACAGCTTATTGTTTATGCCATATGAATTGTACCTATTGCCTACACTATAGTATCAATGTGGCAATCACTCATCATTCCATTTTATAAATGCTACTTCTTAATAAAAGCCTAAAATGCTTTTAAATACCTTTTTTATAGGAAATGGTTTAATTTAATGGAAATTAGCTATGTGTTTTTTAAAAAGCTCATTCTTGTAACCTGTGGCCTCACAGCTTAATGGAACTAAGAGAAAGCATGGGAAATTCTGAAAACAAAACAAGTATTCCTAAACCCAATACTTTTAAAGATTATTGATATTACTTATGATTTGATGCTAGGCAGCAGACTAAAAGCAAAATTTTGTGAGAACTTCACATTTATAAGGATAGATACAAAATATTTGTAGGTGATCACTTGATTTTACTAAAGACATGCATCAAAGACACTCAAAAAACAAAGGCATCAAAAATAGCCCTGGTGGAAATGAAGCTAAAGAAAGGGAGAGAGAAAAATATTCCTTCCCACAAGAAAATTCACTTGCAATTTTAAACAAATTAATCCCAGTTGCCACCCAATCATTATTCTTTCTTTGTTTCACAAGGAGAGCCTAACAAACATACTGACTAAACAGTAGTAGACTCTGCAAAGTTGTTCATGTTTTAAGTGCCCATGAAGTTTGGTTCCCAGCTCCACCCTATCCAGTAAGGGCCATGCAAGCAGCTGCCCTGGAGATGGCAGAGTCAGGAAGTGCCTCTGCAGAGATTCCTGTTCCTCCACTGCCCTTCTTCAGGGCCTAAGAGAGGCTTTTACAAACATGAGTTTAAGATGTCTGTGTAATCCATGAGTAGCAAAACCACAATCACATTAGGGAAATCATTTCAATACAGTCTAATCAAAAGCTTTATGTCACACCAGCATAAAATTTGTGCAGTGAGGCGCCACATATGACATAGATATATTATTTTAGCGGCACTTAAAAGCTGAGAAATTTTATTGGTGCTGTGTCTCATATATTGCTTAAAAAAATGAGAAAAAAGAAAAAGGAAAAAAAAGGAAACAGAGTTTCCTTAAATCTCAAAGCTCCACTTAAAAAACTCAAGAGAAGACATGATAAAAGCTTATGTATTTTGGAAAGGTCTAAAGATTACCAAAAATAACATTTTCATACTCAATAATATTCCAGGATTAACACTTGATGTTAGAGGACTTATCATGTCTAGAAGCAGACTCCTGTTTCTATTGGATAGAGGAAAAAGTAGTCTTCGCCTCTTTCTAACAGTATGAAAAGCCTGCCTCTAATACTGATGAGTAATGAGACCTTAATCCTTTTAGCAATCCGGAAAAATTGCCATCACTTTCAACACAAAACCAAATGAAACTTGGCAACTTAAATGACTGTCACTTCTGAGAATTTAAATAAACTCTAGTCCAGAATTTGAAGAAAAACTTGAGGAATGAAGCCACGCAAATCAAACTACTCATCCAAAACGATCTGTGTAAGTCCCTAGGGTACAAAGCTGGGAACTTTGCTCAACATCAGAGACTAGCTGCCAGCCTGGGAGTGAAACTGCTATTTGCATCATGTGCAGTCAACTCCATCTTATCCTTTCCTTTTTCACTCCAAGTATGACACTAAAAGTCCTCCAGGTGTCTGAACTTGCTGGAAAGTCCTGCATCACTACATGGTACGCTCAATGTCAAGGTCAGAGAAGTTTCTCCCCCTTCATTGCTTGGGCCATTCTGTGCAGATCAGTCCCATTCTCATCAGTGTTTGGCAGTTTGGGGGGACAGTTATGTACGGACCAGGAGCTTCCAGGTCTTCACCTTGACCTTTACTTACGAATCATATGAGCTAAACCAGTCTATCCAATATCTGTAACAAAGGGCAAGCATCAGGCAATCCCTGGCAATGTTATCTAGCTTTCCATGAATTTGATTAGTTTATAAAATCAAAATGCATCTCTTCATTTGCCATATTATCCCAGTGCCAGGCAGTATCCATAAGGCATGCCACAGTGTCTCTTATGTAGATTTAAAAAATATGCAGTATATTTAAAATGAATCGATGCATAAGAAATATGTATTTTCATATTTTGAAGGATGAATTTTTAATAAGTTAATTACAACTTCACAAAAGAAGGAATCATTACTTGTTACACATTTTGAATCCTTCTATATCAAACATGTGTCTCTGAAATTGCCCTCTACATATATATTAATGATACCATCAGATGCTTAAAAGACAGGCCTTGAATAATACATACAATTTAAATTAACTCCCATTCTTAATGTTCCCAATGAAAAGTGGAAGCAATCAAATGGTAAGTCAGGTTCACTCGCAACTATCATCATTATTTCAGTGTTATTATTTATTAATATAAAATTCAATGATCAGTATTTATTTACAAGCAATCTCATGGACTCAACTCCAAATCCAGACCTTGCAAGTCATATCAACATTGTAGAACAATTCAAGGCTCAGTGAGCACAAAGAAATATCCGGCAACTTCACAGAAAAATTGTTCAAATAATGTAGAAAACAATTGAGCAATGAGCTCCTTGTTTCCTCTTTTGGGTACAAAGATCTTTTGAAAATAAATGAGGAGTCATCACAAGCTTCAGCTGTCCTCCAGGACAGAGACATAAGGTCAGCCCATCAAGATCCTGAATTGTAGTAACACCAGCATAAGAGCTGATCAATGAACTGATCAATGAGCTGATCATTTTTGAGATCTCCCTCTGCAGGTTGTTTTCCAATTATATCAAGACTTGGGTCATTTTCCATCACCATGTAGGGGAGAGTAGACCTATTATCTAAAGAGTCATCTGTAGCTTGGTAACTGAAGAGCGAGGTAGTTGCTCTTATATTGTATTTATATATATGTGGCTAAGTGCACTAGGTAGAGAAGCGACTACAGAAAATTTTAACAAGGCCATAAAAATCGATACAATCAAAAGAGAAAAAAAACAGCTTTAAGTTCCACGAGGAAATGAAATTTGAGGAACTAAAGGAACACAGAGATCATTTTTCTAGAGAATCTTGAGAAAATTATTTTTCTCTTTCCACCACTAAGTCTGTATCTGCAAATTTTTCCAGAAGGTCATATGATTTCATGGGGGAAGTTATTTCCAGTACTTAGCATTATGCTCTTCAATAAGGATTCAAAGTTGGGAGTGAAACACATCATTTTTGTCTGGCATGAGTACCAACGGCCCTGAGGTTCTGCACAATATAACAGGAACCCAGGAAATGATTAAATGCTTTCTCAGAGGCACAGTTTCCCACAGTTCCCATTGCAAACAGAAAAAAAAAAGAAAGGAAAAAAAGTTAATAAACACTGAAGTAATACAAAATATCAAATATCTGCAAACAATAGATTAATCTAACTCTTTAGTTTTTTGGAGCCAAATAACTTGAAAAGATACTTGTGTTAATGTCCTCGTTCTAGCTATGAACATAATTCGATTTAGATAGCACGATTCTTTGCCTATGATTTATGGAATCAGGAAGTGGGATAAATCATTCCTTAAAGAAGCTTTAGTTGACAAATTATTCAAGAAGCCTGAACACTTGTTTTTATTTGGCAAAGAGAGAGCAGATAAATTAGAGTCACTTCAGGGATAACCCTCTCTCCTTAATGTGGAGGTGTATGGGATCGTGGAGGGTATAGAGATCTAACAAGAATATAGGTGAGTAAACTCCACTCTGTCCCCATGTAGATTCAATGTGGATGAAATACTGCAAAAAGACCTCATAGAAGTTCTGTTCCTCACTGGAGAGAGAGCCTGAACCTTTGTTCAGGATTTGCCCTGTGGCAGTTAAATACCAATTAGAAACCTCATAGAATCATGGTCCCCAGGACAACAGCCTGTAATAAACTTTCCAGAATTCTGTAAGATTCTAATATTATTATTTTTGATATACATGATGGTTTATATGACCTCTGAGCTCAGTCTTGTTCATGCTGACAGACATACGAAGTTTACTGAGCTCACTCGAAAGAAGGAGCCCAATGTCTGAGATATTGATGTTGACTTCCATTATATTTAATTTCTAACTGAAGAGTGGCTGTCAGTTTGTAGATGCATTAGCAACCCTAGTAGGTTTTTATTGTGCTGGTGCTGTTTTTGTAATACTCCACTAGATTTTTGAAAGCTGCTTACAAAGTGAGATAAGATTCAAATTTCAATCAAGCCATCCTTTGTATCCAGAAACCCCTATGCACATCCACTATGGTTTTGGTTTTCTTTTTCCTCACAGTTCTTTAATCAGTGAGCTGGAAGTAGTGACTCAAGAGATATCTGATTAAAGAAAATGCAGCCTTCTTACTATTCTGTATTTGAAACAGAAGCTCTCAGGGTCACATAATTCACTGCTGAGAAGACAGCATACCTATATCAACATCATGGGCTCTTGAGTAACTTTTTCTGCATTATTAAAAATAGTAAAGGCAGAGAGTGTAATTGCATTTAAACCCTGGATGCAGCCTAAAGCCCACTGCAGTATCCACATTTCATACTTCAGCTGCACGAGGCAGAGAGGCTTTTTGCCTGCTATGGTGATCCAGAAGGTCTCCTGAGATCTTTACTTTGAGGAGCAACTCATATTCCTCTCCAGCAAGAGCCACTGGATGGCTTTTGCCTCACTGATGGCTTTTTTCCTTTAGAGCCCTTGGAGGCAAATCACTGCAGTAGCTGCTAGCTGGAAGCCTCTGGCTCTGCAGCAGTAAGCAGCAAGGAGCAAAAGAAGATGGAGTGATCTGCATACTGCACAATGTTTAGAATCCAAAAGGAGACTGTGTTGCAAGTGTGAACTGAATTTCAATTACAGAAAGAATCAGAATACAAATCCCGCCCCCACCCCTCCCAAAAAAAAAGGTTAATGATGTTTACCTCAAAAGGCCAACATGCGTATGCCAGGAGGGATGTCTGCAAGGAATGACTGATTGGCAAATACTTTCTAGATTGTTTCTGTTAAATCACTAGCTTTATAATGCAAAGTCTTACATTTTGAGTGATTACATAACAACAAAAAAAAGAACATATCCCAACTTTGTAGAAGACAAAATTGAACACAGGTTTTGGCAGGTCTAACCCTGACACACAAATTAAGATACGAGGCTTTGATATCTGAAGATTTCAGTTTCCTTTACTCACAATCTATTCCACATTCTTTATTTTTGGAACATGAAAGTTGATGGTTGAGAAGCAATGTCCCAAAAGGACTGACTTAATAGTAAATTCACAAATTACAAAAAAGTATATTTACTTAAATAAAGCACAATTAACATTACCACTTACCTGGCTGTTTAACTCGACCCTCCTGCCTATCCACAGCTTGGCAAAGACAGTCTCCCTGCTTTCCAGGTGCGCTCTAAGGTCATTCCATTTCCAGACTTGCACCGTGTAAAAGTGTGACCCGGGGCAATAATCCAAACTGAAAGCAACCACAGTTTGACAATGGCTTGTGCTGAACATTTTTCATTCTGCGTCTTTCAAGTGTCTGATAAATATAGGCATTAAAAAAACAGTACCTGGAAAATACAGTACCTCAGAAATAGATCCCAGAGATATACACAGTGAACACAGAGCTTGCCCAGGCTGGCAGTTATAAACTGCCACCCCTACGGCAAGGTGCCTCTCATCTCATTAAGGAGTTTCCAACTTTGCAGAATTTCATCATCAGGTACTATAGAAAAAAAAAAAAAGGTGCATCTTACCCTATATTGTCACTGCATTGAAATCCAGAGGTTAGCTGATGGCTTGTTAGGTAAAGTTAATCTAACAAGGAATCTGGAGACAGATAGCAGAAAAATGATACTGATGGTTGCTAAAATAATTACAGTGGCTTATGAAATCAGAAGTAAAACTTGTTCTTTCATTCACCAACAAATGTACCAACTGAAATCCACGTAAGCCAGTTAACCTCATTCAGATACCCCTACATGGCATGCTGGCACCACTGCATTACAGTACAAGCAGTTCAGCCATTAATCAAATCACCAAAAGGATCATAAATAATTAGAGTATACATGAGAATATGCAAAGGCAACATGAAGGAGGATAGGAATCAATGACAGGAAGGGCAAAGTTTTTTTTTAAAAAAAGTCAGTAATCTTTCTGTTCATCCCTGATCCCTCTGGGAATGTAATTCCTTCCTTTCAGCATAGTAAAGCTCAAATATAGGACACAGAGCGGGACAGAGGGTCAGTAGGTTACACTTATTTATACACTATCTGTATTTGGTTCAAAGATTCTCAAGTAGAAGGAAAAAAAAAAAAAGAAGCTATATCCTTGATATAGCTTTCAGCCAGTAGAAACTGAGGGTAATATCATACTTTTACAATATGCAATACATCACCAAATTCACTTTTACTGAGATCATAACAAAGAGTTTTAGCTTTAGCCTTCAGAGGTACAGATTTGCCACAGTCATCGTATGGATTTCTCATCCCAGGTAACTGATTGCTATTGGGATTTTTTACACTCCACTTTGTATCAGTCCAGAATTCAAGACTAATGATACCATGGCTTTATCCGAAAACAATACATATTAAGGGAAACTGTGTACTTTCATATAAGGCAAAGGAGAGCAGTTTCAAAAGTTCAAAAGAGCAAGCCTGCTATAACCTATATTCCACCTAGCATTGTTAGGAATGCTTTTGGTTTTGTTTTTAAACTTTTCAGTATTTCTGCTCTCTCCCCTTGTGTGTAAATAGATTCGAGGCAGAGGCTGCAAAGAAGCTGTTACATCTACAGTGCATACCTTGTTTTTTTCCAGGTCAGCTTTTCTCTCTTGGGTGCTGCCAAAGCCCTGCACTCATTTGTCTCTGAAGTTCAGGGCTCCTCATACCATTTTGGCAAGATCAACCCCAAGGTTCCCTGATATAACACTGGGTCCTCTGACCCAGACACTTCTGTGTCACATTCCTGGTGACCTACAGAAAAAAAAAATCAAATATTCCTGATCAGAATGGAAAAATAAAAATGAAAAAAATAGCTTTTCTGTAGGAGAAGTAATTAATTTACATGCATAGAAAATAGAAGAAGATGCTACTACCATTAGGAGTGCTCGAATACAGAGGTTAACAGCTATTCCCTTCACCTTTAAATTCCTCTATTCAAATATCTTTCCATACATCTTCTTAAAGGTCCTTCTCATATAGTCTTCAGTAATATGAATACATGGTTCTGCCTCATTTGCTTAAATTTTTAAAGTAGGGAGCTATCATATTTTTCTTTCCATCATATTATCTCCTCAGCTTTTGATTCTGTCTGGTAGCTTTCAAGACATATATATCTAATACCTTGGGCAACAGAAGAAAAAGAAATCTGAGGACAGGTACATTCAGAAGGGTCCCTGTTTTTATTGAGAGCAGTAGAGAGTGAGGACAGTGAAATCTGAAAGCCCTGCTAGATATAAAAAGCAGGTGCCATTTGTGGCTGTGTACAATACAATTAATAGAAATGGAAACTATGAATATGCTATTTAGCCCTATTCGTAACAAATATACCACAAAGCAGTCCACACGTTAAGTATGTTTCACAAAATACCTTGATGTAAACAACTAATTTTGTCCCTATTTTACAGAAAAGTCAGGAATAACAGAAATATTGTAGGATGGACGTGTGAATCACCACATAGTATAAAGTGCACTGACCTCTGCTTTATGAGAAATAGGGGTAGGTTATGTGTATTAGATCTTTTAAGGACTTTTAGACTAATATCCAAGCTTCTTTCACACAAATGAGTGAGTCACTTCCCCTCAGTTTCCCTATTTCTATTGTAGCAGATTTTTCACACTGGGAGAGCGGTTCGTGGAGGAGATCTGCAAAGGACATAGGTCAGACAGTGAAGTTACGAGCTGTGTGTGCTCAGTGGGTGTCTCACTAGTAAAATATGCCTTTTAATTATTTGCAGGCTGGGGCAGACTGGCAGAATTTCATGGATATGTTTGTATTTTACAATGTCAGTTCTTAAAGGTTTCTATAAACAGATGGAAGTCCAAACTCCAAAGAACAAATCATGGGACTTCATCAGCTATCGTTTAGAGTTTCATGTGGCTAACTCCACTACTAATTTTTGTCTTCAAATCTGTATTAGAGGATTACATACTCTAATATGCTAGTTATCATCTCTTACTCACTGCCAGAAAGTTGACAGCTGCCTTCAATCAACTCATGAATTTCCATCCTCTACTACATGTATTTTAAAAATAAGTAACTGGTAAACATCTGTACAACTGTCACATTATCTTCTTTCACATATGCCTTCAAAATGCTCCTAAAATATAACAACAATCATACATGCAATTCTGCTTTTTATGCAGCCCTATACCCTAACTTCTTTTCCTTATCGTCCATTTGGTTCTGTCCACTCCCTCATGCTTGCTTTGGGGCACAGACCATCTCTCTGTTCAATATTTAAACAGAATCCTATATCATATAACTGGGCCAGGGTTAGGGCTCTTAGAACAGCAATCCACACTAACAGCAACAAATAAATGTGGTATTGATTCCTTTTGCTAAATTGAACAGTGTGTTCTTAAAATCACAGGTCGCATGACTGTGGTGGTTCATTCCAGGTAATACAGCAAGCTAAGGAGATTTCTAGATTCAGCAGAGCATTTCCTCTCCTTTTCTGAGTCCTCCATATGCAAAAATTCTTTAGAAGAGAAAGGTTTAGTTTATCTGTTATTTATAATGTCCCCCTAATCATCATTGTAAGCAACACACCATAGCTGACAAACTATCTATTACTAGAACAATCCCAGTAAAATCTGTAGGATGTGCTCCTAATTTAAGACTTTTCCAGATATTAGATACTTTCTGACTCCATTCCTGCCACATATTGCGAATGTTCATTGCCTCATTACTTAGAGCTGTAATTAAAAAACTTACTGCAGCCATTTCCAGTTTTATTTAAAAAATAAAAATAATTTCTTCAAAAGGTATGAGATTGGCTTTAAAACAGGTATTAATGCATTACTTTTTATTCTCCCTTTGGTTTTCAAATACGTATTAATGCATTACTTTTTTTCCTTTATCTTGGTATTATACACTTATGGTTAGATACTTACTAAGTATTTTTAATGTAAAAGTAAGGGTCCCATGTGAAAACAAGACTAGAAGCTGGGAACTGAAGAACAAATGAATACAGCAAGCTTTGAAACTGCTATATATATATATTTTATAAAGGAGTGAAGGTAAAATCATCTTTCCTCCCTCCCACTCTCCGGAAAAGATTCACAATTGTTCACCAAAGTGCACTATTTGATATGATAGTTATTCATTTTTATTTAAAGGAGGAAGTCAATCGAGAAGGAAAAAAGTTCACACACAAAAACTTAACCCACTGTTCTTTATGCATTGAATTCTTTTTCATGATTTTCAAGTCATGACTCAGCCTTTCCTTCTATTTATCTATCTACAATTCCCTTATACTTAGCTTTTTTTTTTTGAAGCAAGTTAATGAAATAGCATATTTTGTCAGACAAGACTTATATTGACCATCCTTCCTCCCCTTCCCCCCCAATTAAAAAGCAGTCAGCTCCCCAGAGTATCATTATCTTTTGAAATTAAAAGTCTTCAGGGTGTTTTGGAAGCAAGAGACTGCGAAGTTGGAGTGAGGTACTCCACTGGCAAGCTTTCAAACTTATTTGCAGATCAGGACCTCTTTTGTAGAAGTCTCCCCAGGAGGAAGGCAGTTAGACACCTGCCAGTAGCCTGCAGTGGCACCATCCCACTGTGATGTTAATGAGATGAATGCAAGCACTACGGAGAGCCGCAATAATTACAGGGTGAAGAGCTTGTCTTTCCCTGGCCCTTCTCTCCGGGCCGCCTGTTCTATAAAGCAGGATCTTTTGTAATACTAATTACAAATGTTAATTAAACATTTCTTTGGAATTTTGCCCTCTATTAATAGGTCAGATAAACAGGGAATAGCAAATGACAGGCACAAGTCATTATCAGCCATATGAGAAAAATGTCATTTATTTGCAGCCTTCCTTTGGTCCCTCCAAAGATGTAACTACTGGTTTTGCTGTGATTTATTAAATAGACACTAAAACCACTGAAGTATAGCTTTTCTGCAGAGAAATAAAATCAAAACAAGTCCTACATTATAGAAATTAAACCAAGTTCTAAAGTCCTTTCCACTGCAACTCGTTCTGGTCCAAGCTGGCTTGACACCAAATTTTAAGAATGACTGTGAATCTATCTCTAAGGCTACATGAGGAACCCCTTCCAAAGGCAGATTTAAGGAAATGTCGATGACAGCTGTTACTGACAGCACAAAATCTAGCTTGATGGCCTAGTCTAGGCTGAGTACCACATGGCGTTTCAAACCCAGGCACTAATCCCACTTCTAAACCAGTCACTAGAATCACGAGAGCTACCCTTGCTTAGCTCAGAACTAAGCACAGACTCTTGGCAGGCGATGCAGAAAGCTCTAACCCTTGCTTCACAGCCTGTCACAGCCAGATGCTTCCATGAACAGTAATTTAATATATCAGCAATACTATTTCCTTCAGTGGAATAACTTCTGATGACCAGTTTATGTTACCTTTTCTTATAGTCCTTGCTGCTAGTGCGCAGAAGAGGACCAGGCTAATTGTGAAGACCTAAAACTGGTTGGGTCAGATTGGGATATGAAAACAGTTTTAGTGGAATCAAACTGTGATCAGTGAAAAAAATTACTTAAGAAAGCACCAAACCTGAAAACCTCTGCCTTTCTCCACAAAGATTCAAAAGTATCATGGAAAATGTTTTTGTTTTTTTTTTTAATATGTACATGTGTTTTTGAAGTGTTGGATGACACCATATTTAAGCAAAATATTTGTATTGACCTAAAATACTTTTTTTTTCCATCTTTTCACTTCACCACATAACCTGAAACCTAGTTTGGTATAACCTGGTAAGCTGGTTCCTTTTCCTCTTTTGGTGAAGGGATCAGTACAACACAGACGAATCCTTTATTTGCCTATTTGCCTCCAGAGCTTCTGCATGAGAAATAATGGCAGGACAGAGCCTGTAACAGGCTATGAGTCGCTATCAGAATACCTTTGAAGAACTGTGACTTAAAAGTATATTTAATTATACTAATAGTAACCGTACCAGGCTTAGGTTGCCAGATTTCAATTTTACTAACTCCTTCCTCAATGTAAGAGACTTTACAAGCTGTTTATGAGTTGTGGCAACATGTCAAGACTTGCACCATTATTACGAAGAATGGGCATACTCAAGGATAGCACAGTAAAAACTGAACCAGTTCAACCTGGAGATTTATACAACTGAACAGATTTATAGAACAGATCTGTTTGCCAGAAGAGGAAGCTGGGCTAAGTAATTACCTCTCTAGCTCTAACGTTTCATGGTAAGCAGCAGAAAATATGACTGTGAAATGCTCTAATTACTCCTACCATTTCCAAAATACCCTGAAAGCCACAATAAGATCAAATTCCTATGTATTAACCTTCTATCACCTTCTTCTAACACAGGAAAACAAGAAGCATCACTTTGTCTCACCAAGCCCACACCTCTTAAAATGGTCATTCTTCTCTAAGATAGCTGTTGTGAAAATGCAAGTTCATATGCTTTTCTGCGTCAATTTATTGTCTTCTGCACTGGCTAGCCCTTGTATACAGCAGAAATGCAAGGAAATTATCCACTCTAACACAGAAAAAAAAATGACTATAAAGACTCTGCTCTGACCACTTCTACTTTGCTGCAAGTCTGCAAAGACTAGCAAAGTATCTTCTGTTTTATTTATTCTCACTAATAGCCATCCTTTGAGCCATGTTTTGTAAATATCTGAAGTATATTCAAAGATCTTAAATCAAGTCTGCAGTTATGAAAATATATGAATAGAGCAGCCACAATTTTTAAATCTGTAAGAGACTATTATTCTGATGTTTTACTTAACACACACCACAGATTATAGTGGAGTAATTTGTATATCAGTCCATAACTTCTGAATTAGAGTACATGTTTTTCAAAAGACTTCCAGTCTTGATTTAATAATTTCAAGCAATAGATAATTCAAAGCATCCTTTAGTTAGTTGCTATAATGATTAATTATCTAAATGATTAAAATTTGCCTTTTTTTTTTTAACTGAATTTAACTGGTTTCAGCTTCCAGACACTAGGTCTTTTTATTCCTTTTTCTGCTAAGAT
Organism: Nothura maculosa; assembly: GCA_032353885.1. Classification (NCBI taxonomy): domain Eukaryota; kingdom Metazoa; phylum Chordata; class Aves; order Tinamiformes; family Tinamidae; genus Nothura; species Nothura maculosa. The sequence goes on along the minus strand of JAUBOD010000981.1, from coordinate 1,835,597 downwards.
TAAAGGAGTCTGGTTCTATCCATGTAGGTGTTTTCAGATAAGGATTGCATCACCCCTTAACCTTCTCTTTGATAAGTAAAGCAGATTGATTTTCTTAAAATCTCACACTGGAAGAATATAGGTTTCTTGAAAAGAATGAGGAAATTACTGCATAGATGATCCCAAATATTATGAAATAGATAAGTTTAGTTTCATAGAAAAAATGACACACTTTCTATCTTCCTTATTAAACCTCCTAATATAGTAAGAGATTGGATTAGATAATCTCCAGAGGATCTTCCCAACCGGAATTTTCCTATGATCCTATAATTTTTCAATTGTTCAAGAGAGTGAAAACTGTAAAAAAAATAAAATTTAAAAGTGAGCTTAAAAGCAAGATGGTGTTAGCTGAAGTTGCTCCAGTAACTTCAGCGGCACTGCATCACTTTAGACCAGCTGAGGCTATGGCTCAGAGAGCACTAGAAAAGAAAAAAAACAATTGCTCAAGCATGTATCTGGCTCACTTGCAGCTAAAAATATATTTCTATTGCTCCTATAATAATTAGTCTTGCAAAACACATACTATAGTATCTCCAGGAGAAATACTAATTTTCCTAGTAATTTTCCTATAGTAATACCTATTTTTATGAAGAAAGGATTTTGATCTCTAAAAATATGGCAGATTTTAAAAATAGTTTTACAGGACAGCTAGCTTCATCTCCACTGAATTTTACAAGACTTCATAATAACACTGTGCTGAAGTAGGGAATATCTGGCAATTTTCAGGGACACTGCATACCACTGAACCACTAATTTATGTCACAACACGAGTCAATGTACCACCATACTGCAGTAAAGCAAAAGGAGTGAAGTTCATGCCTCTGGAGCCTCAACCATCTACCAGACACAACATCAGCTACTTTAGCCTAATGATTCTGGTTACAGACCTTACCCAGATGTTATATTCCTATTAACCTTATCTTCTGCAATGTTATTCTAAGCAGTCTTCATTTTTAAAGAGAATAAATTATGACATTGGGTTAACACCTCAAATGCAAAGCTTAGGGTCAGCTGAGGTTCAGGCACAGTAAATCTACATTAGTGATTCAGAGTGGATTAGGGATGAACTTTTGAAGTGAATCTCTCAGTTCTCCCTGTTTACTTCACTTTGGTTTGCATTGCAGATGAGCCTCAGGGAGCTGGATCTGGGTCAATTTCAGATGGAATTAAGCCAGAAGATGCTGGTATGAAGGCATCTCCCAGCAAATGCTTACACAGGAACTGTTGACTCATTTTTATTGGTCCACACCACTTGTTAACGTAGACATAGTCCTCTAATTTAATTCAGTTTTGACCCATCTCATCTGTTAAAAAAAGCTGAGAGCAAAACACTTCTGAGCTGGTTACTTTTAAATGCTTTCCATGCTTCTCTCATTCCAGCGTGGTTATAAAGTAATTAAAATATATTCAGCCTAGAATGTGTATGTTGTGCCTTTGGGTATATAAGCCTGAGGAAGCAGAAATCACTGTTTAAAGAAGCAAGCACTTCACACGTATGCTCCATTTTTCATAGACTTTTTAGTATGCATACTTATTGTGAGCGCATGGTTTATTCTGTCAATGGTCTGTGTTTAACACTCCCTATATACCTATTGGCATGATAAACTGTAATGACTTCATAATAAAGTTAAATGCCGAACATAAATGCAGAAAAGCAGGGAATTTTGAAGGTAGGATTTGCATTTTATTCCTCATCCTTTCCTGTACTGGAGTTTTATGAATCAGTTATGTACCAGTGTCTTTAGGCACAAACACAGAAAAAAGAAGTATGACAGCAATATAAACACTCTGAAAATCATGTGTGTTCTGACAGTCTCCCAGATTTCCCCAGAATTGACATATTTTCTGTCATTTTGCAATTTCCAAATACTTTTGTTGGAGTTTTATCCTTTATCTTAGTAACTTCCATTTCACACTAAGCCTTGGCTGAAATAATTTGTTACCACATGAAAAAAAAAAATCCAGTTGACTGTTTACACTCTTCGAGAACATGACATTAAAACAAGGATGTCAGACTATGTACCCATTTAGTACCAAGTCGTGATGCCTGTGCCACAAATCCCATGAAAGAGCAATGATTTGGCTTTTTTGACAGCTGGAGGAACAGCGGCCCACTTCTCAGCACATCTAAGATAGATAGAGTTTGTTTGGGCTTCCCCTACCACCCACAGAGCTAGCACTCTGTGTGCTTTGTGTTACATTTGCCAAAGATAAGCCCACTTACTGATTGGCAGTGTTAAAAAAAAAGAGGTCTGGATACTGCAATCTACTGAAGAATACTTTGGAAGTCATGACTTTGCAGACCTCTTTTTGAGTGCCTTGTTTTCTGCTGTGTAACCTGACACATTTTCTACATACTTTTCAGAAGCGCTGAGCAAAATAACAGCCCTGCAGATGCTCAATATTCTTCAAAGTCAGCCCCAGGTCAACTCAGATTAATCAGTGAGGTAGGATATTGATGTCTGATCTTCCTTTATATAATTTTCTAGCCCATCTCTGCAGTCTTATTCCCCGCCATAGAATTTCGTTGCTGAAAGAGTAAAACATTAATATTCTTTCTACCTTTTTAACTAGATCTGATGTTGCTGGATAAGATTCTCCTGACTTATTATGAAAAACTTCCAAATTACTGGAAGGGAATTTGGCTCAAAGTGTCCCACTAAGTGCTCAAGCAGTGCTTTGAAATTTTCCTTGTGAATGATTAGATGATGGCTGAATGAATTAAAGAAAAACTAAATAACAAGATGGGGTGAGAATTCAATTCCCTACAAGACATCATTTCTAAATTATTCTGCACTGTATTGAAGTCATTCATAGACCTTTGGTACAAAACTAATTTTATGCTGCTAAAATAATAGAAGAACATTCTACTTTTGCTGCAAGAACACTGAAATCTTAAATCAGTTAGAAATCAGCTAGTTGGAAATATCATTACTAGGGCAATCAACAAGTTCTCTTCACTGGCAAACACTGCATCACTGAAAACATAAGGTCACAGAATTTTATTTCTTCAGAGATTTCAGTTGGAAAAAAAAACCTTCCAAACTCAAAGCAAGTTTTACTTCTATTTTTTGGGGGTGGAAAGCTAGAATCTTCTACAATAAGTGAATTTTCTGTTCTGGAAAAATTATGAATGTATTTGTAATGAGAGAAGAAAAAAATACTGAGGAGTCTTCTGCTATTTCAGCAGAGCAAATCAGGATATATACTGTGGATCAGTGATGGAGACAAGGAATAAAACCAAATTTGTGCAGTGGAAAGAATGCGGTTAACTCCAGACTGCTGAAGAAAATTCAGTTTTCTCTTATCTTTGTTAAAAGATACACTTCCTCACCATCAAATATACTCAATTTGTTTTCTATTTTGTAGGTGGAAAAAGTAGAGAAAATGCAGGTTTACATTTGCAGAACTGACACAGTAGCATATGTAACACTGACACATGCCATCACTGCAAGGCTAATAAAATACAGTAATGATAAATATCTGAAATCAGAGATACAAGGTTCAAACCATGCAAAAAATATGCTCTGAAAGGATGTTATCAAGGTTGGAATAGTAGACTTGATTATTCACAGCTGATACAAGTCCTTTCTACCACAAAATGCATACCACTAACAGGTACTTAAATGCACTTTCTACCAGTAATAGAGTGGACTTCCAAATCTCCTAGGACACTGCTGGTTTCAGCGGGAGTTACTTTAGTCTCGCTGTTGGAAATATGCTTATCTTACCAGCTGATGAACTGTTCTAGCTTTAACCCTGCATCTGCATTCCAGTGTTTTGTTGTGCCATTATTTTCCACTCCTTTGTGCTATTGTTGTAACTGTTGAAATATTTAAATTAATCCATTTACATTTAGTTGATTTTCAAATAGAATTCTGATTTCAAATAACAGAGCAAGAGATTTCATTTCAACATACATGTCAGCAAGGAAAAAAATATGACAAAGAAGATAAGATGCACATGACACTATTGGTAAAAGCAGAGAGCAACAGCTAAACAGAAATCATCCAGTTAAACAGGAAACAGCAGCAACCGAAGAAAAAGCATGTGATAGAACTGGAGAAGTTTGTGGCCTAAAAGAAATTAGGATGTTTAGGATGGTTGTTTTATATAGCATTATTCCAGTGCTCAACTGTATTTGCTGCAGCTCTAAGGATGCAAGAGCTTCACTCATGTTTATTTTATCTCACAACATTCATAACTTAAATCCCTGAGCTCCCCAACTGACTTTTGATTTTCTGCAGAGACTCAACCCATCAAACAGCAAAGGGTTTCTGTCTACCTGCCACCAACCTTAAGTGACTCCTGGGGGACAATCAGTAGACAAAATATTGTTTGTAACACAGCCTTCAAGGGACTCATAACTTGAGTCTCCATGCAGGGAGTGTAGGGGAGAAGTGCAATCTGGCCACACTCAGTTTCATAGCCCTTGAAGATGTTCATCTCTGTCAGGCACCAATGGTGCTGAGTCACGCAACTGCAGAGCACAGCACTGAGGACAAACAGAGCTCGTTACCAGCGTCTCCATATCAGCTAGCACAGAGACCGCTGACAAATCCCTCCTACCCCAGGAAAGGCAACATCTTCTGTCTGAAGGAAATTCTCTTGACATTCTTCATTTTGGTAGTTGGGGGCAAGGTTGTGGGAGGAAATTGAAACCACCAAACTGGTTTGTGGGCATTGCTAAGAGGCTGATCCAGGATAACCAAGGTCAGCATGGATTTATGACTAGCTTTGTTGCTTTTCAGATTTTGAAGCGCTGAATAGAAATTAGCATGCACATCTCCAGAGTGAAAATACATTTCATATCATTGAAAGGCAGAAGAGGTTGGATTTGTTTCAAGCTCTGAAGACTTGAGCTCAGTCGCCTGATCATGACCTTCAGGTGGAGACCAGCCATAAAATCTTTGCGAAGGTCCTTCCGAGGGATGGAGTTGGAGGCATCCACTAACGGAAAAGGAGAGATAATACCACAGTTTTTCCCATCTCTGCAGACTGTGTGTTAAGTTTAAATGTGGAACAGTGGGCAGGGTGTATCCCCCAAAAAATCAGCTCTGTACCCATCCTAACTTTTGAGTATCAGCTGTAGAACAGATCTGAGCATTAAATGACTATTAGTATTATTGCTGCTAATATAGAAGACTGACACAGCTGGCTCTAATTCATACAAGTCCTTGTCTCAAAAGACAGATCAAAGTTCAGGAAAAATAAGCTCTACCCTCACCCTATAGGAAATGAATCTCACCACCAAGACAGTCTGACACAGCAGGAGGAGGAAGTCTGGCCTGCAAAGGCCAACACTAAATGCATCCTGTGGATAAAAGGTCTCTACTCTCCAGAGCTATTGATCCACTGCTTTTCAGTTGCACTAAATTCTGCCTTACTAACACAGTCAAGATGTTCTCACATACAGTTGGCGCAGCTTTTCATCTAGGCCTACCAGACACCTTCTCTATGTAAGCAGGACCAGCTCAAAGCACATTCAAGCTGTCTCAAATATAAAACTGCAATTCTACCTTATGAGTGTTTTAATTCTTCATAAAGCAGATAAAAATACCATAAATCTATTTTTGTTGTCATATAGTATGTTAAGTCACTGTTCTATAGTCCTTATAAGAAGTAGCTGCATGGGGAAGTTGCATTTTTGTCCTGCTAATCCCATGGCAAACATACCAGACAAAACCAGAATCTGTTCTCTTGCTTTTGTGCCTCTACTCATCAACTCCTCCTCACCTTTTTTTTTTTTTCCTTCTCTTTTTTCTCTCTCTGAACAGCTTGACTGGCATGCTAGAGAATAATCCCGTTCACAGTTAATGTGCAATAACAGGATTGAAAAAAAAAAGACTTTAAGCTTTCATCTGGGTCAGGACACATCGATATCATATTTAAAGATATATGCTGTACATTCCTGTGCAAAGATAAACTCTTCAAATTCAGACTTTAAAGAAAACAACATTCCCATGACAGCTACTTAACTATTAAACTATGTGAAACAGCTTCTATCCACAGTGTTTACTTTCCATACAGGTTATGGAATGCAGCAAATCAATCAATGAAAGTGCAGCCCTTTCAATGGAAAACCAGATGTATGAAAAAAAGCTCTTATTTTTAGTGCTTCAAAGGGCCCAAATAACAAGCTAAGATCACTGAAACGTGCTGGACCTGTTACAAAACCAGAGAATATGAACACCCCTTTCCATTTGCCTTTTTAGTCTGACAGCCACTGATCGGTTCACCTATTCAGGGACATACAACATGTGTCCCTTAAAAAGATTTAGGGATCCAGCATAGCTATTTCATTAGCGGGCTCCAACTTCACTTATTTTGTCTCGCACAAATATCTTCTCTTCCAGTAATGACAAAGGGGTTCTTTCTGACACCAGCAGGAACAGAATCCAACAAGTTCAAATCCCTCAGTCCTCAGTTTCTGGTAGAATGCTCGATATGAGGGATCTTTTAAAATTATTTTTTATTGCAGTTCCAAATATGATTAATGATAAAAAATAGTACAGAAAGAGTAGCTGTTATGCTGACTGTTATAAAGCAGATAACTTTACCAGCCCAGCTTATAAGGGCCTTAGCCGGCTTTTCAGAAGCCTTAATATCAATTTTGCATAGCTTGCACTATAATACATTTGTATTATGCCTTTATTTTGACTGTAATCCCAAATTTTTAGTAGCAAATTCATCCCTTGCTTGTATTTGAGGATGCATGCACAACTCATCTGGTTTGAGTGATGCTGAGCCTACTTATATTAGGTCTAAATCTGGTTCAAAGACACTTTTCTAGAAGTTAAACTGGCATTTATAGAACCATAAAATCATAGAAAAGTCTAAGTTAGAAAGAACCTCTGCAGATCATGTGGTTCATTTTTCTCTTGCATATAGGGACCTATCCAGAAAAGTCTTGACTACTTCTAAAGAATGGGATCCTACCATTTCTCTGGGCCACCTATCCCAGTGGTCAAGTGTTCTTATGACTAAGAATTATTTTTGTTATTTTTTTTTGCTGTTGTTTTTGACTCCAGTCTGTGCTGCTGCTTGGGGTTATCCATATTTGTCTTTTTTTAAATCCTCGTGCAATTCTTTTTATCCTCATCTTTCAGCTTCTCAAGATCTCCTTTTATGACAGCTCTTCTTTCTCCCTCCTTCTTCTAATCTGGTGTCATTCACAAACTTGGTGCAGATGCATTCAAGCCCTTTACCCAAATTGCTTATAAAGAATGAATAGCTTTGTATACAGTAACACAGTCCGATGTATCTGAGGAACCCCACTCATGACCATTGCCTCTTTGAATTTGATTGGTTAATCATCATCTTTGAAATAAGCTGTTTACTTAGCTGTCCATGCAGCCTGTGGTCCATATATTTTGCCTATATCTTAGCAACTTGAATGAAGATGTCTATGAAGATGTTTTGGGAAACCAAATCAAAGACCTTGCTAAAATTAAGGCAGATCATCTCCAAAGCTCTCCACTTTCTTCACTGACCAAGTTGTTTCTCCTCAGAAGATAATCAGACATGCTTATCCTTAGTATATTTGTTTGGACATTTCCCAAACACTTTCTTGTCCTTTTAGTTTCCATGAGCACTCCCTTCTACAATTTTCCCAAGAACTGAAGTTGACTAATCCATGGTTTCCCCATCATTTTTTTGACTTTTTTTCCCCTATATAAAATTTTTATATATATATATTTTACAGTCCCTCAATTTCTGTGACCTTTCAGAGAAGATAAATGGCTTTGTCATACTGTCAACAAACTGTCACCTGCATATGCATCCCATCCCATCCTACAGACTTTTAGATATCCAGATTACAGATAACCACTTTGTACAGACAGTCCCCAACTTGACATTCCTCTACTATTAGTGGAGGGTATTTGCTTTGTCATTGCTTCCTGGCATAGATAGTTTGTGCTAACTTCACCTCTTGTGGCAAGTAGGTGTCTTCCACATTATTTTACATATTTCTTGCCATTTTTAAGCTTTGAACAGGCTTCTCCTTTCCTGTCTGCATCTCTGCATATTTAGGCAGTATTTCTATACTCCTCTTTAGGAGCCTGTCTCCTTTACCATCTCTCATACACTCCGTTTTTTTTTTTTTTTTCTTGCTAGGCAGGCTTAGAAGGATAGATTGCTTTTATGTTTTGAGGAGGTTACCTCAGAAAATCTCCCAATACTTGTGAACACTTCAAACCTCCAAAAACAACTTTTATGGAATCCCACCTCGAAGATCCCCTGAGAGGGTTTATTGTATTACTTGTCTTTTTCACATCACCTTGGATCTTTAAAATGTATGATATTATGGCCATTGCAATCATGGCTGATACTGAAGGTCATAAAAATAATAAGAATAGGAATATTATGTAGATAGGTATAATACCTGTCTACAGGCCATACAAGATAATAATAGCTATCTATGGGCTATAAAACCAGATATAAATTCCTTGTTCAGGTACCTTTATAAGACAAGTTTATTATCATCATTAGGCGCTAGGTAATGTGGGCCTTGTCCTTCTTCCCAGGAGCTCATAGGAGTCTTTGTGCTAACTTCAGTGAAACTAATCAGTCTGCAAGAAAACTTGCAACTAGTCACATGATTGAGATGGCACTGCACAACCTACATTTCTCCTGCTCTGCATTTCAAACTGCAAATGGTCTCCATAAAAGTGAGAAGGCAGCAAATTATGTTGTTTTCATAAATATGAACTCTTTGCTGTGTACATGTGTGGGGGGAGAGAGAGAGAGGAGGAAGATTGAAATTTAAAAAAAAATTCTAGAAGAAATTTTTATTTCACTATACCCATCAGTACAAGTATCATAAACATTGCTGGACTTAAGTAACCATCACGTTCCAGTGAAAATGTTTATTTTTCACCTAAATGTATGTATATAACTCCTCATATTTCAAACATTTTAATCCAGTAAATGCATTGCTTGTCATCATATCTCATTCAGCCAACTCATATTATCTTCTGCCAGCATCTTTCCAAATAATCTGATTTAGTTTTAACAAAGCTCTAGTAAATTTTAAAATTCAAAAGTAGGTAGCAGGATATTTTCATATACTAACAACTTATATTTTTGTTATTCTATTTTTACCATACATTCCAAAGACAGAAGTCTCAATCAGTTCCAACACTGTACAATAACCAGTGTCATTTACTGACCTTTGCTCTGAAAAAATGGTAAAATTCAAAGAAATAAAACTAAGCAATTATGAGACTTTTTTGGACTTAAGGCTTTTCAGGATCATTATTGATATTTCATTATCAATTTTTTTCAGGACAATGAAAGAATTAAATACCTTCCATAATAGTGCTTTTCTTTACACCAGTTTCTGATATAAAATAAGATCTAAAAGTAAAATAAATGAAATACTAAGTTGTTTAGCTACAGACACTGCTTTTTATTATACACAGTTCACACAATGATACCACTGATCTTCCTTGTTTTTTTCTCCCTCCTCACATCTCAGACCACAGAGTTAAATGAAAATTTTGAAAATAGAAAGCAAATGTTAAGAACAGAACGCATTTTTTTTTTAAATCCTATAATACTTGCAATAGTCTCTGTGGTTTATGATGTTTGGCTCATGCATTTGAAGCTTGAGTTTGGCAATGCATGCAATCCTATCGCCATAACTTGTAGCAATATTGTCGTCCTCAGTCCATTCTTAATAAAACTCTCACAGAATCATAAAAAAAATCTTTGCAGGTGCCAAATTTATTAGAGAAAATTGTGTTCCAGAAATAACCACATGAAATGCAAAGCTAAGCCCTATCTTCAGACTTGTGGATTTCTAGGGTGATTTCTTTCAGAACTTGCCCTCTCAAACTCTAGCTATGTTCACCTATGGTCAAATTCTAGTTCTCATTTATTGTTAATGACATAGCTGTATCCTTACACGACAGCATGACCCATTTAACATGTCAGTTTACCAGAGGCAAACACTATCTAGCTGTTAAAACTGTCTTTCCATAACATATTATCTTTCCTCTATGCACTTTAAAAAAAACCTCCCACATTTTCCTATTTATAACTTCATTTTTCATGTATTTTATTAAAATGGAATGTAGGTTTAGCATCCCGTGGAAGTTAATGTAGAACTTACTGAGTTGTGAGGTTAAAAATGCATTGTCCATGTATGAGAATGCAAAGATACTAACATGTATATCTCCCAAAGGATTTCTAACAACTTTTTTTTTTCTTTCTCATTCTGGTATCTTTATTAACAAGATTCCACTGCCATCTGCAATTTGATCTTTTCTGGTTATAAGAAGTTAGTATTCTAGCCTTGGAGTCTCTGAGCCTTGCAGTAAAGCCTTTTTCACCACTAAAGAAATTAAATTATGCTACTACAATGAGAAGCTTAAATTTGTGATACTTGAAGTTAAATTTGCACAATGGTATCAAAGTAACTGAGGCTGTTCTTTGCTCTTCTGTTTGGTTTGCTGGTGAGCAACAACAACACAGTCATCATAGCTGTATTATTTTATCCTTAGCAATCAGACAGCAGGTGAAGCAATCTAGTTTCCTAACTGCTGTAGAGATTCAAATTCATCTTCGTGGATACAGGAGCTACATTTTCCAGAAGAAAAAGTAGTTTTGTTAATTGAAATGCACCACGATTTTACTTCATATGGAGAAATATTTTGTCTCATCATTTTGTATTCAGCACAGAACCATGCCCCTTGAGATGGGGAAGGAGTCAGGACCAAAGCAAATTCTCACACTGGTACAAATGCATATTTCTGAACTGCACATATTAGTAAGGTAATGCTTTGCATTGATTCCTTATTAAGCAGACTGTAGCACTAGAACAGGAAGTCATTCATAATGATAAAAGTAATCTGCTTTATGATGTGATGGGTAAGTAAAAGTGGAAACAGAGATGGAGAAAGTGCATCTTTGCTTTATAATGTAAAAAAGAAAAAACTCAATTTATTGATACTTGAAAGATAGATGATTATACTTGTACATATTCTTCTAATACTTGTTCTATTAAAGCATAGTTTGAACTACCTATTTTTTAAGGGAACCTTGCTCTCATTTAATCATCTGGGTTACTGCAAATTCTCCCACATGCACAGCAAAACAAAATAAGATGTCAACAGAAGAAACAGGAAAAAGACAGTGCTTCTACTCTTAGGGTAAAGTTTTGTTTTCTTCCTTCTGCTTTCCGTGTTGCTTTCACAAACTGCAGTCTGTATTGCCAAGGAGCCTTAAGGCAGAATACCTTGGACAACTCAGAGATGAAAAGGGGCTAAGGAAATTTATTTTCCATGCCTAATCTCTACCAACTCTAATGAATAGAAATGATCTAGTAGTCTTTGAGAAACAAGAAAGAGAAGAGCAAGACATTGCCAATGGCTGCTGAGTAGGGTTCATTTCCAACTAGCACGAATATTTGTTATTGAAACATACAGTGTCCCAGAAGCTGCCAAGCTGACAATGTTCTTCAATTATACAAAAAGGCAAGTCTGAAGTTTCTTTTTTCCTAACGGGTGACATCTGTCTGATTGGCAGACTCTGCTCTGTAACTTGAAGTATTTTTACAGTCTCTTTTGCAATGCAACATATCTATTGTGTCAGTTCAGATCAAGGTAGGTAGATTTGCCTTATGCCTTCTCTTAACATTGGTAACAATCATTTCAGCAGAGATAATTAAGACTCATGCTTAACATAATGGGTATTTGTAAGAATAGATACCTTCTTCACAGACTTCACGTCTGTCCTGTTAGTTACTTCTGTCCAAATAATATTAGCCATTACTGTAAAAGCAAAACAACCCCCATTAAATTTATGACAACTCTCATTTGAAGAGTGCAATTCATAACAAGCATTATGACCTCTGCATTTTTTTTCCTGAGGGAGAAGTAGAGTATTTCTATGACTGTGTCTACAAGATGATCTGTGCTTATAATGCCATTAGAGGACCATGTCTTACCCTCAAACAGGTTTGCTCAATGTAGACACAATGTCTAGGTGCTCGTTATCACATAGACAAAACTTAAAAAAGGAAAAAAAAAAAAAAAGACATAGGCCTTACACCTATCTTGGATTCCCAGCAGTGGCCCATGCCTTATCATATTTGTTAGGCTCCCTAGGCATGAATGTTTTGCCATTTGCTGGTGGGACTTCTTCACTGAAAATACACTATGATCTCAAGTTACATCATCTTTTCAGGATTTTCTTCTCTCAGGAAAGAAGAAAGCATTCGTCGTACTCATCCACATCTAATTACTCCTTCCTTGGCTTGTGGTATTTCTCTATGTACTGCAGGACTGCAGTCTTGTGGATGTCAATAGTAAATTTAGGACAGATACAGAAACAGTTGAGCCAGTTTTCCTCAAAGGAGAGGGATATATGGAAGAAGCAAATGTGCAAGTTTTTTTTCCCAAATAAATTATGAAAGGATCTTCAGTTTTGCTCACTACTTGCATACAGCCTTCATTAGCACACGCTCAGTATGAAACACTCAATACTTTCAATACTGCTTCATGAAGGACAGGAAAGTCTTGTAGAAGTTTTAGTCTTATTTTATTGATTTGGCCACAAAAGTTTTAAAAGAGGAGGCTCACATGTAAACCCAGTTTACCTGCAGTCAGTTTACCTGTTTATTTTTGTAATTTTAGTTTATTTCTCATTAGTAATTTGTATCAAACCTTAATGACTATGAAAATACAGAATAAGGCATTTTGCATTCCTCTTCCAGATGGGCAGGTCTTTGAATTATTTCTCCTTGTTAAGTGAAAAACTTTCCATTTGTTTGGCATAGCAGACACAGGATTTCTCAACAGCTGTTTTAAAGGCAGCTAGAAACTGGAAAGCTTTCAGTAGGGGAAACAAGTCAATAACTTTGCATTATTAGGAGTCATGTAGATATATCCCCACACATTGAAATGAGAATATACCTTATTCAGCATCAAATTAAGAGCCAGCGTTTTCCTACTTCACCATAGCAACAATGAAAAAGTAGCAAAGGAGTGGGAGCAGCCTGAAAAAGCAGATTGTGTATTGGGGAATAGAGATAGAGCAGACGATAGCTCACATTTTATATTCACTGCATATGAAGTTTTGCTAGTGGTCAGCACAAGTTCAACAGCATATAAAAGGCAGAGAGTGTGCTAATGTCCTGCAGCTATCTTTGATAAACGTATAGCACCTTCTTGCAAGTCTCACGAGCATTACACTTGCCCTCCGGGTGAAACATTCAGCATCCCAACAGGAAAAAGCATTGGTATGAGGCCAACTAGTTGTAGACTCCTATACACCCACAAGGTAGAGGACTGGGAAATCAAGGCACTTAAATATATCGACTGCTCCCCAAACCATAACATCAGTCAGAGACTTAGCAGATCTCCTACTGAACTACTGCTACAAGGCAGAATCTACAAAGACAGCTTGATGAGAATGGTAACTACATGCACCTGTCTGAGGTTTTGTGATCTCAGATGGGACAAAGTTATGGAACACTGCTTAAACCACTAGAGCAAAATTAGAATAAAAACTAGGAGAAAACACATCTTCGTAGGTACAATTCCACAGACTCAAATAGCACTAGGTTGTCACCTATTCTGTACTTAATTTTAATTTCTCCATTTGACCCACAAAAGAGATCTTTTCCACTATAAAGTGTTACTTCTTTTAAGATATTTTAAAAGCTATAATTATAATCATCACAACTGTCAAAAAAGCTAACATTAAAAACAAACAGCCAATATAACCATAAACTAATATAAGCTTCAAAGTTCAAATCTACTCTGATTTGAACAGATCAAATCAGTTCCATCATAGTAGTATAAGATTTCTCATCACATTTATTTAACTGTGAAAAAACGCTGTAAGATGACCAAGGAAACAAATCTTTTACAATTAAATTAGAGTTTGAGAAAATAACATCAGAATAAATTCAATATTTTCAAATAAACTTTAAAGATTAAGTACATAACAGTGTAAAAAAGGAATATCTCAGTAATTCCCTATCTTAGAAACTTGGAAAGGAAAAAGTATGTTTTTTGCTTCACGCTAAAGTTTTACATCTCTTGCTTAGATCATTCCATTTTCAAATGATGTTAAATTTCATTGACCTCATATACAACTAAGGCAACACCAGTGAAAACCTTTCAGTTTTAATAAACTTCTTTCTGTTCTGTGGAACACAGTCCACGTTAGGACTATCTATGTTAACACTTATACCCATTTGTCTGAATATTCTATGACAGCAAGGGAATTTGTCTCGAGTAGTATGTAAGTTTGTACGTATCTTTTAAAAAAGAATAGGAGTAAATACACACTAAGCTAGCACCTAACATGCAGTTATTCTGTTGAAACAAATAAAAGATGTCCTTGGGTATTCTTAATGCATGAAATATGAAAGATGCATTGAAAAAAAAGTGCTAGCTACCCTTTCAAAGATAGAAACTAGATAAAAGATTCTGAACTTGAACTGTAGAAGTGAGCTTTGAGGGTGACTTAGGTTTCCTTTTAAGGTTCCTATACCTTTTATATCTCATGCAAAATCAATATTTTTTTTTCTTCTTTGCATTTTAAACTGAGAGCAACATGCCATGATAGGCTAAATCCACAGTTTGGGGTGTTTTTCCTCAACTCTTGTTCCTTATAGTTCCTCTTTGTATTACTCAGCATGACAGTGGACTGAAGGCCAAGAGTTACTTACTTTGTAAGTATACATGACACATTCTGGGCATCTTTGCTTAAACTAGCTTAATTTGGCAGAAGCAGGTTGTACATACGCCCTATTGTCAGTTTGTCCATACTAACAGCTTCTGAATTTTTTAGAAAGAACTAGACAACTCTACAGCAATAATACATATGAATCTTACCCTTTTTGCCATACTGCTGAAACTGCATCATCTTCTTGTTTTCAGGAAGTATTATAAAACTTGAAAACCGTTTTTCCTCCCCTTCCCATTGGGCAGATGGTGGGGAGAGGGAGAGAGGGAATATGGGCAGCGGCAACACTCAGGAGCAAATCTGATTTAATAGCTTCCTACCAGCCTGAGTCAAGTCTTACCAGGTAGTCTCTTTAACCAATGTGCTTCTGGATCAAATACTATGGCTAACTGCAGCATGTGTCTCAAAAATCTGCTATTCATGCTAAGCTACAGTTAGTTTTCCCACCACCTCTTACCAGATCAAATATAAGTCACCTTTTCTTAAGGATTCATTCTACAAGCGAATCTACAAGCGAATCTTTTGTTCCTTACGTAGCCTTTAACTGAGTTACAGTGAGGAACAAGCGGTGTTATGGTTAGCACGCAGCATGGACATATTTATTCCTCTGTTCATTTAAGCCTATTGAAGCTTGCATTAAAGAGCTTTTATAGATAATTGAGGATCTCAACCTTTTTGTTTACCCAAGCTCTTGAAAAATCTCATCTTCCTTTGACTTTAATCTGGTAAACCTTTGATGATAGCTGTTAACCTGCTTGTATTTATCAACAACTCAAAATCCACATTACTACAGGGATGCAGCAGGTCTCTTCTTAGTCTCTGCGCATGTAGAAGCGGGGAAAGGGCATGACAAGGGTGAAAGGAGAAGCTTTATTGAGCCAATTTCCCCAAGCAAATCCCTTACACTTGAAAGGTTTTTCTCTTACTACAGAATATTTGTTCCAGTTACTGCCTTAAAACAGTGGGTTGTAAACAGAGGTGTTTATGGACCAGGAAATATTTAATTGCTAAGAGAAACTCAGATAAAAAGATGCAGTTTCAAGGAAAATGAAGGTGGTGTTTGTCAAATGTGTTTTTTTTAAAAATTTTTTTTTGCATGTACAAGCACTCCTTTTGAAGGGGCATTTTATGTACTTTTATTGAGAGCTTTGTTCCATCTGCTTTCCCCCTGATCAGTCTGATCCTGCTTGATCATGCACCTCAAGCACTGATTTTCCCACCAGCACTCAAGGCAACCCCCAGAACGCTCTTCTCATCAGAGCAGTGCCAGGGCTGGCTGAGGCCTCAACCACCAACTGTTTCAAATAATTGAAACTAAAACAATCACATTGACAATACCTGCAACACATCCCAAATTTCACACGTCTGCTTTGGTGGAATTCCTAACACAAGGAAGTGGGGAGGGAGGAAGGGAAGGAAAAAATAGAAAAA
Organism: Nothura maculosa; assembly: GCA_032353885.1. Classification (NCBI taxonomy): domain Eukaryota; kingdom Metazoa; phylum Chordata; class Aves; order Tinamiformes; family Tinamidae; genus Nothura; species Nothura maculosa. The sequence goes on along the minus strand of JAUBOD010000981.1, from coordinate 1,819,424 downwards.
AATAGTGCCCTTAGAGTCACTTTATAAGGTTGCCCAAATCAATACAGATCTGGCTATTCATAGGCAGAGGAAAAGCAGCAGCACACTTCCCCTGCTTTCTGCTTCTGCACCTTCACCCTTTAAGGCCGCATTTAGGAGTGCACCCAGTTCCAGCCATTGATGCCTCTCCATCCACTGAGCCAGGGCAAAACACCAAGCATAGAGCAGGAGGCTACAGTGAAGCTCAGCAATGCTTGAAGTGACACCATGCCTCGACAGCACTTGGAGTTCACATTGCTGCACCCATGGTCGGCCACGAAGAATGAAAGCAATCAAGTTTAGGGGGCTGGTCTACCATGCAAGATCAATATGACTCTTGTCTCCCTCCCTTGATGTCTTCTCACTTTGCCCAGAATAAAGTTATCCCTGAGAGGAAGCCAAAGTCAATTCGTGCTTACCCCTGACAAAACCAGGTGCTGGAACAGTTTCACAGATAGCATGATGTCTAAAAGTCAAAAAAAAAAGGAATAAAAAAATCCCAGAAAGTGTGAAGAGGGATATTTCTGTCAGGCCCTAGGAAAAAGTACACGCATAGATAGTAATTGTTATTTGTCTTACTATTACCTGAATAAAGAAAGGTCAAAGGGAAATGCTAATTACAGCTCTCTCAAAGCCCTTCTCAAAGTTTCAAAAAAACAGCAAGATTCTCTTCTCTTCTGTTCAAAGCACCCTTGCTGTGCTGGACCAACAGAGCAGCACAGTTTGAAGTTGAAAAGCAGGATAGCATGGCTGCTGCTCTTTGAAGAATAGAATAAGGAGAAGTAGCATTTAAGAAGCTTGAAAAGGGCTTTTAGAAATACATATCTTTTCCTGGAAAAAATATGTATGTTTTAAAATAGTAGAAGTTTAATGAAAAGTGGGGAAAAATGTTTGGTGAAACTTCATTTCAGTGATCCATTTTTCTATGAATACCATCCTTCCACCTTCTTTACTCCTGCCATCCTGGAACTAGGAGGTTCTGTGGCAGAATTAAGGAAAAGAGTTAAACAATTGTATTGCTTATTGTATTTTTAAATCACTGTATATGCTTGATTGATAAAATATTTTATTTCATATAGACAGATATATAGCACATACATTGTGCCTAAGTTTATGCACACACATGCTCATAAAGTACACATACATGCTATACTCCTATTTAATAGACTAAATATGTATATACCTACGCATGTATACAGTATATCTACATGCACATTATGATGATTAAATTCAGACTTTAGTTTAGACCTTAGCACTAGTGTATGTACTTATCCTTAAATAAATTCATTAGCTTAAATCTAGACATAAGTGAACATGCATATTTCCTTCCACTGATCAAAGCATCACCTAATATCTGCATGTGTAAAACTGTCTCCCCAGGTCACACCAGTATGGAAGAACTGAAATATAGACCCTATGCATTCTATCCTAATATTTTGCTTAAGAAAATATATTACTAAAAATGGTTAGTGTTACGTCAGCCAGCCAGCACCTTGTCTGGTTACCCTCCCCTAGAATACATGATGAGAGAAGAAAACTGATCCATATTTCCCAATTTTTCCCTCTTTTTTACTCCTGAGAGCCATGTGATAACTAGGGTCAGTTGTACTACGAGGAACCACACCAGAATGAGAATGTGACACATTAAGATTTCTGCTGACAAATTTTAAATATAAGAAGCAGTGGAAAAAAAGGAAAAAAAAAAAAAAAAAAGGACAGCTTGAAAGCCAGCTCCAAATTTCTCCCAGTTACCCTATTTCTCCTCTGGTACCCTGGGCTGTACACAGGCACAGGCTGGGTTATAAAAGGAGTTGCATTTGAGCACAAATTGCAGTGGGAGGAGAACACAAACTGGGGAGCAGGAAGTCCAGGATCATAAAACCCATGGGTCTGTGTTTTGTGCCCCATTGCTCCTTATGCAGAGACTGCAGCTTATTATGGCTATTCCTAGTTCCGGCTCTTTTAACACTTCTCAGTCCAACCTTGTATGAATCACTTGAGGTAGATACTTCTCAGCCCACACAGTCAAAACACATAAGCTGACGTGCTGTGAAAACTGTGTCATTGTTTTAACAGATCTGACTCCCACACAGACCTTGCCAAAGTGGATGAGATCAGTGGTCAGCATAGGCTTACGTTCCACTTCAGAGAGAGAGTAGGACTAAATTCTTCAAGAAAGAGGAGCTTCAGTGGACAATTAGGCATTACTGTCCCACTGTGGGCCATCTCTTTCCCATTTCAGGCAGGCAGTGACTGGCTTATGTCCTTGAAGCATATGGAGCCAACTCCCTTGTGAATATATAACCCAAGTAGCCA